>CM067064.1:10904688-11329688 GCA_033980235.1 Diadema setosum
CTTTTTTTGACGGAGGTACTCGCGTGGCATTTCACTTTCGATTAGATCCGTTTACTAGAAAGATGCTATGATTTGAAAATGGTAATGTGAATATTGCATTCGTCTCTCAAGTGTCCTCATATCATATTCAAAAACTGAAATCATGATAGCGCAAAGATAGGCATACACATACTGATATATCATTGTTTGAGTATTTGTGATAAAACTCAAAGACTCTTCGACAAGAGAGCACGAAAAATGGTGATTAACCTTTTATGTGCTCTGAGTACCGATTGGTATAGAAAACCCCACTGCGTTGTACACACTAGTCATACTCCCTAGCGCAGAAAGGGCTAAATCAAAAGCAGGACATTTAGCAAAAACATTGACGAAATTGCCCTTTAAAAATGCAAGCAATAGTGTTTATACATAAACAGCTTTTTATAAGTGGTGCAATGTTTACACTTTGGCGCACAAATTCAAGGATCAAGAATGGAAAAAAAGGAGAAATACATCTGAAGACCAAAGGCAACATCTGGAGGTCACAAATCTTGATAAGTGCAGACCAATTCACTTAGACTCAGCGACGCTACCCTATTGCTACCTAAGCGTATTATAAAAGTGAACAAAAAACTCATTGCATCTTTATCGACTTAGAATACAAAATAAGTATCAGACAGACTTCAACATATTCGGGAGGATGAAGGCAAAGTCGTCCCCTTTCATGTTATTAAGTAAATTTATACTGTATCTTTATGATTAATTCCCTCTCATCAGTCCCAACACTGCCTATTTTTTCTTAACTTGTACACAAGAGGCTGCCTCCTTCGATTATGCCGGTATACTTTCACGTCGGATGAAGTCAATGACACAAATTGTCATTGGGACATACTTTCAAAATTTTCTTTGTGTGTGTGCATGCGTGTGTGTGTTTGTGCGCGCGCTTTGTTTTTTCGTTGGGTTTCTTATTGGTTTATTGATGAGGTAAAAGTTACGAAAGGAACTAGGCCTATTTCTTTTTGTGTTTTGAACGTACTTCTCTTCATGATATTATGCAATCTAAGAACGTATATTTTGCATGGGGGGGGGGGGATGAGGGGGAGTAAAATTAAAACCACTGGGTGTTTCACAATGTACAATATGCTTTTTAGTGGACCTGTCAGTTATTTTTTCCCTAAACATATATTTGCACTTTGCCGGTATGGATGTATTATCTTCATTTGTTTGTTATCATTTATTCTTTCACTGTCAAATGTTTGCCTAAGATCATTCGAAATTACTTTCTGTTATGTCTTGTTGGAAAAATAATGAGTGAACTGAATCGTCGGAAACCGGTGTACCTTGCGTAAAGCCTATGCTGATCTAAGATTTCTCAGACGCAGCCTGTGTCACAGACAATCCCTGTTACACAAACAATTGAACTCGGGATTTTTTTTGGCTTCAATTTCAGTATGGCATGGTGTGCGATGGATGGTAACAGGAATTCTTCCTGGTGCTACGTGTGAACCAAAATTTGCAGCACAATCAAAGGCTGAAAATTAAGACAGTCTCTAACGATCCTGTTTTTCACAAGATTAAATGAAAAAAGGTTTTAATTTTTATGATAATGGTCACCTCTTCAGTCCCCAAATTCCTCTCTGTTTTCCCCTGTCTGTCTCTCATCTATTATCATGATTACAATGATAATGGTATTGATATATGTATATATATATATATATATATATATATATATATATATATATATTCTCTCTCTTTCTATATCTTGCCATCTATATTTTATGTCAATATTGTTCTATTAATCTTTTTCTCTACCTGTTTACTTCTTCTCGCATGAAATCACTCTTAAATACTAGAAACCAGCCCAGTTTCTTCACAGGTTTCTTGTCGAGTGATGTGGGTAAAGAATGGATAGAGGCGATGTGCATAAATAACTCTCTCTCTTCGTCCTCACCTCAACCACGTTACCCCCAGGATATGATAATATCACCGAGATTTGATACCTATGTGCCTGGCTCATATTCGGTTCACGTATAAAGCAGTGAGGCATAAGAGTAGAACGAGCATGCGTCATTACAACTGCGGGTTCATCATACATTCATTTATATAACTTCCTTCATTCATGCAGGTACTAGTCAGATCTAATTCAGTTATTTTCCGTGATTGATTGATTGATTGATTGGTTTATTCATTCGCTTTCATTTCGCGAGTTCGTTCAATTTGTATTCATTCCTTCGGTATAATGTATTCCTCTTGTGTATTGAAGACGACACACTCGCATTGGCGCATTTGCTCGCTTATTTTCTTCATTATACTTTATGCCGCATGCTTGGCTCGCTCAGGCACGAAGACCTGTTGTCCTAACAACAACAAACAGCCCCCCCCCCCCAGGAACTGCGCCCTACACGGTATTTTGTCACCTCGGCTGGCTTTTATGCTTTTTATGAGAATTCTGGTCGTAATGGGATGGAAAGCTATAATATTCCGATATTATTTTGTGATGTTTTATTTTAATCTATACAAAGAGGTTCTTAATTTGTCGCGCGGTGATTATGTATGAATCAGTTCGCCTATGTTCGTCAGAAAAGTTCGCCTGTCCAAAAATCGCAACGTTCGTAAGCATTCGCGGCTCCTTGGTTGAGATAACCCCTTTTAAGGAAGCACACAGTTTACTTCATTATAAAGACAAGATATTAGTGATGCAAGTATTTTTTGTTTTGCTTGACTTTGCTCTATTTGATTGTGTAATTGGATGTTCTTTGAAAGTGGTCTTTGAAAAGAGTCTAAATTCCTCATGGGAAATTAGATTTTGTTCATTTTTTTTTTTTTGGGGGGGGGGTCATGATAATACAGATTCACTGAACAAATGACAAAACGAAACAGAATATACGTTATTATCAAGGAGGTAAGTAAATGAGGGGGGACAATTTTTCTACATCCTACAGGTGGTGATGACTCCTGACTTGGTGCTCTGAGTTTACTTTGAAAATCTTCTTTTTTGTTGCTATTGTTGTTTTTGCGACTTCCTACTCGAGGAACTGCGAGACAACGTAAAGGTCAGAGTGACGCCAACGTAGGAGGCAACTGTGAAGAGCTGTGAGATTAACGTTTTATGAAAACCTATTATAACGCAAATGACTTAAGTCACAGCAGTCCCTCTTATACCGCAAGGTGTGCGTTTTTCTCATTTAGCTCCATTACCGCGTGGAAAGTGTTCCGAAGGTCCTCCTTAAAATTTGCTGCTAATGGACGCATCGCCACAAACACTCTCCTGCTCCTTCTCCGATTTCGCAGGTCTCGACTGGAAGATTTTAATGACTCTGTCAATTTTGCTCCATCTCCATACATTCGAGTCGAATCTTAAAAGCGCAGCGCAAAAACCACGAGAGGCAGGTTGCGACTTGGAAGAAAAAAGTTCCTCAATAAATGTTTACCATCACGGTATACCTGCGGGAGCATAAATGTGTATACTATATGAATATTATGATATTATATATGAATATCAAATAACTCACGCAAACCTACATACATGCTTACATGTGATTATATATATATATATATATATATATATATATATATATATATATATATATGTATATAATATATATATATATATATATATATATATATATATATATATATATATATATATATATATATATATATATATATTAGAAGAAAGAGTCTCAAGTACGCCATGGATCCAACTATTACAAAATTTTTATTACAAAATTTTCGGTCTGCCTCAGACCTTCGTCAGTGCAAAGACAATACGTCTTTGCACTGACGAAGGTCTGAGGCAGACCGAAAATTTTGTAATAAAAATTTTGTAATAGTTGGATCCATGGCGTACTTGAGACTCTTTCTTCTAATAATTACAACATTCGAAGTCCAACACGTGGAAAATTCCAAGATGAACATAGATATATATATATATATATATATATATATATATATATATATATATATATATATATATATATATATATATACATGCATGTATACATGTATAGCTATACAAAATATACCTGGGTATAGGAGTACTTATTTCAGTGGGTCCCTCCATTTCCGCACTTTGCGTATCGTTTACTTCACCGTGATCAAGGATCAATAAATTGAGATCAACTCGGATCGTTCTGTTTCCATTCGGGCCACTACATTTCTGTTTTTTTCGAGCCACCAAAATTTCACGTTTAAAGATACTTTAGTGGTCCAAACGGCCACCAGAAAAAGGAGTAAATGTCGAACCGTAATATATATAAATGTATACGACACAGTATTCATAAGATAGAGAAAAAAAGTTAAAACACGCTTTTTAGCCACCGACTGCTTTCATTCTTTCTTTTTATCGCTGCACGGGAGATTTAATGCAAGTATACGACGTGTAAACAAGTGTTTGAAAAGTATCGCCATTGCCTCACGGCTAAGAAATCTCCAGTAGTCTGCGCAGAATTTATTCAAGAAGCGGCATCACACTTTGATGTTTTTTCCATCCAGGGGTAGACATCTGCTCCTGAGGAGCGAGGAAAAAGAGATCAACCGCATCTCCTTCTTGTTCGCGTCAACATCACTCCATTTTCTCCTCTTTTCCCGGTATACCCTCAAAATATCGGTGGAAAGATAATGACATTTGCTCCAGGTGACTCGGGATCCTGCTTCGACAACACATTCGCCTTTGTATGACGGCTTTGTATATTTCGGCGAATATAATGGGAGATTACCGGCAAAACGTGTAATTCTTGAAGAAACCAATCTAAATGTTGAAAAGAGTGCATCAAGTCGCGTGATGCGAAGCTTGGAAATATCAAACATGAAAGCTCAAAGTAAAAGAGCACCTATCAGCACTAATAAGGTAGGGGTAACTCCTGTGTCAGTCTATCCCCCCAAAACACATACACAGACACACAGACAGACAGACAGACACACACACACACACACACACACACACACACACACACACACACACACACACACACACGCACACATTCACACACAGACACACAAACACACACACCTACACACACACACCACCACCAACAACAGCAGCAACAGCAAAGCAAAACAGAAATACCCGCCATGAATGATCATGATAAAGAAAACCAAAACGACTCTATAATGTTGTCTGATGATATGATAATGATCAAAATGACTTTAGATACTTTGTAGAATAGGTGTGGAACGCTAAAGCACAAACTGTTCCTTTGACGAAAGAATATCGTGTTTTTTTTTTTTACAGAGACGGTCTTTGAACGAAACGTCCCTCTTACTACCCAAATATTCTGATGTCAATAAACTGAAATCGTCCGTTCCATGGTCGCCATAATACTAGCAGTACTTCGGCAGCCGACCAAAATATGTGGCTCCAGATCAAAGAGGTTCTAGAACCTCTTTGCTCCAGATACATTTGGCTTTCAATAGTTGGGGCATGAGAACGTTTAAGAAACGTTTTAATTTCTCTGATTTCTTGCCTACTGACGGGTTCGCGGGAAAAAAAAAATCACTATTTCTTACCTACTGATGGGTTCGGGGGAAAAAATCACTAGCATTGTGGTGATACAAATTGCAATCTTCAGATGAAATTTGGTACTATCGGGAGAGCTTCCAAGGGCGTGGAGTTACCTCTAAAGTTATGCAGCACAACTTTAATGTCATCCACCCCCTCGGGCGGTGGGCATGGGAGAAGAAGAAGGAGGAGGAGGAGGAGGAGGAGGAGGACAAGGAGGAGGAGGAGGACAAGGAGGAGGAGGAGGAGGAGGAGGAGGAAGAGGCCAAAGTTGAGGGTCGAATTGAATCATCATGCCAACGGGCACCATCCTGACCGCGTCCATCACCTTATAACGACCCTGGCTTCTTGTAACTTGGCTAACGATGAAATTTTAATAGGATGGCAGCTCAGATAACCACGGCGACACATGTTGTGATATCAAACACGCACGCACGCACACACAAACACACACACACATACACACAGACACACACACACACACACACACACACATAGGGTGAGAGAGACAGAGAGAGAGAGAAAGGGGATGGAGAGAAACAGATAGAAAAGCAGTGACTCTGATGTAAGCGAAAATAAGGACACAAAAACTATACACTAATAAACAGCAGTAAATTACACTGATAATTAAGAATACGGTTTAGGATAAAAACATGATAAAAAACCCCCCAAGTAACCAGACAATTAGGCGACAGAATGTGATGTTTGGCAGCCTAAACCTTGTAATGCCATAATTTTGTTCCATAAACTCTTCCGCCGATTCTTACAAACCATACTTTCCAATGCCGTTTCGGACTCGGAGATTATCAAGCTATACTTCAGTTTTAAAAGACACTTCTTAAATCGAGGTCACTACCTGCTAGTGCTCTAAAAGCCATCATCATACTGTATTTTGTTCTGAAGAAGTGAATAACATTCTAGGCCGTCGGTTTCCTTTAAGACTGTCTTGCAACAGGTGCCTTGTTTGCTAACATTGTGCAGGAAATGTTCTTCTCCTCCCCCCCCCCCCCCCATCCCTGTTTCTTTTATTTTTTTCTTCCGAGTTGGATATTTGTGTTTTTCCAGATTTGGTTCTTTTAGTATTTCAAACTGTTGTCGTCACCCCTTACCACGGGGGATGTCAGAATAACAGATTGACAACGTTAATCTTGATCGAGCAAGGAATGTTAGGTTGCCTTCCGTTACTCGGGCTATAGCAGTTGCCATGCAACACATTTATCGTTCGCCTTTCTACTCTACTTTGAATATCCAGTGAGCATGATGAATCAGTCTGAGCACGACGTGAAAGAAATCATATGAGGAGGGAAATTTCGCATGGCCACTCACCTGCTTCATACACGACTAATTTGATGTAAACAGGAAATTTTGAAGTGATCGCTCTCCACCAGAACTCACGAATGGGCCTAAGGGTGTCAGAACCATGGAGGATCTTGAACTATAGAGGGCGGACTTTATGAAATCGATCCGCTGTCCTGGACATCTGACGCCGTTGCTGAAATTAGTAACATTGTTAAAATTTAGTTTCAGTTTCAGTTGTTTCCATGCCAGCAGACATCCACATCAAGTCAACCATTACACATACATAATAAAAGTACGTATATGAACCAGTCTACATAATAAGAGCAGGTTCGTGCTGTGAGGATCTGAATAAAGCACTAGCAGCTGGTTGAACAAGGACCTAAAGTACACAAAATAATTACATAGATATGTGAAAAAGGATATATTAAAAAGGTAGAACTACCTGGGATGGGCTAACAAAGATGGTTGTAAGTGCAATATGGGCAAAAAGAAAACTAAGGGTAGGTGATGACAGAAAGTAGTGACAGGACTGTTAGCAATATGCAACAGTGAGTTAATCGTATATAGCTAGAAGTGGCATACATAATTTCTCGTATAAAAGTATTTTATGCAGCAAGCATACAAATCAACACTCTCGTTCTTTTAGTCGTCAATCACATCATGAGTTTGGAAAAGTGGCTTCTTAGGTTCCACTGAATGCAGTTATGGAGGATATACAAATATTACGAAAAAAAAACCACAAACTGGTTCCTTAACTGACAATATTTTGATAGTATTCATTGGCTACAGAAGTAATACACAGTCATGATACATGTAGCAGCATTTGCGAGTTCAGAATAAAAGCAATTGAAGATAATTATGCATAATATATACTTAGTTAAAAACTCACATTTCATCAATCAAGAAAGGATGTGAGGTGTTTCAAATACTCAGTAGGTATTACCGTATATATATACATAAAATGCGAAAACCATGATCATTCACCCATAAAAAAATCAGACTTCATATCACTACTGGACCTTTGTATTGATGGGACAGTAGTCAAAGAGAATATGCGTATTTCCCTAGAAGCGTGTCTCTCCCAGTATATTAAATGGCTAATGTTTTCAGTAAGCACGCAACGCACTTTTATTTGGTATAGCGTATACCTTTGCGAGCTACCCGTCTGGTATACGATGGTAGGCTAATGCCTCTTTGATGATATCTATCTCTATGATTTGAACACTCCATATCTATCTTTATAATATGTTGAAGTCTCCTTGAAGCAGCCGGAATATTGCAAACCTTGTGACAGGAGATCTCAGAGATCGATCCAATAGACCAGTTCGTAATTCCACTTTGCGCATGAGCAGAAAAAGGTAATTTGTACCAACAGGCATTTCAGTTTGTAAATTCACTGAAATAAGCATCTGTGATGCGATAATTATTCATGTGATCCTTATCTAAATGGTGCTTGCCAGCACATCCACCTGACAGCAAGAATGGTATTTTGCAATATAAATGGAATAGGCTGTTATTGCATTCAATACAAAACAATGAAATGGATGCCCGCTAGATTGTGACTGATGGAGTATTCTGATCACCTGCTCTAAACGCGAGATAATTCTTTTTTTGAACATGAATTCCATAAATTGTTACGTCAGGCAAGCTTAGGCATTATGCCGCTTTGAAAACGAGTGAAGTGCCTAACTAACTGAGAAAAAAGAAAGGTCATTTGTACCAATGTGTACATGAGCTAATTACGAACTGGCTTATACGTGGCAGGCGCCCTCGCTTCATTTATGGACCTAATATACATGGACTGTTCACGGCAATCTTTCTTTGATGTAATCATCGTCGTCGACACATGATTATGTGCATCTTAATGAGTACATTCAGGTTTCTGGACAATAACGATTGTGTGATCATGTATCGTCACTAACAAAATAATAATTTCCCTCATTTTAGTCTTGTTTCGCTGACGTGCATTTTTTCAGACGGAAATGTCTTTGAATAATTAATACAGATGACGAGGAGCTGAGAACATGACAAATTTTGTTTCAAAAGATGGGTAATTGCTGATTTGCACATTTTCGCACACGCATAAGACCTTGCCTCATAGCAAGATAATAATTATATACCTGTTCTCTACTATTACCATCCCTTTTTGTTCTGGAAATAGCTGCGGAAAAGTGAAATATTGAGATCACAAATGATAATCATTCTTCCAAAATGTTAGCTTTCTTTTAAAAACTGCCTGCTTCTCCCAAACGAAATTGTTTGAGGCATGATTTCCTAACATACACCACAACTGCGCATTCACTTTACTTGATTTTTGTGAGTTATTTTTTTCTGCGCATATAGTTTTAGATATCTCGAATCTCCGTCTTGTTCTTCTCCCGGCTTGCTGGCGGCGACGATAATGGGATCAAAGCAGTGAAGCATGTTAAAAATGTCTTTGTGGCGCTTTTGAAATGTACAGGTGCATGAATTAATTAACGATACGATGGATGTCCTTGTATATTAGGTCCATGCTTCATTAAAACCCTAGATTGTAACTTGCATTAATTGTGCATTGCGGCTACAATGCCGGTGGCATTCAAGTTGTTGCCGTTTTAACTCAAAATTCTGGACGTCTCGATACTGATGCAACTTTCTCTCCGATCTTTGACCCAGAAGTGTTATAATTGTCTGGAGGAAATCATGACTAATGCATGAAAAAGAATCCAGCAACTGTCTTTGAGTTAACTTTCTAATTACCATCGGCAACTCAAGAATGCACAAGCTGTTGATGGTGTTTGAATTAGTGGTTCTAAGGAGACTTAGGTTTGAATACTGATGATGATGAGAAGGGTATAAATGTTCACTTAAGCAGGAATTGTATTTCCGAAAGGCTGTTAGTATCAGAGAGTATGATAATCCGCGCATGTAAATGTACCAGTATCTTTTCAGAGTAGCGTTATAGGATGTTCCCTCATAACAGTTGTATTTTGAGAATTATCCAGTGCATTATGCTGCAGCAACCAAGCGTCATTTACTAAGATTGTAATACAGTCTGTAGTGTCCGCACCAAAAAGAAAGTCTTCGATGGATGAAATCCTCATCACAAAATTAAGCAATAATATTATATTGATAGACCACAATAACTGGACGACTTAATGGCCCGAATTCACGAAGGTGGTACAAATGGAACCATGGTTTAAACCATGGACAAAAACCATAGAGCGCCAAGTGTCGCATGGAATATTTCGTTACGAATTCAGTCATTTTGTCGATGAAATGATTACTTTGTAACGAAATGAAAACATTTTGTAACTAAATGAACATTTCGTCCACGACATGATAATTTCGTTAACGAAACGGTCATTTTGTCGACGAAATGACCAATTTCGTAACGAAATATGTCGTGCGACACTTGGCGCTCCATGGTTTTTGTCCATAGTTTAAACCATGGTTTCATTTGTACCACCTTCGTGAATTCGGGCCATATGTCCAAGAGAAAGAAACGTGAACTCTGGTTTTTGGACCTGTCTTATCATTGGGATTGAGTCTCTGTCTTTTGCTGTATGATGACATTGAATGTGAAGTTTGAATTTGTGTCTTTGCGTGAATTTTACCAGTGGAGAAGGATTGAGAAAATATTCATTCTTCATCCATTCTTCGTTTATTCTTTATTCTTTATTGGTCTATGTCAGACATAGAAATTTGGCTTCCATTGACATTACATTGTACCAAAATGATCATGACAATACAAACACATTTTGCATCGCAATTACATAATTACGTCTATGATAAGCACAATGAATACAAACAACACCCTACAAATCTGTTACACAATATTTTTATTATACATTATTATACAATATATCAATTCTTTATACCCCATATAACTCAAGCTACTTCAACCCTTCTCAAACCCCAATTTTAAGTTTACACAATGATGATATAATACTACAAACAAAACTTATGTCAGAAAATTCAAAATAACACACTACCACACACACACGCACACACACACACACACACATACACATGACTAACATGGGTCTCAGTTAACAATTGTCATAACAACCAGCAATATCAAACATAACATAACCTCCTGGGGTTCCCTATAAGGTTAAATAAGTACATCAAATCACTTCCAACATAATATAATACTATTTCAACATTTACACTTACAATATTTACCCAATATATTGATGATGATGTAAGTTTATGTCTGTAGAAGAGAATGTTCGAGGAATGCCAAGAGATTTATACTCCTTCCACAGTACAGAGGGTGTCACTGTGTGTTTTATTTGTTGTTGTTATTGTTGTTGTTGTTTCACGGGACGATTCGTGTAGAGACTATGATTCGTGTAGAGACGGTGATTATGCTAAATATGCGGTGAAGGATGACAGATGAATACTTCACCAGTCTACATAACTATTTCAGTCGCGCGCTATAGCAGATTTCTTTTTCTTTTGGCGTGAAAGGGAGGGGAGGGGTGGGGGTGGGGAGATGGAGTGCAATGGACACTTCCAGGTATCACATCGATCAGTGTAAATACGTAATGGCTGTTGATATTGTGCGAGGCTGCAAACCACGATGATATAAAAGTTGGATGGGATGCTCAGCGCTTCTCCCTGTAACGGTGTTTACTCGGCATATTGAAGAGGAAGTAGAGAGCTCGTTCAGGTGGGGGGGGGGGGAATTCATCGCACAAGAGGGAACATTTTATTTGCTGTTTTGAGGTTTTTAACCACATCAACATTTGCATCTATTGATTCTTTATAGGGTCAAAGGAACTCCTTTTCTCTCGCCTGCTTCGATTTATCTTTGCCCACTCTTTCCTTTCCCTGCTGATTAGCCATTCGGTTACATTTTATTGCCCCTCTTTCCTCCTACTTTTCCCAATGTTTATTTCATTGAGGGGAATATATAATTGTTAAAAGTTGTATCATTTTATAATTTAAAATAACAGAGATGAAGGAAAAAAATGTGCTGATTTATTTTCCCCTAGGATCCATTATTTTGCCCCTTTTATGTCCCTCCCTTAATCTTCGTCTTTTCATTAAATACATTTCCTTCATGATTGATCGTCATCTATACCTCTTGTGCCGACCGTGAAGTTCAATTCAATTCAGTTCAATTCAATTTTATTCAACCATTCAGTAAAAAACATACATAATGAATGCAAACAAAAGTATGCATGTAATTATATCGGAAAGTGCATCATATAAAAAAGACATTGAAAGGTCATGAATCCCTGTAAAGCAGGGCTTGTACCCATATTATAAAAGTTTACACAGACATACTCACCCACTCACACACAAGCACATTTCTGCAGTTTAAAACTAAACGAAAATCATGCATAAACATTATTATATATTAAAAAATACAGTAAAAATGTATAAACATCAGCCACATAATTACAAAAACAATCAAAAATTTCACTTCCAAAATTCCCACATTTTGTTAAATATTTCCCTTTTACATAATACATTAAAACTGAACAAAGTTGAGAATGCTTTTATATTCTCATTTAAATCATTCCAAGGAAGTTCTCTCTATCCTCCTTCAATCTCTTTAACTATTGCTGCATGTTCTGAAAATAATGCAATTAATGATTGAAAGCGAACGTGTGAAAAAATCATGATAAGGAAGAAACATAATTAGCTACATATTATGTTGCTAATACTCGTACTCATCGACTCCAAGCACCATGGAATATATCTAATTTGGATATCTAATATGTATGTTGGTATATGTTGAATTGGCAATATTGTCTCCAGTGTCATGCACTTACAAAAAAAAAATGATCAAATGGGCATTCCAGATGATTTTCATAATCTCATATCATGTAGTACGTAAATCGACAGCTCCATGGATGTATAGAATTGTGGAATTTATTGTGGTCTTTGAGCAGAGAAACCAATAGTCTGAAAAATCTTAAACAGATTACACTGAACATGTTGATGACATAGGTACCTCATGTATTTCAGAAATATAGCAGTGCATCCATTACAATATCGCTTGATTGACAAGTTCACCTGTGTAGAATGTATGCATAACTTCTTCCTTTGTTCTGTTTCCTTGAGCCCCAACTCATGCATTCTTATGGTGAGGCTGCCATGTCATCATCCTTGTTTATTGCAATTTATTATGAATTTTGAAAACATTCTTTATTCCTCATCCCAATCACTATAAATTCTGAAACACTATACTCAGTATAAGTAATTCATCGTTGTTCAAAAACAAATGCAAAAATCTGAAAACCATCCGGAGGTCTCCTTTAATCTACCCATTGATCTGCCATTTGATATGAACTTGTCCCACGTACAGTACATCAATAGAAATGTTTCAGTATGAGATATTTATATTTCCTGAAACGTCATGGTCAGAGTCTCTCAATCACGCTCAATGATGTGATCTCTGATTTCATGGCTTATCATTTTCATGAAGTTAGATAATTTGAATGCTTAAATTTCAATTCCTCTGCGAGCTGCATCGCCTCTTACATTGTCGTAAGCAAATGAGATGATACCTGCAGCTTGCAAAGCAAAACTTTTCAAGGAAAAGTACCCCGTCGTGGATTATTTTAGACTATCGAACGGATGTCTGCTCTAGACTATTAATTTGTCTAGATGCGATAGCGGCTCCTTTTTACCTGGCAGTACCCCCTCATTTGTTCATAATCACTTTCATTAACATAATGATGATCCCCGATCATGACTTATTAGGAAGTCATTAATATGCAACACTTTTCGTTCATTGTCAATTCCCTCCATGGAAACGGTAAGTCGCCTTTCTTTCCATGAAGGTTAAATGCGGAAAATATGGGTAGGGACATACATAATGATATCAATAACAACCATAACGTTGTTTGATGTAAACGATGCGAATATTCGGACGAACTAAAAGAGTGGCATGGACTTCAGCGCATACACACCACACATGCACACTATCCAATAATAATAGATGTAAAGTACATAGTGATAGAGGGAGGGGGGGGGGGTAGCAAAGATGAAAAGAAGGGGCAAGGATGATTGGGGAGATACAGAATTAACTTTATGATGTAAAAGAGGTAAAATATTTATATATAATTGAAGCAAAAGGGAGATGGAAAAAAAGTTCTATCATGAAATGTACTCTGACAACTTACTGGTAATTGTTTAACGTCGTTTAGGGCATTGTCAGGACATAAAGTTGGCCTTGTATGTGCGCGTGCAGGAGCATGGAAATTAATTCCATTACAGCTCATTTGACAAGCAGTTTAATCATCGGATGATTGTGTAAATTCATGTGAATAATTGCATTTGTTACTATGCACGGTCCGAGTGCATACACATGCGAGTAACTGACTGCTGCTGTCCCGTAGGCGTCCCGTATCAGAGTGTAAGAGAGAAGAGTGCAGATTCACATGCGTTATTCGTAAATGTATTTATTTTTATATACTTCGCCCTTTATCTACAAAGACTAGCAAATATTTTTTCTATTTTGAAAAGCATTGCGCTAGATGTTTTATACACAATTCCGTACAAGATAACGTGAAATTTATCTCTACTGCTAGGAAGGGGAAAAGAAGAAATAAAGGACGGAGCAGAAAAAAAAAATAATAAAGAAGCTCAATCCACAATGGAAATAAAACAAGAAAGGAAAGAAAATGAAAATGAAAGTCAACTTTCTTGGTGGAATACTATTAAAACAGTTTTGTCAAGTGTGTTTTCATGTTTTTGGACAATAATGTTGTTATACAACTCGTTCGAAAAAAACAAAACAACAACAACAAGGAACGCATCAAGCGCTCCGATTCCTTTTTTCTCTGCGACAAGTGGTCCCCTGTGAAAACCAGGCTATAGCTGACGAGAGGGTATTTCGCGTCGAGAGTGGAAGATAAAATTGATTGATTGGAGCCCCCATTAGGTAAAAGAAGAAAAACAGACATTAAGCCAGACACCACAGGCCTACTTTGATATTTGACAAGCACAGTTTTCTTTTAGTTTCTTTAAAAGAATCCTCTTTGAAAGAATATGAAACCACCAGATGGCTAAGATACGCCCCAATTGTTGTT
Source organism: Diadema setosum (assembly GCA_033980235.1). NCBI lineage: Eukaryota > Metazoa > Echinodermata > Echinoidea > Diadematoida > Diadematidae > Diadema > Diadema setosum. Next base: position 10,919,500 of record CM067064.1, read on the forward strand.
GTTGTTGTTGTTGTTGTTGTTTTTTTTTTTTTTTTTTTTTATTAAATACCATATCCTATGGTACATTCTATGTCGGGTTCAATAAACTACAGACCCCCAAAATGAGCTGACATGACCTACCAGACACAGACCTATGTAATTATAAGGACTCTATAATGTACAGGTCCTTATAGGTCTGCATGGCTACCAACATGCTGCCAATATCATTGCTTTATCATTATTAAAGAGCACCAATATTTGTAGCATGTTGTTAACCATGCTAAAACCAGTTCCCCTTCTTCATGCTACACAACCTCTTTCTTCATCTTCTTTTTCTTCTTCTTCTTTTCCTCCTCTCCCCCCTCCTCTGCCACTCTACCCCACCAGTTCACTTCTTCTCTTCTCCCTCGTCCTTTTTTTTTTTCATTACCAAAGTCATCGCCAGGCACACCACCCCATGCCCCATCATCTCGGGACCATCCTTCCCTCTTCTTCAACGGGTCCCCAAAATATATTACCATTCTTTATTTCGTCCTTTGTTTCTTATTCTAAACTCTTCGCGTTCTCATCATCACTGCCTTTTTTCTTCCTTGTCACATACAAACTTAATTCCCTTTAATGATAGCACTTAATTCTTCTGCTTCTTCTAATAATCTTATTTTTTCTTCGTGTTTTATAATCATTTGCCCCCCCCCCCCCATTTCCATGCAGGGAAGCTGTTGTAATTCGGTGGATAAGACCCCCGCGGTTTAGCAATTTAGTTTCTGGTTCGAGACCCCGGTCTGCAGTTGTTGTGGTCCTAAGAAAAGTGCAATCATTTTTTTATTTTTTTGTTTACATTCTTGCCTGGATCTTCGGAAAAAACTAAAAGCCCTTGATCCCTTGGTTGTTTACCTCTCAAGAAATCATTGCTTCCTTAGCTAATGCCAAACCAAATAAAAACAAAGATAAAAATAGAGGCATGAAGTGTTATGATTTTATTGCTGCTTCAACAATACGGTTTTCGTTCGATCAATAATTGGAGTACACATTATGAAATTTTAGTTTACTGCAGGCTTTCGTGTTATGCTGTCCTTTCATTTGTCTAGTTTTCGCAATTAAGCAGAATGTTTTTGAGTTCGATCAAGATAATCAAGGTGAATTTTGTATTGTAAGACTTATGTCTAATTTTTGTATTGTAACGCTGTTGAATACATAATTATTTGTATTTTTTGTAAAGTCTTTTTTTTTGCTTGTTTCTAATAGTTCCAAATCAGTTAACCTTCAATTCTTTCATGTTCCATTTCCTCTGTCTTCTCATTACCCCTTTTCTCTATCAATGTGATCACCTCCCTGGTATGATCGTCGTCTCTTCCCGAAACTCCCGCCCCTTATTGAAGTCGTAAATACCACTTGGTGGTGCCCTTGATACTTGTAGGTGCAACCAGCAGCACGGCTCCTAATGCAATCCCAGCCGACGAGACGGTGCAGATCGAAACAGTTCACGGAAGGGCGACATAACACCTCCAGGTCCGTCTGTGTCGTGCCGTGGGGAAAATCCGCGCGCACTTCCCTCTATCATAATCATATCGTCTGTGGACAATCGACCGTGGAATGTGTTACATTGCCCTTTGTAGTGTTTGTATTCCCATTGAGGGTTCCTTCAAACTGTGTTGTATAAATTTCTAACCGTGAACTGTAAATACTGTAACGGTACAACCAGCATGTTTTTATCGACACTGTGTCCGGTTCAACTCGTGCTCCTTTGACTGGAGGTGATTGTAGCTAAGCACACAGCTGTGCAACCCGAGATGATCCGACTTATATCTAGACCGCTCAGTTGGTTAAATCCTGTGTAGCATTTCCGCGTTGCATCCACACGCAAAGGCATGTCACAATTTACCCAGGTAAACTCGCATTACTGTTATGTTTTGTACAACCCACTTCTCGGACGCTTGTGACCGGTGAGCATTGTGGGCAGACTAAATATCGTTGTTGGCGCGTGTTAATTTCTGCAGCTGGTGTATCATATACTTCAACTTACACAGTATTGGATGTCGCAAAGAAAAGGTCAGGAACCGTGTTTAACTCGCTCCTATATTGTCAAGTATCTGAAGGACAAACTTTTCATAGCTCTTAGAAAAGTGCTGATGAGTTACTAGTAATGTTTTATACGCCACATATAGGCCTATACCATTATGTATGCTTTGCGGGTGTTTGTGCCTTGTGGATGTATGTACATCAATGTGTTCGGCAGTTTTTAAAGGGTGTGTACAGTTCTGGTCGGGGTGAGGATTTATCTTTTAACGTTTTGCGAGATATTCAGAAACCACTCTATGAGATGTCAAAGAGCATGCAATTCTAAGGGGTATCAAAAGTTTATTTGATGAAAATCGGTTTTGAAATGTCTGAGATATCCAAAAACAAGGTGAAACAAAGAGATCCTAATAAAGGTGGGGCATGTCGCCTTTTATAATAATCACTTTTTGGGATATCTCAGCTATTTGAAAACCAATTTTCATCAAATAAACGTTGAATCCTTCTTAAAATCACATGCTCTTTCATATTTCATAAGAGGTTTCTCATTATCTCACTTAGGAATGTTCAAAACATGAATCCCCACCTCAACCACTACTGTACAGTCCCTTTAATAGGTACAAATACATAATTTTGCCACATTCATAATAACGGGCTTCTGTGTATTATCATAATTATGCTCCGAAATCGTTGTGCAACGTCGATCACTTGATCTTTTCAATAAGAGGTTTATGTTTATTTTGTTTGTTTATTGTTTGTTTTTCTCATGGCAGTACCCGAGCATTTGTCTTCGATCTACTCACATGTCTTCACAGAGGATTTTGCTACTTGTTGATAAATTGATATAATATGTCGCGGGACATTGCTATTTCAAAATGACAACTGTACATTCTGAAACATGACTTAGTCGACGATAATTGACCATTGCTATCATCATAATAAATCATCCTATATAAAGAGGGCCCCATGTCTTACATTCTGCATGCATATCACACGATATTTCCCCTCCCTTCCTCCAAGGGTGGGGGGGGGGGGGGCTAAGTGGCATTATCTCGATGATATTCTACTCAATGCAATATTTGGCTGCTTAAATTTGAGCTGTGTTGTGGTTTTACTGCATTTCTTCAGGTTGTGGACGTGGTGCAAACTTGATGCATTGTTCAGCTGTCCCGAATGGAAACTTAAAGAGTGTAATATTAAGATGATGAGAATATCCTTTGAAAATTAATGCAAGTATAATCACTGCCTAAAATTTCATAATAGTTGTGATAATCCCTCCTCGAACGTCTTTCCATAAAGGGTCTGACAATCATGATGTGTTCCATCGACCTCGTTATTCTTTCTCCATGTGTGGATCTGGACTTGGTCCACCATTCCTACTTGTCAGTCATTCAGTCTTTCTCTAGGCCGTCTGTCCTCCGTTTTGTCCTCCTTCAGTCTCAGAGGCGGACCTTCCGTTGGAAAGGTTCTTGTGTTGGCTGAGAGTGTTTTACCGGAGCATGGGGCGTCGTAAAAGCCTAAGTGTCGAATCACAGCTTGATATGAGCATTAGTATGTTGCAGGCATTGCTGGGAACATTCCATGTTGACTGACCTTTAGCAGTCGAAGTGCATTGACCAGCCCAAACCTTAGTTTGGTAGGTAGACCTGCTGATGATGATAATACAAAACGTCATTATTAGTGCTTCCTCATCTCACTGACAAATGAAAGGCTTACGTATTGCTGTAGGTCAGGATCAATGTAGGTAAAATTTTGTACATAGGTGGCAGCATTGAAACGTCTGCAACACTTCTATCTTTATTAGGAATTTAAAACGCCATTGAAGACACACACAACACGTATGATTTTAAGGCAATTAACTTTTAGATAGACCTGCTTATGGAATCTTTGTGAAACACGCCCACCCATCCCTCACCCAGTTTATCTCCCTTTTGTCATCCTACTTCATCTCAGCGCTTACGAAATGACTCAATTCTATTCACGTCCATCGTGTAGCGTCATATTGTAGTGAAATGTTGTGGTTATTCGTTTGGTTTAGAAATGCAACATCAGGCATAACAAGTCGGGGTTGACGTTTGTTGTTTTGGTCAGTGGCAGGATAGTTAGTGATTGGCGTGAGGTTCATCAGCGAACGTTCTAACGTATATCTCATACATAGAAATTCGTGACCATGATTTTTTTTTTAATTTTATTAAAGAGGGATATTGTATGTTATGACATTACTTATAAAGTGTTTAAAAACCCCTCAAGTTTTACAGACCTGCGTTCATGCCTTCACATTATCGCAAAGTTCTATTCATTAAGGTTAGGAAAAATATAAACCAACTCGGAACTTCCCACGTAGAACAAGAATATCCCCCCACTCATCCTCTAAAAACATAACGATCATTCAAGCAAGCAAACAAACAAACAAAACAAAACCAAATGACCAAAACCCATTTAATGAAAAGGAAAGGAATGATGTTGCCTTTGCTCTCCAATCAAACCCCAAAGCTTGTGTTTCTTGCAGATGGCTCCTTCTGATTTTGTCGCGAAATTAATCTCACCAAATAGGATCACATCATCTAAAGTCTTATCGCTGTGGCTGATAATCGGATATGACGTCGCCGTGGTCACGAGTTCAGCGTAATATTGTGTGCACCATCAAAATTTAATATTGATGTACTTTTTCTTTTTCACCACTTTACCAACCAGCTAATGACATCAGTTTGATGTTTCCACTTGAGTTTACTGTTTCGTCGTTATCAGTTGTCACGAAGACTGGCATTTTGATGTGAGTAGATATTCCGGGAATGAAATATTAAAAGTCTCCCTTCGTTCTCAATTTTTAAAACAGATCAACCCTGTTTCGTGTAAGATTATAGTCCTGCCGGATCTCCTCCTCACCCCCTCCCCTGCTCTCCTGGACAGTTCCTCCTCATATTGATTCCATGGAGGGACTCTGTCGGTGCTGTTCCTGTCGTTTCCCCTAAGATGTTCATCAATGTATGTTAAATTCGCTGCTATTTGTTTTGACGAAAATGGTGAGCTAATGTATACCATCGTAAATGAATTTGGCCATCGAAAAAAAAAGTAAACAAACAAACAATCGACTGTAAGATACAGTACCTGCAAATGTGTAAGTATCCACGTGTTGAAATTTAATAATCATTTCGATTCATCACGTATTCAAAGTTAGTCATCGTTGGTTATCGGCCACGCCTTTCCAAAGTCATTCATTTCGTTTTTGACGAGGTATACAACCATTCGTCGTTATTTTTAGGTGTTCTACACGTGAATGGAAGACGAGGAAGTGTAATACACAATTTACACACATACTTTGTTTGAAAAGAGGAAGAGCAACTATATTGCATGCAGCGAAGAAAACAGTGACAAGTCGGTGCGCAGTGAAAAGTGTAATCATGTGACCTTGGATGAATGGCTACTGAGTATATGGTGTGAGGTACACAGTCACGTGACTACTACAACTGCTTCCTGGTATATCTCGTGATGAGCATTCGATATTTACATCATCACTTTCCCGCGGCTAGGTATGATTATGTTGCGGGGATATAGTGTCCATAATTTGTAGCGAGAAATCTGACAAAGGGGTAATGTGATGTTCTTTTTGGGCAGGTGTATAGGCCCTACTGCATGGTATGGCCTATATCCGTCTGTCCCTTATTTCTCTTTTTGTTGTTGTTGTTCTTCCTCATTTCTTTATTTATCCCCCCCCCCCCCGCTCTCTCCATTGTGCCCATCAATTACGGGAAATAATCATATTCATCAACAACAACAACAACAATAACTACAACAACAACAAAATACAGAAGCTAGATCCATTACACTTCGGCTGTAGGAAAATATACGGAGAGTTCCTATATACGCAAGAGTGTTTGATTTCAGAAAGAGACACCACTCTCGGGTGCACACAGATATCGGTAATGAAGTTATGTGGAGAATGATTCCCATATATTTCGGAGCGGGCAACGACAAACATGAATCGTGTAGACTCTGGTAGCAAGGCACTGCGTCGACGCCAGCTCGCCCGTTACTTTGTTGTTACTTTGTTGCCCCGCTTCGACCAGAGTCAACACAGAATTACTTCATCAAACCAGGGAGGTGAATACAAGACGGCACTACAGAGTGCATGCACCTTCATACGCGTTCCTCCTCCTAAATGGCAATCTAGAAAATTTGCGAGGCGTATAGTATGGCCCTTATTTTCTCCTCCTCCTCTCCTTCTCTTTCCAAAATAACAAAGAAAAACTTCCAAAAGAAGATGGGGCAAAGACAACAAGAGGAAGTGTTCCAGGTTCCTTTCTGCCACAAAGTGGGCTAGCAGCATCTCTTGCCTGTTTCCCTCTTAACCAATGCATGCAAGAGGAAGACCCAACCCAAGCCAACATCCGCCAGTGGTTCAGGTTGTATATAGCGTTTTAAAAAATAGCCAAGAGCAAGTGAAAACAAGTGAAGCGAAGTAGGGAAGGGGAAGAGTGAGGGTGAATGAAAGGGTCATAAGAGAGTTCCGTCTCTTTAAAGAAGTCAGGAAGTGACCAATCAAATCAATTCAATTGATTCGACTTTTATCTCATTTTTCCAGATGAACAACTTGGAAAATACAATAATTTGTTGCGAGTCTAAAAGTTGTTGTTGTTGTTGTTGTTGTTGTTGTTGTTTTGCCGTAGTTACTCTAATTGTGGCGCCTTTACGTGGTGATATTTAGATTTGCACTTTTGCTCACTTCGGACGAAAAACCTCCATGCCCACTTTTTAAACAGATGACAAACTATTTAATCAATGTGCCTTCAAAGTGATATTTCGCGCCTCTTTATGCATACATTTTGATACATGGGCAGTTTAGAAAACGACATCCGATTTTTTTGTTGTTGTTGTTTATTGCCAAGGCTTTTGAATGGAAATTGCAAGGAAATAATCCATCAACGAAGATCATCGATAAGGATCGTCGTAAATCAGAGAAGAACGGGATCTTGTCGTGATCGATAGGAGACGATCACAAAATCGTTTTCCGGTCGAGAAGAATGATGATTGTGGTTATGGTAGATGTTACTTTAATATATCACGTCCTTTGAGTCCCAATCTGGCGCAATATCTTGGGGAGAAAAGTGTTTTTCAGTTTTTAGAAATACCAGTTCACGTGTACAGGGGGGAGAACCACATAAATTTTCATGCCAGCATGGGCATAAACATGCCAAAACATTCCAGGTGAATCCAGCATGTTCGCTGTTTGAAATAACTCGATTCCCCCAATTCCCCAGAGTAGCGATCGGGAAGATAAATAATGGAACGTGATCTCGTGAACCGCCATGGATACGGGGGAGCGGAAAGAAGTAAACATTCACTCCCAGCGAATAAATCCCATCGCATGTTTCTTCCAAGCACAAAATCTACATGAACGTCAAGCGGGGAACCCGTCTTGTATGTTGGTGACGTAAAATAAACCCATACGTTTGAAAATAAGAAATGTAAAAATTAATCTGATGGGTTAACCCTTCAAGAATCGCCAAATAAAACTGTCCTTTGTTTTTGTTTTTGTTTTGTTTTGTTTTGTTTTGTTTTGTTTTGTTTTGTTTTTTTTTTGGGGGGGGGGGTAATGGTCGGATTGTCGAAACTCAGTTAGATATGAACTGAGCGAAAGCTAGCTCAGTACTGTATGTATATTATGCCAGTGTATGCTTTTTCAACAGCAGGTCCGTGGTTCGAGTACCAGTGGAACAATCTGAATAACATCTTGCGTTATTTTCTGTAAGAGGCACAATATTTTGTCTCCCGAATGGACAGAAGCTAGGCCTATCCGTGTATTCCGAGACACGATTCCCACACGTGAAGTCTTCTTTGCCAATCGTAAGAGCTTATGTATAAATTCCGACGAAACTGTCTGTTTCGACCACACTCGTTAGAATAAACGAATGAAGCCCACCTCTGACTTTTCGCCATTTAAGATGACAAGCCAAAAAAGCAAGCAGCATTAACCCGGCGCATTGTACCAAAAGAAGGGAGAAAAAGAGTAAAAAAGACATACGACCTTTGGCACTGATTGTGATTATGTCGAAGTGTTGCACTGTTGACAAGCCAATTGGTTTTTTTATAGCATTTAGATAAGATGTCCTCAAAATAGCTGAGACCTCTTTGCAATACTAATGGGTCGTATAACTACCAGAAATAGTTGAGCTCTCAGCTGAAGTATGGAGGTGGTCTAAAATGTGTTCGCTGAAAATGCGCATCTGCGACGTGCGAATGGTCGACATATTTTACACTGAATCAATCAGTACGTGCTGTCGACAACTCATACATGCATGTAGGTAGGTAGCGAGTGGTATTCAGGCATTATACAGTGTCGACATTCGGGGAGGGGGTATAACTGCTTACATCATAATATGTCTTGGATTTCATGGTTTCTACATAATAACCTGTAATTTAAAAAAATATAACAAACTATGTGATTATACGTTTCCTGCATCAGCATGTGTTTTTTTTTTTTTAAACAAAGCTACCAAATTATGCGTATCTCCCCAGACACGCCAAGAGAGAATGAGAGCGGTGCATGGGTAACATGGTGTAAAAGTTTGCATAATAAACTCATGATAAGAGACTGGACCTGGTTTCAAAACTTGGTCGTTATTCAAACAGGAACACTGCTGTCCTCTACACATTGCATATTTTGATTTGCACCCATTGCATATAAGTAAATACATTCTGCTGCAACAGCACTCTGATCTTTGACTATCATATCCCCCAAACATCAAAAAAGCCACCGCTCTCCTTAAAAAAATAGATATCATACAAGACTTTTCTCCCAAAGGTGATGATCGATATTATCTTTCTGAGATTATTTGATTTTTTTCCCCCGCAAAGATTCATTTGGAAAATAATGACACCTGGTTAGAAGAAAAAATCAAATATCGGAAATAGACCTGTCTTTAGAGGCTGAGGATTAGAAATCGATGTTCCTCGAATGTCATTCCAGTTCCTCTATATGCCTGAAGCATTTATCTGTCGCTACGAAGACAAAAATACCCAGTGATCATTGTGGGGATTTATTGCTGTATGATGGTGGTGTGAATGCGTGACATGCGTATACATCATGCTATTTTTGATGACAATGAGTCGAATTTATCGAAGTCCCTATGCCACTATAGATTATTCTAATAGACCACTGTTTTTTTTTTTGTTTTTTTTTTGGTTTTGGTATTTTTTTTTGGTTTTGGTATTTTTTTTTTTTATTTTTTTTTTTTAGCAGTGGATATTTGAATGAACCTACCCCTAAGCTTAGGTAGATATATGGCCGGCTTCATTACTTTCAAACTGATAAGACAATGTTTGTGTAAGTAACCTTCAGAATTTAATGGTGCGCCTGGAATGAGTTAGAAGAGTGATATTTTTTTTTTTTAAATATAACGATGTCGTACTTTACATTGGTTCCTCTAATGTTTTCTCTGCCATACTCTGATAGTTATTTCTAAAAGGCGACGAAAATAGTTACAATTACAGTGATTAAAAAAAAAAGAAGGAAGGGGGGGGGGGAACGGCTGAGTCAACGATCGATAACGTGCGTGGTCTTGCAATCAGCATGATCAGCAGCGAATTTAATTACATTAATCTAATCTTCTCGTGCGCCAGACTCGAGCTCAAGTTTTCCGAAAATCGTTATTTCGCTGCAATCGTCAGGAGAGGAGACTAGTCGCGACGACTCGAGTCAATACAAATTTCCGCCCTTTTCAAAACCTGCTATTAAAGGCTGGATCTAATTGGAGTCAAATGCAAGGTCCACGTCCCAGCAGATGCACCCCATCCCCTTTGCCCGAATTTCCCATGCTTTCCCTATAACATTCATACTCTGTAACTTTTTCTACCCTGTCCTTTTCCCCTCCCCGTCCTCTTGAAAGCCTGCCCTCTTTTGTCCCGCCCCTCCCCACCCCACCCCCAAACACTCATCTTTTCTCCATCTCTTACCACTTGAGTTTGGTCGTGAAACTTGATCATTCAATTCTTTTTTATTTCTTCTTCTTCTCTTCTTTCTATTAAACCATGGTCGGCAGTCTAAAATTAGATACACTAACGACTTCTGTGCCTATGCACTTTAGCTGTATCTGAACAAACCACTTCTTTGACATCCAATTTATTTCCCCACTCTCTTAAAGGGTAGCTACTGCCGTGCAAGGACTTTGTATTTGCTGTAAGACGTATTTCAGAACATTTTCTATCGTAAAGAAATCCTACTGACTCCACAAAAGGACAATATTTATGCTATCTTGTGCCGGGTTGATGCTCTGTAACGATACATCACTCGATGCAATCATGTATCGTATATCGATATATCGCTAGCCGGTGCCTGGTATCGAAACCTATACGTTCGTGCCTGAATTGGGTATTAATAGTGCGGCCATGTGCTGCGTAGCTCCATCACTGAGCTCTGATATTGCATAGAGATCAGTGAGCTCCATCCATCCATGCACTATTTGTAAAAGTCGTGCATCTCGAAGTACCTTGTCCTTGAACGTACATGACTCGTAAATTTTATGGTCCTAATCACCCATTTAGTATCCATTTTGGTATCAATTTTGAACTTTTTTTTTTTTTTTTTTTGGCTGCAACCAAATTAATGAGGTCCACGATTAGCAGGCCATGGACATTATTTTATAAGATTTCCAAACTAAGATTGGAATTCCACTTTCAAACGTATTTTCGTATGAAATCATATACGATTACGTAGGCCTATACTTCAATCCAGCAATCCCATCGGTTGTATATTTGATCAAGAATTTATACGAATTTTCATGGTCTGCCAAAAAGTATGCAGCTGTCTCTATTCATGTTTACTCATACTATGCACAGATGACAGTCTGGTAAGGCATGAAAAACGAAGAGAAGAAAGCCTCGTTTTGTCTCTTTTGTCTACATAAGACATATTTAAGAGATGAGACGGTAGTCTTGAATCGTTTTAAAGTGAGAGCTCCTTAACAGCACCGATTCTTTGGACCCGATAATTTTAAAGCATTATTTACCATTTGCAGATGAAACAAAACCTCAGCCTTAGTGCTTCAATATGGGTCTAGAATTTAAGTCAGGGATAGAAACAGCCAATGTAAAAATTTGAATCAGTACAATCAACGTTAAGTATTGTTTGATTTAGGAATACAAAATGTGAACCTATAGTTATAATAAATACATTTCTAGACTAAACCGTCTACAGTATGGTTTATGGAGAAAAATGGTGAGATCCCCTTATATTTTAGGCTTTAATACGAAACTTTTATATGGTAGAATGTTTTGTGATACAACTGACCTACATATATGCATTAAATGCGATATCTCGAACATTTTAAAAAATCACTGCCCCGATGGCAAACAGTACCTTCAAGCGTATTATGTTTATCGTGAAATGCAGAAACAAATGCCAGTCACCAGTAGTTCATGGAATTGATATACACAATTCAGTAAGCGTCATCAATTATTTATTGGTTTTCTCTTCACATAATTCGTAGCCGTACTAGATATTTCACTTACATGTGTTTTTAACGTAAAACCATAACATAAACAAAATTCCTAGCCGGGAGGACACCTTTACCTTGTTTACATGTGGCGGAAATATATGTGTAGATATACCAAGGAGGTACTAGTACCTCCTTGGATATACTCACACTATGAGTCCAATGTGCCACATTAAGACCGTTGTGATACAGAAGTGTTCTACAGGATAAATACGTACCAGTAATCATTATTCATGGAAATTAAGTCTAATGTTGGGCATAATGTCTCATTTCATTTCAAATGAATTTATTAGGAATTTTCTGCATTGAATATAACTATTATATTAAAAATGAAATACAGTCATTTTTTTTTTCCCAAAACAATAAACATACAGTGTACATAAACGAACATAATTGAGATATACGTGTACAGATTGAAGAAAAGAATAAACATGTCAATTGGGAACCACTCGGGATATAGTGAATCAAATGATCTCACTGAATTCTGGAGCATAATTATTAGGAGTGTGAATGCAGGAGACTGTCGTCAATAATAAGCATAGCTTGAAGATACGACAGCCGTAAAAGAGGGAAAAAAAAGAAAATGGGTAATACATAATTATTACATCGTGTATACTTATCGAAAACAAAATGTGCTGTGTGTATATTGACACAGGAAGTATGCTGAGGGTTAAAAATGACACCTCCGTCATCTTAAAAGATCTGACGACTGCATGTCTTGTATAATAGCTGATTTACCCCCAGTGTCTACATTCCATCATCCCTTTTAATACGTGGTAAGAACTTCCGCTTATCAAGCTGCGTTATCGATAAACGAATTGATTTTCCGCAAGGTATAATTTTTGCCGTCTACAGGCGTCCTGATCAGTGGCGTATCTAGGGAAAACGGCGCCCGGGGCAAGCACGAAAAATTGCGCCCCTAATTTCTGAAAAAGTGTTCAACCCCAACACCATCCCGGTAGGGACTTTAAACACAGTCCACATGATGTTTTTTCAAGCACTTAAAAGGGATCTTTTGAGGGTGATTTAAATGTAATGAATTTTGATAGATTCTGGCGAGCGAGCGCAGCGAGCGAGCCGAAAATTTTTGTATTTCAGCTTACAAAACATGGAATTCTTGTCATTTTTTGCTTACCAAATCTTACAATTCTAATCAAGATATAGTGACGGCCTTATAGATAACGATTCATATACCAAAAAACTGAGGACTTTAAAAAATACTCTAAATTAGTGCGCGCGAGTGAGCTGAAATTTGTATATATCCTCGTCATCATCACGTATTGTTCTTATCTATTTTTATATCAATTTTGGCGAGCGAGCGCAGCGAGCGAGCCGAAAATTTTTGCATTTCAGCTTACAAAACATGGAATTCTTGTCATTTTTTGCTTATTAAATCTCACAATTATAGTGACGACCTTATAGATAACGATTTATACCAACAAACTGAGGACTTGAAAAAATACTCCAAATTAGTACGAGCGAGTGAGCCGAAATTTGTATATTTCTGCGTCATCATTACGGTTTTTTTTTTCTTATCTTTTTTGATTTTTTTTTTGCGCCCCCCTCCCCCGTATGTTCGAAACCGTTGGCGTCCTCTTTTGATCCAATCGGCGATCGCTTCAGAACGAATCCTGCTAAATATAAAATGACATGAGTGAACACAATAGACATTATCATTTTGTCCGCGTCATCGTAACGTTTTGTTCTTATCTTCTTTTCTTTTTTTTATACAAATTTTGGCGAGCGAGCATAGCTTGCGAGTCGAAAATTTTTGCATTTCAGCTTACAAATCATGAAACTCTTGTCAATTTTTGCTTATTAAATCTTACAATTCTAATCAAGATATAGTGACGGCCTTTATAGATAACGATTTATACCAACAAAATGAGGACTTGAAAAAAATACTTTAAATTAGTACGAGCGAGTGAGCCGAAATTTGTATATTTCCGCGTCATCATTACGTTTTGTTGTTATCTTGTTCGATTCGGGGTTTTTTGCGCCCCCCTCCCCCATATTATGTTCGAAACCGTTGGCGCCTTCTTTTGATCTAATTGGCGATCGCTTCAGAACGAAATTGCAGCCGCTGCTCCGTTAAACATTTTGCCTGCTAAATATAAAATGACATGATATTTGTGAACACAACAGACACTGTCATTTTGTCATCATCACGTTTTGTTCTTACCTTCTTTTTTATATAAACTTTGGCGAGCGAGCGCAGCGAGCGAGCCGAAAATTTTTTTATTTCAGCACACAGAACATGGAATTTTTGTGTGAACACAACAAACATTGTCATTTTGTCCGCATCATCATGTTTTATTTTTATCTTGCTTGATTTGGTTTTCTGCCACCCCCCACCATTCTCCCTCCCCTCCTTCCGGGCGAGTATTTTTTTCCTTCTTCTTCTCCTTTTCTTATTTTTTTCTTCTTCTTCTTCTTCGTTTTTTTTTTCCTTTTTTTTCTTCTTCTTTGTTTTTTTTTTTTTCGTTTTTTTTGCGCCCCCAAGGAGTGGCGCCCGGGGCACGTGCCCCCCTTGCCCCCCCCTAGATACGCCACTGGTCCTGATTGATACGATAACAGATCCTATCAAACAGAAAATGATACGTGAAAGCGATCTATCGACACTACATTTTCCATTCGTGCTGATAATTGATTTCATATACGATAGACGGCAACAGTTTTCGAGAGTGCAAATAAATGCGATGTTTCAGATCATGATCGCCGATATCTGATCAATTAGTGAATTGATTTCAAGAAACTGGCTCGTAGTAACAGGTTCTGTTTGTGCGAATATAAGTGAGAATGAGTTTTCCGTATCTATGTATGTGTTTCATTATGTGTGTATGTGTGTGTGTGTGCCGTGTGTGTACGGTCTATAATATGTCAGGGAGGTGATATGTTTTGAACTGGTGCCGTAGAGCCTGCACTTTGTAAATGTTGTACACTGTATCACAACGCATCGCCAGAGTCGCATCGAGTATAGATAAAATACATTAATCCCCATCCACACTGATATGCCAACTCGCTCGGCATATACACAGACGCTGAATTCAGTAATATCATAATTATGTCATCTTGGCTCATAAATATGGCGTAAACGGCTTTTTTTTTTCCTTCGAAGAGGTGACAGAGTCTTTAACCCTATAAAGCCCAAGGGGGGGGGGGGGCACATTGTGCCCCCCTACCATATTTTCGTTTGCCGCTCCTATATCCTTTACTCGATTTCAACCTGACTTTTCCTAAAATCTTATTGCGCACATTTTGATGTATAATTTATCTATGTCCGATATTGCTGGTTGCCATGGCAACCATAATCTGCCAACCATGTTCGTCAGATTTTGCATGATTTTCTGTTCCAATTTCAGTTAACAGTATAATAATGGATGAAATGGGGGTTTTCTTGGCTGTAATTTGCTGAAGAACCAAAGGGTGAAGGAATTATGGTTATGAATTACCATGAAATGGTTTTCTTATTATTTCCTTTATTTTCTATACGACATAGGCATCAAACAATAGATATAATAAAAATAATTGAAAATACAGCATTTTCCAAAGACTACCCTTTTATTTTGTGTTATTTTCACACAAGCTGTGCCTGTAGTATCATTTGTTTATCATATTATCAATCTGCAAACTAAAAATTACAATATTTTGGAAATATGAAATGCAATACCAATTTATGTATTCATTCCAAACAATACATCATAGGTTTTATATATTTCTTTATATTGTAATGAATAGCGCCCCCATGTGTTGACCTTGAGAAATTTCAACCATAACAAACAGTGAAGGCTGACTTGCTTTTCCTTTGTGGTAAATATGAAAATGATTGATATAAAAAGAGAAGTATACTGGGGATAAAGAAATCAACAGAAAAACATGATTTTAGCGTATTTCCTATGTATTTCTTTATATTTTGGTAAATAGTGCCCTCAGTGGATGACCTTGAGAAATTTCAAATGTTGGGTCATGTAGAGTACGAGTTGCTCTACCCAAGTGCCAAATATGACGGTCATACATCATATAATAAAGAAGTTACATAGGGGGAGCACAATGTGCCCCCCCCCCCCCTTGGGCCTGGCAGGGGTCAAACTAGCTTGGGCTTTATAGGGTTAAGAGCATCCAAATGAAAATAATAAGACAACAACAATCAAGCGGAACTGCATGCGAGAAAAGTTGTTACATTTCTGCTGCATACCTTATTTGTTTAATACAAAGTACAACCAGAGGTAGGCCTAGATATTCTACAATGACGACAATCTGAGGCGTTTGTGTCGTCAGGAAGAGTGAGAGAAGGAGAAGGGGGGGGGGTAGGGTGAAGAAAGGAAGAGAAAGTTAGAGATACACCCTGTATAGAAGCAGGTGTTGAATCACGCCAATATTATTGTCGCATAGAGTTGCCAATATCTCAGCCTATCTCTTCCGTTAAGGGTTCATTCCGCTCTGCCCACGTTTCTGGTTTGTTTCCGAATTACGCGGTGGGGCAGAACCGGGAAATTTCGAATGTGGACTTCATGAGAGATAGAGACAAAAAACAATAACAACTTGATGGGGGAGTCATTACTATGTGCGCTCGCGCAGGTCTGTATCTATCTTGTACATTCATTTGGATTCACGCTTGAACTTTTGCTGCAAACACAAATGATTGGCTCAAATTCCCAGGATGCAATTAGTTTAGAGCAACTCTTCGAGGCGTGTCGCCTGAGGTATAGGAGAGACGTGGTTGGAATGAGCTAGATGTGTCTCTCTTATCAGCGGACATGAACTGCATCACAAACCGCTATGCAACTTTCTTTATTTGTGTGTCAATCTGTGTTTCTAACTCGTCATTTCCATATACTATGAAGAATTATATAAAACAAAGAAGATGAAAAAATGCAGGACATTTTTGTCATAATTTTGAAGAACATTCCGTGTTTAAAAAGTGATGTGTCATTGGAAAGGTTTATTTTGCTCTATCTGCTGGACTTACATATTGTAATGTTAAAGAAAAAAAAAATACGCCCAACTTGTTTTGCTATCAAACCCTTTATATGTCGTTGTCTATCTTTGTGTTATAGGCCTCATGTAAATGATATACATCATGTCAGTAGCATTGACGAAGTAGAAAGAATTTCAGCTATACTATCGTACAACCGTTTGCAATGACTTACGACTATTTTTGCAAATGCTTGCAACTGTCTGGGAAAAAATAACTTCGCAAAGAAATTGTGAACATGTTCAAAATTTCTTTGCAACAAGAAAAACGGTTTGCGACAAGGAAGACAGTTCGCGAATTTTCCTACAACCTTAAACGAATCATTTGCAACCTTTTGCGAACCCTTGCGAAATCCCAAATTCGCTACGTTCGCAAGCATTCGCCGCTCATTGAAATACCCCCTCCCCTCCTGTACGTCCGATGAAGACGCAACTACTTTCACGCTGTCTCTTTGAATGTGTTCTTTTTTTTTCAAACTGCCCATTGAGAATGACAGTGCTGTAATGGGTTTTCAATCGACGTCTACTTTGTAAGAGAGAGAGAGAGAGAGTTGGGGGTAAAACTTTGGGCTATCGTACGTCATTGTCCACAAAGGAAACCCGAAAGAGACATTTGCGATTAACGCAGTAGTCACGGTAGTTGATAAAAAGAGAGATAACGGTAATTTTAAAGGTCTGTACAACAAATGAAAGCAAAACGATACAAAGCATCGTAATCGACATGTTGTACAGTGCTTTGATTATCACATGCAGCAAGGGACAAATGAGATAAGACACAGCCACGACAAATGTATTACTACATGTATCAAACCAAGGTGCCTGTGTGTGTGAATGTGTTTGTATATGTCCGTGATAATGAAGCAGTTGTCACGAAACTCCCAGGCCCGAATTCACGAAGGTGGTTTAAA
Source organism: Diadema setosum (assembly GCA_033980235.1). Classification (NCBI taxonomy): domain Eukaryota; kingdom Metazoa; phylum Echinodermata; class Echinoidea; order Diadematoida; family Diadematidae; genus Diadema; species Diadema setosum. Next base: position 10,936,868 of record CM067064.1, read on the forward strand.
TTTAAACCATGGTACAAATTTAGACCATGGTCTAAAATAAGCGTTAAATAGGCGTACCAATACTTGCGCGCATCAATGCACGTTTTTTTACTGGATGGCTGTTAGCGTACGCAATCTGTCAATCATAAATACGCAGAAGAAATATACATAAACCATGGTTTAAATTTAGACCACCTTCGTGAATTCGGGCCTCAGAGTCCATGATGTTAAAGGCATTATTCATAATTTGCAGATTAAACGAAATACCAGCTTTAGTGCTTCAAAATTGTTCTTAACTGTGAGTGAGGGATAGAAACAACCAATGTAATTTCTTTGCACTTTGTTATACTTAATAAAATGTCATTATAATTAGTTCACTATCATAGAAAGATAGGGTTCACTGATAAGAATGTATGAATCACTTGTTAAAGTGTGATGACAAAGGGGAAAAAAAAACTGGCTTTAGGTAGAGCTGAAGATTGTTCCAGTGTGTGTGTGTGTGTGTGTGTGTGTGCCTGCCTGCGCGTGTTTCCCCACCCCCTCCCCCGTCAGTGAGAGAAGAAGGGCTATAAAGGCACGTAGTGACGTCATCCCCTTATTGCGCCTCTCCGACATTTATACAATATTAACATTATCACACTATAAGGTTGAATATCGAAGCGATACGTTGCCGCGGTGCCATGAGAAGACGCCAAGCGAAATAAAGTTCTTGACAGGTATAGTGGCCAACGTTCCATGACTATTCTTCCTTTGATTTAAAGAATCATCCTTCGTAGATCGGAACATTCTTAACGAGGACGCATAGGTCCAAGTAATTTTCAGTATGACCCCCTCGGGAACAAAGAATATGGATCGCTACATCTGCTTATTTTTTTTTCAATCACTGCAAACATACCCATCTACTGTATTCGATTTAATACACCCGTCTCTCCATCGTCGAGTTCGCAAAGTCGGGACGTGAAACCGCTTGATAGGAAAAATGCAGGGAATACTAGTACAATCATAGTTGAAACATTTTGTGCGCACGCGCAATGCAGACTTGATCAACATGACGTCATGTTGTTGATTAAGAAATGATTTATACTCCAGTCTAAAGAACCATCGCAATTCATAAACAACATGCAACAACACAAATCAATCCAATTTCCACTACAAATCTTTTAGTGTCATCATGTCAGATCATGAAAAGCTGTTTTTTCCCCCGATATTTGAAATGAACTTATCATTTTACAGTCACACATGGGCTTGGACTGAATGCAGTTTCTATGTTTTGTCATAGGATTTAATCTAAAGCCAAAATGTGAGTAGTCTTTGAGAAATCACATCGTACAGGAACCCTTATCCTTGTATAAAGTCAGAAATCGCCCCAGCAAATTATGACATTTTATTTCGGTGGCTTGGGGTTGATACATAGGTTTAAAGACATAATTTACCGTTTGCAGAAGAAACAAACAAAAAAACCAAACAAACAAACAAACAGCATTAGTGTTTTAATAGTTCTAAAATGTGAGTTGGGGAGAGAAACAACAACTGTAAAAATATGAATCCGTATAATCGATGTTCACAAAACGTGAACAATAGATATAACATTTTTTTTCCCCAGACTAAACCGTGTACAGTTATGGTTTAATGAGAAAAATGCTGATATCTCTTTATATTTTAGGCTTGATTGCAAAAAAAAAAAAAAAAATTATATGGTAGGATGTGTAGTGATACAACTGACCTACACATCTGCATCAAATGTGATATCTTGAACAGTTTTTGAATCACTGCTCCCAAAGTTAAACAGGACCTTTAAATAATACGTGTTCGTAATTGTTGCAGACGCGAACACACAACGAGACATGTGTGTACGTGGGGGTAGGGTCTGCATGCGCATGCGTATGTGTGCATTTTTGAGGTATGAAATATCACACGGAACTATTGGACATCAGAAAAAAAAAAAAATCACACCTACAAGATTGCCTTCATTAACCCTCCTGAGGCCAATTTTATCAAATCGATACTGACATTGTCTACAAACCGATTGCCGGTGGTAACGACTGAGGTTAGCTTGCCGAAGTTGTCCCGTCTTAACTGGAGATATCCATTACCCAATGACGGTTAAGCTATTGTATTAATGGATTTCGGTGACAGGGCGTTTGAGGATCGGAGGCAAGAAAGGGACTTGTTTATAGTCCGACCTACTTAAAATGCAGGACCTTACTGGTATTTTACGTGGAGGGTTCCAACGCCGCAATACAAGGCGCACGTGACTGATTCGAATGCTAACATGTCTTATTTCAGTGAAAACCCCAACAACAACAACAGCAGCAGCAGAAACGGCATTCACAAACGAACGCGACAAAAATCAATTCTGTTGTTTTGTTGTGTTTGTTTGTTTGTTTGTTTTGTTAAGCTTCATATTCAAAAGCGTCTGACGTAGCTGTCTTGCCAGATGATCTGTTCGTGGTGGTACCTGGTATGCAAATTATTTGTTTATCTGGTCGGCTGGTTCGATGACTGACTTTTTTCTTTTTTCTGATTTTTACCACTATGTTTATTTGCTTCCTTTTGATAAGGCTTTGCTATTTAGAAATGTATGTATAGGTGTTGTGATATCGCGTCATGTCAGAAATAAAAACACACCGGAGTTGGTTTCTTTTTCCATTTCTCGCTCCGGTGAGTTGTCATTGTGCGAGTGTCTGGACCCGTCTCTATGCTTGATAGCAGCGGATGTTTGGTGGATGGTGTCGCCATTGCTTCTAGAGCTAAACAATACACTTTGTGAAGGTTTTCCCATTCACCGTTCCAAAAGAATTAAAGGGCTGAAGGACCATGTGGGTGGTGGAATTTAGGTGCGCACACCTCTGCCATTTCTTGAGGTTATTTATTCCTGAGGTGCAAAAAACGACGAATACTAGTAGCCAGAACGACCCCACCAGTGCCATTGAAGTTTTCCTTCCGTAATCCTTTGCAATCTTCAGCTTGTCTTCTCCACGCACACTGCTTTTCTGCAGTGGTCGCGGGTTTTATGTTTTCTGTTGCAACCACTACTTTGGGATAAGGTTGTGAGGCCTTTACTGTTCTCCAAATTGTATTCTTATATAGGGATCTGGTATAATCTGACATGAACTTCAGCAGAACTTATAGGCAGAGGAAGAGGAAGCATCTCTACACGATAAAGTAATTTTATCTTTTAATAGTCTTATTGCCCCCAACCCCACCCCATCCTTGCCGTTCCGCAAGAGGAATTTCTTGGACACGTTCATAAGTTTGAGAGATTCGATCTCGATCGCGTTGTGTTACCCTCATGAGACAATGTGTAATAATTGCGGAGTCAACCTGGTCGGACCTACCAAACACTCTGGCTGATCTTCATGCAAGCATTTTTGTGAGTATGTCTGTAATGTCGGGGTAGGTGTGAGTGAGTAGACCTGTATCAACAAGGTGGTACGAGGCGAGCGTGTTTCTTCCCCCCCCCCCGTTTTTTTATACTTTTTAAATGAACCATCATAATAATGATATGAAAGGGATGTGATAAGCAGCTATGAGCACAGCAATTATATTAATACTCTTATGGAGAATAACATGATCTTCGATCTAACAAGTCCGCCTGGCTAGTTTAAAAAAAAGAAAACAAGTTAAGCGCGACCCCTGTATACCATGCTGCCGGGTAATAGTTGCGAGTTTCCTTGTCTCATACATTATGGCCAGCTGCTTCTAGACTGACCTTCCCAGCCAGAAATCCAACTTCCTTTTGAACAAGGGGTCATCCCACGAGTTCGACATTGAAAAAAAAGGTCCATAAGTCATGTAGCCCACAAGTCCTACAGCCCATGAACGCGACACTAGGAAAATAAGGCCCATGAGTCCGACACTAGTCAAGCAAGGCCCACGACTCCGACGCTAGGCAAAAAGTACGCACTACTGCATAGTGCGTACTCGTGGCGTAATGAGAGTCGGTTCGTACGCAGGCCGTGTTTACCTCTATAGTGTCAAGAGTCACGGGCCTCATTTTCCTAGCGTCCGAGACGTGGGCTGTAAAACTCGTGAGCTGTATGATTCGTGGATGTCGGACTAGTGACGTGTCATTCCAGTGGAGAGTGATAACGTCATAGCTTTTGTTTCAGTGATGGATGGTGCGTATCTGTTGTGCGCCATTTGGGCCCTAATTGACGTCGTCATAGATGGTATACCATTATCGATGTGTTGGAAAAAATCATCAGCAAGCAAATTAAATCACTTTCCCTATGCCCATACCCGCATTCTATACACAGCCATTCATGACTGTGGGTGTCTGTTAGTCTCTTTCTCGCATGGTGTAAAAACTTTAATTGTCATGGTTTCAAGTCATCTGCTGTCTTTTCTCGAATGTCTTTATGGTATTCAAAGAGTGAAAATGGACTCCCTCATTGTGCAATTTGAGATGAATAATACTGTGGCTGTTTCTTTATGAATTTTAGCAAGATTTATTATTCTTCGCACTCATTAGTTGTTGTTGTTTTTTTGCTGTTTTTATTCTTCAAAATTTCTGAATCTTTCTGTACATCATATAATGTATAGCATCTGCCTATAAACGGCATCCATAAGATCCTTGATGATTAACAATAATAACGTACCAGTAACTCTGCTGCTACACCCCATCCTTTCTCAACATATCTTTTTGTTAGGGTATTTATTTTTTCACTTTTTTGGCATTTATAGAACACAATGAATCAAGACACAATAAAACGAAAAGATAATCTTTTTTTTTCGTTTAGCCTGAAACTTGCATCTGAATGTGTTCACTTCGAGTTATAAGCACTACAACTTGAAATGAAAGGTAATTATCAAAATAAGTCTGCACAGCATGCTTTGATTTTTATACTTGTATGCTTATAACGATATATGACCCTCTATATGTGAATGTTTTATTTTTTGTTTTTCATTTGTTTTGTTTGTTTGTTTGTTTTTTGAAGTATGCTGATGATTTGTTTGAGAGATTGGAGTAGGAACGGGTCCCTGGAAATCCCTGTTGCATTGTTAAAAAGAGAAAGAAGAAGAACGACAGAAGCTAGTTAATAATAATTACATTGCAAACACGGTTAATCATGGAGCATATCGAGAGCAGAGCTAGCACGTAACCAAATAGCGCGCTAGGTTCATCTCTTTCCAGTTCAAAATTAGCAAATCATCGTAGCTTGTAGACACCGCGATGATGAATACGCCACGCGATCCTTCCGTGCCCAATGGATTCCCTTGGCGCCATAATTATACGCAGACGACAGCAAGGGCGCGAAGACACCAGTGATAAACTGCGAGCCATTGCGTATTACGCGTTGCCGTTTTGACGTGTCGTGATGAAGTATGGGTTTTATCATGACATGGTGTCTGGGTAGTCCCACACACGGGCGGTCGTCCATTCGTCATCCCATAAACTACTGCAACGAGATGTGCACACGAGACTATAAAAATTTGTGTTTATAAAAAATGGTCCATAAAACACTTCTGTCCCGTCATCTGCGACATAAAATGAGACAGACAAATTTACAGTAAGTCTGCAAATAACGACCTTGTTTTGATTGTTTTTTTTTCCCCAAACACATGACAAATGACTCGTGTGATTGGATAATGATTATCAAAGTTTAATTTCTTCATAATCATAATAGGTATAGTACAGAGTGCAACGATTTTTATGGCATTTTGAAACTGTCAGGCCTGTGAATATATCCAAAATGTAAATCCTGACAGTTTTGAACTCGTATTTTAATCCAAACAAACACGTTCAGTTCTTGGTGTATTATAGTTTTTAAAGAGTTATACAAAAAGCGCCAGTTTGAATTTTTACAGAATCAAGGATCGTCAATCCTGTGAGTTATTGTCCCTCCAAATTAATAAAGTAAGAAGAAAAAGTCGCGTTCTCCTTTTGTATACACAGTGCTTGGTACAAAGCAGATCTACTCTATCTGCAATCTGGAAGTGTCGCCTTCAGTTCTTTGCCTTCCCGTAAACTTCCGTCTTCAAAAAATACTCGAGTACTGCAAAATGATTCTGTGAACCACTTTGTCATTTAAAATAAAAAACCACGACAAAAAACTATGATCCCCACATCTAATTAGTTTCATTTTTAACATTAGAGTTCATTCTTTAATTCCATATTTGTCATCAGAAACTGATAATACCCAGCTGTTTGTGAGATACAAAAGTCTCAGTATTTTGCTTGTACTTTGTATGTAATGGAAGAACTGTAATATTATTCTTATTATTTTGTTTGAAAGGTGATCCGAAATAGAAATTCAGAGTAGACTCCCTCTCGGCATATAACAATCCTTCTAGTCGGAGAATAGGCAGATGCAAACAATTTTATGCAGTGTTTGTGTGTGTGTGTGTGTGTGTGTGTGTTTGTGTGTGTGTGTGTATGTCTGTAGGTGGGCAGGCAAATGGATGGACGGAGAGAAGGCATCATGCACTCGGCTGTGACTTTGGAGATTTATCGGCCTTCGAGATGGAAAAGCAGGGCGGCAAAATATTTCCCCTCCTTCAAGTCTAATCCTAATTTTTCAAAGAGTGACATATTGGCAGACACGGAGACTGGATCATCGGATTGTTAGTCTGGGGTGGTGGGGAGATTCCCTGGTCAGTCTTAGGATGTCGATTGTCTTAAAAAAAAAAAAAAAACAAACAAACAAACAAACAAACGAACAGACAAACAAACAAAGTCACCTACACCCACCCGACAGTCTCAAACGCAAAGGGGGTCGTGTCGCGATTTACATTCGTTACTAAGGCAACGCAGTGTTGCTACTTCAATCACACGGACGTTCTCGGATCATGGCCAGGTCTCATGGGCAAAGAAGCATCGGCTCGGATTCATCAGATCGCCGGCATGTTTTATCCGCAATTGGATGCTTTTAAAACGTAATTGTCGTGTTGCAGTCCAAGATATACCTTCCCTTAACACACGCTGTGGCTATCTAGATGTAATTGGCTACTTTGTCTCTATTTCCGACCTTCCAATCTTAGCATTAGTGACATATGCGGCTGTTTTGGCATTCCAATCCCAGAAATTGTTAAAAACTCAAACAAACAAATAGTCAAGGAAGCGAACGTTAATTATCAACAAAACGGGACCAACCAACCAAACAAATTAATAAACAAACAAATAGAAATAATCGCACACAATCTCTCAGATACACACTCCCAACGAAGCAACAATGTTTTTGAAGCCCATCAATACAGGAAAATGAAGACGTGTGTCTTTGTATCTAATTGCTGTTGTTATATGCAATGATGTCACATTTTACGTCACTCTTTGGCAGAAATCTCATAAGCTGTTCAACTTGATACCGACCATCAATCTTGCTTGCTCGTTTACCCTGTTTTGATGGCCATTCATGTCCGCTGTTTACAGTTCATGCCATCATTTCGTAAATCCAGTCATATATATTGTATACCGAGGACGAACCCCCCCCCCCCCGTCTTGAGCTCTTGAGTAGCAGAGAGCGTAGAACGATTTGTGATATTCCCCCATATACAACGTATTGTTGATCCACAAGGTTATCATCCTTCCCTCTCTCCATGGCACCTTTTCCTCTTCGTCTTTCTCACTGTCTCTCCATCTGTCTATCTCTCCCCCGCATATTTCTCTTCCTTTATCTGTTTCTATCCCGCTCCTCACACCTGCTGTAAATTCCTTTGTATATCTCACTGTTGGAGTACACCCGCGCACCTGCTCACTTTATGGATAGGTATGATTGACTTCCATTTAATCGCGACCGACTTTTCGCGCCTAATTGTCCATACTGACCAATGAGCTTCAGAGACGAGAACAAGAATGCTAATCGAAATCAGGCTGCACGTGCTGGGTCCTTTATGGAGCCAAACAGAGAACTTTGCTTGTCTTCTTGGCCAGCGTAGCAGTGGACAGATTGGCCATGCCCCCTAATACCCCCAACGATGAAAATAAAAATTACTTCAAAATTTAACTCATCAGTTATAAGAAGCGTTCGGGTAACTTTCTCGGAAAGATCCGTTATAGCTCTGTCACTCTGCTACTTTCACTTGTGCATTTCTTGTTTCTAATATCTTTAACACTCGTTTTCACTTCATCTCTTCGCATAATCTGTTCCTGCATGTATGAAGCGTGATTTCTCCTAAAGCCCACAGGTATTCCCCGCTTTCTCTCTTCCCGCCTTTCCGTTCTCTTTTTTTCGTCACCATGGTAACGGTATCAGTCCTTTGTACCTTCCGTGCTAACGGTTGTCTGCTTCCATCTGATCCCCCAATTTCTACTGCCCCCGAGCGGTTCCTTTAGAAAGGTTGGTATAATATCTGGGACGTATAATAGAAAATGCGTCGTTCTGTGCGTAAACGAACGTTTGCATGCGGAGCTATGAGGGTGTTGTTGTTTTTTTTTATCTATGTCTTGGTATCACTATAGAAATACTAGTAATAATGAAAAGGGCAAATAAATTTCAAGAAAATGGATCACCTTGTTAAAAGGAGAAAAATACGAGTATGTTTATAGCAGTAAGCAATATTGATGATGATGATTATTATGATAAGTAATAGTAATGATTATTGTAATAAGGATTATGATAATAACACTACAACTACTTATAATTCTGCTACTATTACTACTACTACTACTACTACTACTACTACTACTACTACTACTACTACTACTACTGATAATGATGATAATACCAATAATGATTGTGATTCCAATAACAGTGATATGAGTAATAGCAATAATATTGATTATCACTATTATCATTATTGCTTGTATTTTTATTGTACTCACAGTAATGATTATCGACAACAAACCTTTATCCTTATCATTTTGACATTGTTATTATCACCAACATCATAGCCATCATCGATATTGTTTACTGCTATCACCATTTCTGTCTCCTGCATGCAAGGCGAACCGCCTTTATGAAATCGACTTGTCCTACCCCTTTGGGATTCTCTGAGGTTTCTCAGCTTGGCGCAATAAAAACAAAACAAAAGCAAATCAGTCTTTGTGTCTATTTGTTTCGTGCGATTCAACGAGGCAACAAGTTGGGAGCGAATAAGCTTTATAGCGAGGACATTGACCGGGAAGCTCGTCGCAATTCTCGAAGCGAAGATTTCCTTTCGACCCAGTTTCCCTGAGACTCGGCTTGTATGACTCTTTCTTCTCCTTCTTTTTCTCTTCTCCCCCCCCCCCCTCGTGCGTATTCAAAATGATGCTTATATACGTCTAGCAATCGTCATTGAGACTCGAGTACGTTGCTGCTGTAATGGAAGGGTCGTTGATCGCTGTACGCATGAATTGGTCTGGCTGGCAGTAGATTTCGTACGACGAGAACATTATGAAATAAACATAAAAATATGAAAAAAAAAATAAGAATCCGAGTCTGATGCCACGGTAGACGTAAACAGGTATGATGCAATGGTGAGCTGGTAGACCATGACAGATTGTATTTGTATCAAAATGGTATATGGCTGTCATACTTTAGATCACAACACTTCTACGCTACAAAGGTATAGAACCATGCGTCTATCATGTTTGTTGATAATGAAAATGATACATCTATAAGGCGCATAATAAACACATGCTTCTCTATGCGCTAGACAATTTAGATAATACAAACAAATTACTAGCAAGTACATGATTATAACAATCAATAAAATAGATACAATGATTAACAAAAAGGGGTAATGAATGTTTATCTTAATCAAGGGAAATTGTTGGAAATTGCTTGAGCCTTTTTTTTTTCTTTATACGTGCATTTCCCCAGAATTTGTTTGGAATGTTTATTTCATAGTTGTGACGTTTTGTAGTATTGTTTTGTTGTTGTGTAGATTTCATGTCAACGCCTGCCCCACATCTTACAATTTACGCCGAAAACGCTGTTTATTGTAGGCTATGTGGCTCTGTGTAAGCCTAGTTTTGGATGTAGAGTTGTTGTTTTTTTAATAATTATGATAAAAAGTATTCGTAGGCATTGCGCTTGTAAACAAATAATCTTATGTATCCCTAGAATGCATAATTATTCCTCTATCCGTTTTCAGGCTGATTTTAAAAACATTTTCTGATACTAATTTTATAACGATCACCGAATTTGGTTCATTTGATAAGGTCCAAATCTCCTTTGCCGTGGCCTTGTCTCGACAACACTATCTTGCAAGGATGTCTGCCAACTAAACATGCATCGAGATTCGACCCCAAATCTCATGGCATAAAATAATTTAATTCAAAAACTTGTAGGTCTTTAAAAAATAGAAAACGCACACACGAACAAACTGATGATAGTCTGTCTAGACAAGCAGGTAGACGCCGTTTTTCCTTACTAGGAAGTTGTTATTGTTTCTTTTCTTTTTTTTTCGTCAGTCACGTGATGCTGACATTTCAGCTCTTTTCCTGCAAAATGTATTAGTGGAGATGTGGGACGATTTGAAAGTACGATGACAATTCAGTTCTCTAGCGCATTTCTCCGGCATGATACGAGGTAGGCGTGTGTTTGTGTGTGTGTGTGTGTGGGGGGGGGGGGGTGGGTTTCCATAACAACGCCTCTGTACTGATTCAAGAACATTGCCAAAGCCTGTGTTTCTGTCACCATGTCCTAATCTCTTGAATGGCCAGTACCAGTCTCACTTTCGCTAGTCCCTGATTGACATCTGTTAGGATATGCCACAATAGCTTTTGGTCGTTGTTGGTTGTTTGTTTTTATAGGCTTGTCATCTTCAACTCTCTATATAGTTTTCCGGGTGCTGTTCGTTATTCCGAATTAAAGGTTCGATATTCCGAAGGTTCGTTATGTCGAAGGTTCGTTAATCCGAAACACGCAAATTCCCTATACCTAGAGGTTCGTTAATCCGAAAATGAAAAAGTTTTCGTTAATCCGAACATTTGTGGCGTTATTCCGAAGGTTCGTTATTCCGAAGATGTTTTCATCCGAAAATGAAATTCGGAAAAACGAACCTTCGGAATAATGAATCTTCGGACTGAAGAGCCTTCGGAATAACGAACCTTCGGAATAACGAGCTGTAACCGTTTTTCCGGGGTGGGGTGGGGGGGGGGGGTGAGTAGCTATAGAACACTGAATCCGTTGCATTGATAATAGGCATAGGGATGCAAGTGACAAATGGCAGAAAGTGCCGACGTGTCACCTGTTCGCTCTTCTCTTGCCATAACACGTGAAGTTAACGCTATAATAATTCCCTTCCTATTGCTATTACGTTATCCTTTAAAGGCATAATTTACCATTTGCAGATGAAACAAAAAGTCAGCATTAATGCTTGTACATAGTTCTAAAATGTGAGTTAGGGATAGAAACAACCACTATAAAAATTTGAATCCGTATAATCGATGAAATGTTAACGATAGTTACAATAAGAATGCTTCCAGACTAAACCGTCTACAGTTATGGTTTATTGAGAAAAATACTGATATCTTCTTATATTTTAGGTTTTATTGGGAAAATCTTACATAATTGTAGGATGTTTTTTGATACAACTGACCTACACATATGCATCAAATGTGATATCTTGAACATTTTTAAAATTGATCCTCCCAAAGGTAAACTGGACCTTCAATGTTTGTGAGTCCCTTCCTATGAGGCCTTTTACAGTCATTATCCCAACATGGTCTAGAATTTTATAAGAAACGTAGAATGGATAAAAACCGTTGTTTAACTTATGTTTAGGATTTGAATGGGAATCAGAAATCTTTAAGCACAGTTTTTGGCAGATATCTTTTTCCCACATATCATTTGTCCTAGTTAGAGATAGGGCGGTGATATGGCTCAGTCGGCAGCGAGTCTGCCTCCAGATCCAAAGGAATTGGGTTCGATTCCCGAGTTCAACCAGGCAGTGTTGTGTGTATACATGGTATAGTCATACAGTCCCCTCTACGTATAAGAGGCAAGACACTCTGTCCGTTGTTTTGTTTGTTTTGTTTGTTCATTTTCCATCTGACAAGATGGCTGGATAGCCCATATTCAGCTACGTTAAGCTGGTCTTCCATGGGGTCCAGTTGGATGTGAGGTGGGACCACTTCACCGGGTTAAACACCCTTGTCCGTCGGATAGGACCTAAAATTAAGGTCCCATGTGAGAGTCACAACTTATACACGTAAAAGATCCAGCTTCATTCATTCATCGCAAAGAGAAAGGTGTATAACCTGTTGAAGTGGTCCCGCATCACACAAAACTGGACCCCGTGGAAGACCATGCAGCTAGTGCAGCTGAATATGGGCTATCCACAGCCATCTTCTCAGATGGAAAAATGAAAGAGACAGCTTGTAAGTGCCACGAAAGCCATCAAGCAATGACAAAATTAGTATCAGCGAAAGAACTCTTTCATATGCGGAGTTTATCTTGATAGCAAAAATCCATGTTCATAATTTCATGAGCAAATAGAGTTACCAAGTATTGTGTACCCCTATAATCATAACTATACGTATAATATCACAAGTGGCAAAGGCAGTTATGGCTATCAGAGCAGAACACATGGACAATGGTGAAGAAACGCCACGTTTACCGTATTCTCCAAGACGTACTACCTAGCAGGGTAGCCGTGCGCTATGATTTCGGTGCGTCCGCGACCCATTTAATATCTAATCAAGACGAGGTCCATCTCCTCTTGCAGACGGAGAATGGAATTGAAATTAAACGAAAAAAAGAGCGGAAAAAACTATGATCGATGACGCAGAGACGCGCGGTGCCACGACGGCGTACCACGTGGTAAATGAACGCATCCATCAAAGACTGTCCTAGTATCCATCATATCGTGTGGTTTGCCGGTCACGACAGTCGCCAACAATAAGAACAGGATACCGTTTTCATTTGGAATGCAGGTATAATAGTCCCGTCTCCTGTCCGTTTTCATCAGAATTAATGAATAAAAAATCCTACTTAAACAACAAAAACAAATTTTAGTTATTCCATTTCGTTTTTCATCATTCTGACGTTATAATTTACTCACGGAGCACTTTCGCAGGATGGTCTCGCAGCGCGTAGGAAAGAAAAACAAAATTCTAAACTCATCCATGCTTTAAGAGCGGAATGTACTTTATCTGTATAAAGGTAAATCAACTATGGGATATGCCTAAAAGATGATGGAACGGCATCACTGTACGTGATATCAGATTTGTGAAAAGTTTTTTTTTTTTTCCAGACATCATACAAGTTTATTTATATAATTCTATGGATCGTTTTCATTATCACTGAACTCACTTTCGTTCGGAGTTTCGGCGTACGGGGGGGGGGGGGGGGTTGGTGGCGTTTTATCACACAAATGAGGCGAGTCATGAGTTCATCGACAGCAGAAAATACTGAGAAATATTTTTGAGTGTGACACGAGTGAGACGTAGTATATTCGCTCCTTTAGTAGATGACGATGAAGTAATAAACCGACATTTTTTTTTTTTTTTATCTGTTAGGTCTGAAGAGAAGTCCTGCGGCTGTAGAACAAATGATTATAAACAGTGGAGCAAAAATTTATTTTTCTTCTTATAGATCTATCAGGAAATGGGTTATAAATCATTGTGCAGAGATGTTTTACTTCCAAAGAGAAGGAAGGATGTAGAACCCCCCCCCCCCCCCCCCCCCCCCCCATCGCCTGATGTGATTTATTGGTTTATCTTTTCCAGTCTTTTAAATGATCCTCAACTTCTGGATACCAAACGTTATATTATTTCTGGCCAGCGATACACTTTTCCACCGAGTGGTTCGGGGAAACGGTTATGAGCGCTGTTGAGAGCCGTACAGACTTCACCAAAGCGCGATATAACATCAGAAGTATACGGCCGATTTTTGTATCATGTCGGTCTGTAGTGGTTGAAGACTTGGTGATTTTCCATTCCTTTTTCTCATAATAATGACAGCCTCAGGTACTCGTGCGACAGCTAGGTGATAACGCTACTTTGATTAATGTTACGACTGTTGTGTTTAACCGAGCTTGAAACAAGCGACAACGTATGTACCGGATTGATCCGCCCGGTACGTCAGTAAAGAGATAAAGAGAGACATAAGAAGGGGAGGGAAGGCGGGAGAGAGAGAGAGAGAGAGAGAGAGAGAGAGGGAGATAGAGGAGGGAGGGGAGAAGGGGGGGGGGATGTAATCACATTCACTCCAAGCATACGCCCATCGCACTACGATCCGTGTTCACGAATCGTCATGCGGGAAGAAGAACCCGAACTACATGTCCCATGTATCCCGTTTCCATTTCCCTTTGAAGATCTCATCTGTGTAGCTATCCGGGGATGGTGCCTACAGATAACCATATCTTGCGGATGGTACAGCTGTACTTGTCGTCGACGCGATTTATTATTTGCTTTTTTTGCTAGCGACTTGTTACCATTTCACACTATCTGTACAGCCAGAGTGAGCGTCTGCTTGGTACAAGCATCTAAGTTGAGGACAAATTTTAGCAGCAATATTTGATACTCATCCAACAGGACAATATGGCTTGTATTTGTACAAAACATAACTGTTTGCAGAATACGAGATTATACCTTTATGTCTAATTAATTTTTGTTCTCTTGACCGACTCAAATTGTAAAAAAAAAAAAAAAAAAAAGGTATGTCATGGGCCCACATCAGCAAAATGTTATTACCTTAAGAATATAAAACCCAAACAAACACAAAATGGAACATCGACCTCATAGCGAACTATTCATTTTTTTTTTAAATCGTAACTCGTCGTAAGCAGTCCAGTGCATTTCTACATGAACACTTTTCTTTTTTCTTTTCCTTCTCATTACAGTCTGTATAATAACGGTACAAGAATTCGAATGCCATTCTGTTCTCTAGACTAGTGCCTATGTTTCAGCGACTCTCCTTTACAGATCTTGGCGACCATGTTAGCTGTAATTTCAACTACATGCCTCTAGGGCACTCTCGGCTGCTCTCAGCTTTATTGAACTTCATGGCATTCCATCTCGGAGGAATGTGCACGGTGCGATAAACGAGATTATGAAGATGTTACATGTTTGCGCGTTATGCGTTCGGATCGAGCATTCATATTGCACGTGTAAGTAAACTTTAATGAATGCGTCTAAACCAGAAACAAATCTAATTTACGTCCAGACGACGTCGTGTTGAGGGGAAAAAATAAAAATGGCAACAAATCTCATGCTGTTCGAGTCTCCAGAAAAAAAAAAAGGCTCAAGGACAATATCCATTTAGAGATTTATTCTGTATCAAGGAACGTATAGAAGATGAGTTCTGCAATCTGATATTTTATTGATGTAACAGAGCTGAACAGAGAGAGATGAGTTCGAGATTGAGTATGTGTTTGTTTGGTTTGATGCACCCGCGCTTGAAGGAATCAGTGATATATTTTCCCTTTTTATTGTATAGTGCCAACCCATGAAATTCAATTTGTGGATATTTGTTTCTGAGATCCTCAGCACGCTAAACGAAAAAAAAAAAATACAATACAGAGATACAATGGCAAATGTGGGAGGAAAAAATAATTCCGTGCAGAGTTCGTGCAGGAATTTGGTTAGAAGACCAGCGGAACCTACACGTCACACAAGTCACAGATGTAGGGCGGCCAGTTAAAGTTAAAGGGTCACTTTGAAATGATCGCGAAGACATTATGAGATAAGAAACTTCTATATCCCATGTAGAACCGACCAACACAATGAATCAGAATGAGAAGACGATCACAGCGGCAAAGTCCCCATGCATGACTGGCGAGTTTAGTTTACGCTGCGAAGCGCTCTAAGGAAATGCGTATGATGAGGTTAATAGGGGCGGAGTGTTACTTCCTTTCAAAACGCGACCAGTGCATTAAGAGCCTTCTCCAAAGATTTCCGCACAAAAGGCGACATTATGATGAATATTGGTTTATGATAGAAGTGCGAATCATTTCCGAAATTGGCACAAGGCACATAAATCGTGCAGTGCCTAGGCTGCATACAAACTAGCTCCTTTATGTCGCTCCTCCAAGAAAAAAAAAGCAGCAAGTAAAAAGAAAAAAAAAAAAGAAGAAGAAGGATAGGTTGCACTTTCTTGTGTATGCTCACGAGTGAAAAAAATTAGCTTGCGCTTCGAGATTCTGCCTGAAACATCGTACCGCCTTTGCCTATTCATTAACACAATTTCACCAAGACAGGCAACAGCTGCTAGTGCCCAAATGTCGCTGTTTGTTATTCACGCCCACACCAACTCGTACCCCGAAGTGAGATAATTATCCGTGCTTTTCCCCCCTCTTGTTTCTAAAGAGACACCGTGACAATTTTATGAAATTATCCCTCCGTCAGGTTCTCGAGGTGTTGGTTGTTGGTGGAGAAGCATCAGTCAGAGCTATTAGAGAAGGTGTCTGGACTTCCAACACTTCACAAGTTTTTAATGATCGCAATGAACTTTGCGACGACAGAGGGGAAACTTGTCTGACATGGTAGACCGCGGAAAGAAAGGAATAAAAAGAGTTACAACAATCATAATGAAGACCAAGTAGAAATAAAAGTAGAACAGAAAAAGGTGAAATGGAGAAGAAAAGGAAAGAAGGAGGAGAAGGCGAAGGAGAAAAGGTATAAGCAAGACAAAGATGGAAAGAGGAAGGGGAAGGGAGAAAAGGAAGCGAAAATTTAAAAAGAGAAAAAGTAGAAAGAGGAGATGGACGAAGGTGGAAACAATGGAGGGTATACATGTACTTTTACGAGACGGAAGAGCAAGATTTAACAGAAGAAAACGGAAGAAAGAGGCGGAACTCATTTGATGATGACAAGATTATTGCGATACCGCAGAAACTGGAGGCAAACTTCACATCGTTTGGGGGAAGAAAAAATAGATAATGAAGGATATTGTTGCATGCGAGACAGTAAGCAGATCACACCGAAGGTAGAAACAGCAACATCAGTTATAATCTGTCTGTTTTCAATATTAAGAGAAATAAATATTGTGTGATCATGACGAGCTTAAACGTCATGTCGCCGTCGCATAGAGCGCCGCTGGACGTAAGTTGTTGGGTTCACGCCAAACGGTATTGTGTGATGAGATTGTTTGGGGCGCAGATAGTGTATTCGGTTTCCTTCCCATAGGAGCAGTCCTGCATTTGATACGTCAGGGGGGCCTGGTAAAGCGATTTCTTGTCATAATCCGGCGTAACACCGCTTTCCGCGGACAAAGTAAAATAGTGAAAGCGATACGCATATCCCGAAGGCCCGGCACGGCGTCGGAGTTTTCATAATAATACGTGGTTCCAAAATGAGGGACCCTACAATGACACAGCGCAAATAGATATTTGCCAAGAAGACAGTTCAAACAGAATCACACATTTTTATTTTTTCTAAAGCTGTTTTTTTTTTTCCTAAACTAAAGTTTTTGAGCAAATGATGTTAGAGCTTACATCCAATTTCAGTCAAAAAATGAGACCATGTAAACACCTCGAAAACATCGCTTGCCAATAGCACGCCTTTAACTTCTTGGCTGACATTTGACTATGTCCCCACCCCCACACCCGTGAGTCACGGGGAGGGGAAGTGGGGGGGGGGGGAGCTGTTGGCTTATCGTCATTGCTGGATCCCTATGAATCGTTTCATATAGCGATATGACAAAATGAATGCATTTTCTTTGTCTTTTTCATGAAGAATCAAAAGTAGGATAAAAGAGAAAACAGTCATGGAAGCATTGTTGAGTGTATACATTGTATAGTAAGGTTCCTGAATGTGTATCAACAACAACTTAACTGTCTCTCTGTACAATCATGTCATCATAATATCTTGAAAAAAAAAGAGGAGTAACAACTTTCTTGTCGCTTTTATCTAGTATTTCAATTTGTGTTGAACATACAAATTGATTCAAACTTGGTTTGCGACGTTTCTTCTGATTTTATTTCATTTATGTATCTTTTTTATGCCTCCGCCACGAAGTGGTGCCGGAGGCATTATGTTTTCGGGTTGTCCGTCCGTCCGTCCTTCCGTCCGTCCGTCCGTCCGTCCGTCCGTCCGTCCTTCCGTCCGTCCGTAATGAATTTTGTGGACAGGGTAACTATCAAAACCTTTTGAGGTATCCTAATGAAACTTGGCATGTATGTGTATTAGGGGGTGAAGTTGTGCCTATCAACTTTTGGGTGCACATGCTCAAGGTCAAAGGTCAAAAGGTCAAGGTCAAATACATAAAATTTCACTATTTCCATCATATCTATGCAATGCCTGAAGATATTTTCTTGAAACTTAGTGTATGTATGTATTACCCAATTAAGATTCTCTGGTGAAAGTTTGGGTCATGAGGTCAAAGGTCAAAAGGTCAAGTAGAAATATTAAAACTTCACCTTTTTTCTCTGTACCTTGGAAATTGTTCAAGGTTTCTTCATGGAACATAGTATATATACATGTACTGACTGGCAGTGATTATCTAGTGAATTTAGGGTTCATGGGGTCAAAGGTAAGGGGTCAAAGGTCAAGGGCAACACTTCTTACTATTTTTTTTACTATTTCCCTCATGTTTATGCAGTGCCAGCAGGATTATTTTTTTGTAACACTTGGTGTATGCATGTATAACCTAATAGAGATTCTCTGGAAAGTTTTTTTTTTCTTTTGTTTTTGCCTCAAAGGTCAAAAGGTCAAAGATCAAGTGAAAGTGCTGAACTAAGTTTTTCCTCCATATCTCGGAAGTGGCTCGAGTTATCTTGAAATGTACTACATATTTATGCATTATCTGCCTGACAGTGATTATCTTATGAATCTTAGGGTCAAAAGCCAGATGAAAATGGTAACAATTTACTATTCAATACAGAAATTGCACTTTTTCTCCATACCATGAAAATTACTCAATGTTTAAACGTATGAATGGGTCAAAGTCAAGTTAAAGTCCTTAAATCCCAAATACATGCTCTCCTATTCATCCAATTAAACCTAGGTCAAGGAAGGTGAACATTCAACACATTTGTGACAAACTTGTCATTTTAATATTTTGCCAGTTTTGTGAAAATGTAATCACACATTGTCCACATGTACTATCTAGACCTATTAGGAGAATCATGCATTATTGCGGAGGCATACCAGTCGCCACAGCGACATTTCTAGTTACCTCTGTCATACCTCATATGAAAAACCCAAAGCAAAATGTATTCTGTAGTCATAGTAGTGAGGCCATCTTGTGAAGACTGAAGGGTTTCACCTAGAATGTCTGGCATCAGAATGCAGACTATGACTCCCTTTTAAAACTTTCTCTCTGTTTTTTCTTTGATGTAAGGATTTCAGGTAAATATGTGGCGAGCGTGACTGCTTGGAATGCTTATCCCGGCGTCTCATCGGCCGAAAGTACCGTATCTGTCGCCAATCCGGGATTATCGAGCCGGCGGATGAGACGTTAGACCTCCCTGCCTCTTACATTCAGTCCCTTGCAGCTGCCCATCCGTGCTGGAAGGCGAAAGTCGCAAGGACGCGCCCCGAGTTTGCTCTTATGCCGTAACCTACTTCAGCAAAAAAGGATCATATTGTGTCCGCGGGAAAAGTGAGACCACACTAAGGAGAGGGTACTCTTTCCCTGCGCCACGGGGATATAGAATGTCCGGGGGCCTATTCAATGAATATCCGACCCAGATATGAAGACATCACATGCCATTTTTTCCATATTTTGTTTTCTTCTGCTCCAACGCAGGAAGTGTGTGTTACAATGCATTCACTATTCAAAAAATATGTCTACTGTCCGCATTCCGTTTTTGTTTTTGTTTCTGCCTATCAACCGTTCTTCTTTTTTAAATAGAAGGAGTTAAACAATGCGACATAATTAAGTATTCATATTATACGGTACGATCAGGCATCCCGCGGTGGATTAAGATCGACAGTGGTGCACCTGTATCTGCAGGGGGATCCCTACCAGACATGATGTCTCTTGGTGGCGTGTCGCAACATCAAAATCGATGATAAAAACGAGATATTATACTTGGCACCCAGATTCCACCGGGAAAGATGTACTTTGTATCTATCCTCTTTAGTCTCCTGTCGTCGAATCCTGATACCATCAACCTTAAAGGGATGGCATAGTTTTTGTTTAGATGTGGATTCAGTTTTGAACTTTTCTGCGAGATAATTAGAAACTACTTATACGAAATATTTAAGAGCGTACAATTCTAAGAGGTATATTATAGAAGTTTATTTGATGAGAATTGGCTTTAAAATGGCTGAGATATCCACAAACAAAGCAAAATAAAGTATTTATAATAAAAAGTGGGTCCCACCTTTTATTAGAACCTTTTTTTTTTCATATCTCAGCCATTTCAATGCCAATTTTCATCGAATAACTTTTTAATTCCACTTAGAATTTTACTCTCTTTAGTATTTCATATAAGTGCTTTCTGATTATATCTAAAGTTAAAACATGAATCCCCACCTCATCCAAAATTATACAATCCCTTAAATTGAAAGGTAATAAAAAAGCACCGTTTTGTAAGCAAATTCCTATGGCTAGGTACACGCACAGCTTTGTACACGTGACCGAACAAAAATTGTGAAATACAACATTCATAATAACGGCTACCATAAAACACACACACACACACACACACACACACGCACAACTTTCGAAGCGATAATTCAGCGAACAACAAATAGAATGCAAGAAATTATGTGAATAAACTGGCAATAATGTGCTGGCACCCAATAGCCTGTATATTACAATAGACAATTAAAAACATAAATCATTGCATGGTATCGAGTCGTTTAATGGAAACCCTAAACGACTTTGTCAAGATTGAACTTGCAGTGAGTAATACATTATGAAGATGAGCAATGCCAGCAACTCAATTTACATTTGGAGAACCAGACTAATCCCATAAAATGATTTAAGGAATCCCTAAACCATCTCTTATCGACTTTATTTTGATTCCATGCAAGATTAAGTGCTGTCTGAGGTGCTATTCATACAATTCGTGACTGACAAAATATTGCGGATTTCAATATTAGGCTTCTTCTATGTCATCATTATCGTCGGGGTCGTTTGCTTAGAACCTTAATTCCATTCATATTTGATATCAAATTTATGACAAGTTGTGTAAATCAGTGGGAAAGGGTGACCAGCAAACAAAGCCATAGCAGCTGACAGCGTCCAGACTTAAAGGACAAGTTCACCTTCATTTACATAAGGATTGAGAGAATGTATAATAGCAATATTAGTAGAACACATCATTGAAAGTTTGAGGAAAATCGGACAATCCGTTCAAAAGTTATGAATTTTTGAAGTTTTTGTGCAGTCACCGCTGGATGAGAAGACTACTGCAGTGTATGATGTCACATGCGTACAACAATATAAGGAAAATATAAAGATAATTTCACAAAATTTCATCTTTTGAAAAAGTACACATTCCCTTGACTCGTTACTGACATATGTTATGGGTAATATTATTCCCAGTGCATTTAGAAAGAGGCAAGTCAAGTGCTCTTTTATTATGCGAAAAAAGTGAAAATATGTTGAATTTTCTTTACATTTTCTTTATACTGTTGTACTCATATGACATCACGAGCCTTAGTAGTCTCCTCATCCAGCGGTTCCAACACAAAAGTTTTCAAAATTCAAAACTTTTGCATCGATTGTCCAATTTTCCTCAAACTTTCACTGATGTGTTCTACTGATATTGCTGCATTCTCTTAATCCTTATGTTAATGAAGGTGAACTTGTCCTTTAATAGCGATATGCGTAAGGAATCATGCTCAAAATAAACCGGACTGGCTTTAATCGCTGTATATATACATACTGTTTGTTTGCAAGTGCCTACCGGGAGAAAAAAAAATCCCGACAAACCACCAACAACAAAAAGAGAAAAATACTCCCACCATTGTGACGGTTATAAAACATTATTCACACCTACATTGATGTTCGCGGTTTATGTGTATAGTAGTTCTACTTGCCTTTTCCCATGTTTTACTTACACATTTTGCAACCGTCTTGAGCAAGCAGCACGAGGGAATTCCCTTTCTAAAGGCTCGGGCGAAAGTCGATCCTTACGTCTTCATCTGATTTAAATCTCCTTGTTGAATTACCCCGTGGTCCCATCCGCGGTAAAAAAAAGTGCAAGTCTCGAGGAAGAATGTCTCGAGCGTGAAACATGCAAATTGAATCCTTACCCCCTCGGTAGGCAGTACAAGATACTGCCGTGGCATTGGTGTGGAGGCGTTGGAAGAGGAGGGAGAAGACGAAAAGGGAAGAGAAGGAGGAGGAAAGGATGATGAGAAGAAGGAGGAGGTATTGAATGAAGAGGATGAGTTAGAGTAGAAGAAGAAGGAGGAGGAGGAGGAGGAGGAGGAGGAGGGACGGGCGTAAATAAATTTGACCATTTCAAGAGAGGGTTTGGCAGGAAAATTATGGCTCAGAAATAACCTCACTTGGAGTCCTGTTTTGCAAGAGACCGTTAGTCGTGAATAATATTAAAGATTCCAGACAACCACAAACTACGGTAGACTCGTTGTCATTCACCCTTGAAGTGCCGTTCTCCGTTGCCGCAAGCGCGCTTTGTGTACCCGAGAAGTGTATAGCTCCAAGTAATGCATCTTCAACAGGCGTGCAATCTCTTGACACGTGAGTATCCCTTTCTTCTTCTTCTTCTTCTTTTTACGCTGTTGGCGCCACACACCACCCAGAGCCGTTTGTTTCAAAAGAAGAACCTTTTCTTATGTTGCTTGTGATGCACTTTGTCCATCACGTGTAGACAAGATGCATGTTGCCTCGACTGGATATGCCAACGTGCTTTTTTGACGTTTTTCATGAATGATACGCGTCACTTGTTGATAATCAGGGTGTGGATGTGAAGTTTTGCACAGGTTGATGCTACTAAGCTATAGAACTATACAATATCACGTAGGAACAGAGATATGTTTTATTTGTTCCCATTCCTTCAAATTAAGAAACATAAAATCGTGATACAGGGCTGAACTGAGGAATTGTATGAAGACTGAAACGAATGTAACAATGTGATGAGATAATTATATACACTTGCAAACGATAAATCATAAATAGCTCAGATGTTACCATTATTGGGAGACAAGACTCCAACTTTTAAAACCTTCTCTTCTTATTGATATGGCTAGCATCATGAGCGAAACTTGAACACATTAACAGAGTAAAATACTCTCTACGTTTCTACTGGTTGTAACCGGGTTAGACAATTAAATCAAACACCCATCCCTTGTGATGTGATAGCTAATTATGAAAACAAAAACAAAAACTTGTGTGTGCGGACAATTGCAGCGGTTATAATGTGAGATTTTTAATAAAAAAAAAATTAAAGATTTAGTAACATTTATATGATTATACGCGTTCAGGTACTTGACGTCTCTGTCCCTCTTTAATTATCTTTTTAAACTTTTCATTGGTCATAGTAAATCAGACATATTATATGGAGGGCTCCGTTTTTTAAATTTTTTTCTTCACTGTTGTAAACTGAAATTCTAAATTTACCACATTTTGAAAATGTCCAACATCAAAGCGGATATATATGAAACCAGTTCCTAATAGCTCCTTGAGATTTCGGTCTAGCTGAACGCGTAGAAATTTTACAGTCGTGAGATTATACTTATCGATGTACATGTGACGGGCTTGCGTGCCTGAAGTGATTTAAATGCGAGTTCCTCGATTAACGGAATGATCAAATTTGCTGTCTGCTACAAAAAAGTGCAACAACGGAGCGCTGAGCCGAAATTTTGAGGTAATTTTTGATGTCGGTGCTCGCCATAATCGATTATTTCCATAAACAGTATCTATTACCATGTGTTCGAGAGATTTCTCGAGTGAAAACGTCGGTGAAAAGCAAGCAGACGATGTGTCTAGAGAGGCAAGATTGATGTGTTAGAGAGTAAAATGTTAAAGTGAGAATGAGAATGAGGAAGCGAAAGAAAGAAAAAAAAGTGCGAGGAATCTTGAAGTAGCTCGCTTCACCGCTGAGACGGTTATGACGCGCAGGGACACACACGACACAGGTAGATTGATAGTGTGTTATAAGGGTGGGGGGGGGGGGCGCATCTGCGTGTGTGGGGGGGGGGGGGGGTGGGGGAGTGTAGTGGCGAGAGAGGAACGACGAAAACGTATGGCATTTGGATCTTGGCATCGATCTCTAGTTTCATTTACTAAAAATAATCCCCCACTTTTCGTACTGTTACCTTAGCCTTATTCGCGTATAACATGCATTATAAATTTCATAGTGTTAACATTACACGTGCAGACTGTTCCTCTCTTGTTATCATCTTTGTTGGGTACACGTTTGGGGAAGAAGAGAGGAAGGGGTGGGGTGGGGGTAGTTGGTAACCCCTTTGACAAAAGATGATTGAAGCGAGCAAGCATCTGGACCACTCATGCCCGCTATGCATCAAATTATCACCATGATGTCACTTTTTTTTTTTGTAAATTAACTTCTTACCCCGCTGTGAGAGTACAGTTTTTTTCAAGGTGCCGCCACTTCGTGTTCTTAATTACTGTGTAACGATCTGTGACAGAGACAGCTTGCAAGGTGAACGCATGAGGGCGTCATATTTTCGAGGTGATTAATGGTATTCTTTTTTTTTTCGTTTTCTTGTTTTGTTTGTTTGTTTGTTTGTTTGTGCTCACAATATTGAATGGTGCAAATGGTGCATGGCGTCTGTGTCCAAATTGGTAACAGAGTGAAAATGCAGGTGTGATAGAGAGACAGACAGACAGACAGACAGACAGACAGACAGACAGACGTTGTCAGACAGACAGACGGAGAGGAAGAGATCGAGATCGAGATCAAGTGAGGAGGGGGGAGGGTGGATGATGGAGGAGGAAGATCTATTATTATCTTGGAGAAAGGCAAACTCTTATGGAGGGAGCTATATTCTAAGAAAAATTTGGAAAATATATTTTTTTTCTGTATCTCTTCTAATAACCTTATCCCCAAATAAACAGACCCCCCCCAAAAAAAAAAAAAAACAAAAACAAAACAACAACAACACAACAACAACAAACAAACATAAAACCAGAACCGAAGTAAAATTATATTAAGAGGTCGTGCACTCGACCCGCCATGAAAAACATACATATACCTCTTGTTACTTAATTGCCAAAGGTCAAGGATTAAAATGATTCTTAGACATTGTACCCAATTTTTTTTTCCGTTGGCTCTTGTTTTTCCTTTATCCCGTTCCAGAATGTCTTCATCACACATGATTATTTTGCGATGCTGAAATTGAAAGTTCCATTATTAAAGTTTCCTCTTTGTAATTTGGCACATGATGTAATTATTCGGATCACTTTCTTTTTTTTTCGGAAATGCATGTCGCGCTGATGCCCCTAACTCTCACAATGTCATTAATGGACGGTGACACACCCATTAACGCGTAACGCGCTCAAGGCGAATGCTGGGATTTTGCGGTAGATTGCACTTTACCACCCTGGGGTTATTGGCTTGAAAATCTTCTGACGGAATGAAAATCCAAGATTATGTATAGGAAAGAAGAACATAGATAAGATGTCTGCTTTGGTTAACATGCACCTGCATGGATGTGCACGCGTGCATTAATCACTTTAAATGTGAAATCTATTCGCACCGGCGCGACAGTAGCTGTGGAAAAAAAAATCCCAGGGTGTCGTGGTAAGAATGTTTTATGGCTTTAATCAGAGAAATGGACACATTTGATGCGGTGACAAACGGCTTATACATTGTATGTGTCATTATTATGAGCGTAAAAGTGGATGAAAAACATGACTACCTAAGCGGAAACACGGCTTCAACAAAACCCTCGTGTTATTTTTTGAAAAGATAACGAGGGGGGGGGGGATGAGGAGCAAGATATCATCTATAACCTGCAAACTGCAGTGCTTTGAGCATTAACGTAGGACAGTGTATGGGATGATTATCACATAATATGAGCGTATGGAAAACCCAAGGGACATATTATCCGTTTTGACGAAAGGTAAAAAGCGGAAGTCCAATGCATAAACTAACGAATCAACGTAGATGAATTGTGAAAACATAATATGTTTGAGACTGTCATGGAATTGCGT
Organism: Diadema setosum; assembly: GCA_033980235.1. Taxonomy (NCBI): domain Eukaryota; kingdom Metazoa; phylum Echinodermata; class Echinoidea; order Diadematoida; family Diadematidae; genus Diadema; species Diadema setosum. The sequence goes on from CM067064.1 coordinate 10,962,760, forward strand.
TTTAGACGGCTAGCGCTTCATGTCCATATGTCGTTCTCTTAATGTTTTACACACACACACACACACACCCACTTTATTTGAATTCCATTCAATATCAAGGTCATTAACTATTTTTTCATAATGGAATTAGTATGAACAAAAGATAAGCATCTGTATTCTCACTTGTGCTGTTGACATTGGTTGAATCATTCTTTTTCGTGTCTAAACATACTATATATATATTTATATATATATATATATGTATGTATATGATATATTTGTATATGTGCATATATATAATATATATATATATATATATATATATATATATAGATAGATAGATAATGTATTTGCAAATCAAACTATGTACATAAAATGACATACAATTGTGCACAAATCCCAGAAAAAAAAAGCTATATTGATCAACTTGATCAAACTAATCAATATCTTAATGTTTATGATATATATTCTATATTCTTTACTTGGTCGAATAAATGATAATAATAATAATCTGCTTCACTACACAAACACTGTCTTGTGCTGCTGACTCACATTCTTGTTTAAACATCCTTTTTTTTTTTTTGCAAATCATACCATGTATATATAAATGACTTAAAATTTTGCTTAAATCTCAGAAAAATGGTGTATTGATCAATTTGATCAAACTAATCAAGATCTGCTTCATCACACAAACCGCTCACTTGAGAATACAGTATCACTATCACCAAAACCTGCAGTAAACTAAAATCTCATGATTGAATTAATCGAACGAAATTCAAAATATACCCTTCCCCCATATCTGATTTTGTTATACATAGCAGAATAATCACATGTACGTATCCTCAAAACAAACCATATGCCTACTTAACCATCCCATCTATACATAGCATACGAATTACACATTTCTATATACTGCGCTGACGTAGGTCTCATGCCAGTTGCGATCTTCGAAACAAATTTGGTGGAGTTCTCCTTTCTTGAAAATGAGATACTGACTTTAAAAATAAAAGTACTTCTCTCTCTTCTCCATCCGTGTATCTCTCAATGCTCCCAGTCCCTTCTCTCTGAGTTCTTTTATCTTACCCTCGCTCTAATAGCCCCTTGATTTATCACCCTTGACAGAAGCCATTACCAAAGGAAAAGGCGGGGGAAGGGGTGAGAGGGGCGGGGGGATGGGAATAGCAAGGGGGATGGGGAAGAAGAAAGTGAACTTAATTGAGAATCGTTCTAGTGTAGAGCCTCTGACCAAAGGATCTGTAATCCGGTACGTGTGCGTGATCAGAACTCATTCAAACTGGAATGTGCAATTGGATTGTGGTTCGTTGGCATTTAATGTGGTTAGCCGTGTCGGTGTAAGTGTTCATGTATGTGCCTGTAAATGTGTACATTTGAGTTATAGCGCGTGTGTTTACGAACATGTTGAGCTGGGATGAACTTAATATCTACTCTAGATGTAAGACCTTAGTTGTGAGCGTTACTGAGTTGAATCCCCACTTTCCTCACTTTCATCTTATGTTATTCCTTCCACTATTTTTCGTCTGATTCTTTTCTCCTCTTCTTTACTCCATGTTGTGACATTATCGAATTTTCCTGTTCTTTTTTTTTCTTCGTTTTATACTGTTCTTCTCCCTAGTGTCTCCGCTGTTTTTCCGTAATTTTCTCTTTTCTCTTCTGCCTAACCTTCTACTTCCCGTATTTCTGTATCTTTCCTTTTTTCCTTTCCATTCTGTGTTGTTTTCTCAAACCTCTTTGTCATATTTCTCATGTTTTCTTCCTTCTCTTCATTCGTGTTTTTTTTTCCGTGTGTGTGTGTGTGTGTGTATGCGTGTGTGCGTGTGTATGCGTGTGTGTGTGTGTATGTTTATGTCGCCCGTTCCTCAAGAAGTTGTCACACAATGGTGGTAACCGCACCCCACCTCACCTCTTACATCTCTATGAACCGTTCTCCTTAGCGTTTCATCTCATTCAGTAGGGGAGCCGTTATGTCCCCTCCCGTCTCAGCACGCCGTCGATTAATTCCATCGGTCTGTATACGTTCCCGGCATATACCCTGCATCATTTTACTTCAAGAGTGCGTTTCCAAGCTGTCATTCGTCATCTCGAACTGCACCGTTATGTACTGTGTGCATAAGATGACAATTTATAGTCCTTGCAATTACTCCGAAATCTTAAAAGCATGACAACCAATACTCACAATTTATTTTTAAACTACATATTTTGTTACATTATCGTGTATCTCATCTTTGTATATTTATCGACTATAAATGAAGAAGATATAATATACTGTAAATAAGCATGAATGTCAATGACTTTACTTGATCTTAACAACATTTTTTATGCCTTTTTGTAACTTCTAATTCTGTGCTAACTGGTCTTATTATAAATGGTGTAAATTTTATGCTCAATTCAACCGTCTGGTTACGATGCATGAGATGGCACTAAAACCTCTACTCAATTCAGTCAATTCACACACTTCTGCAAAAGGTGTATCCAGTATGTACGGATAAAATCACGTAACACATGCTGTCATGACTGTAGGTATTTGTCGTTCGCTATGCCCCGTGAGAGACGACTCTATTTTGCCATTCGTTGTCACGCGAGGAGGGTTCGGAGCAATCACAGTTCACGTAAGATTTGATTTGCATATTACGCTCACTCTTTTTCCGTGGTCGGAGAATGTGTAATACATGCCCTGGGGGTAGAGACGGGATTTGAGCCCGAGGGAGTCCCGAGAAGCGCTCATCGGCTTCGCGGTAGAAAAGAGCGATTTATACCCGTCGCCAAGATAGGAGCTCGCATGTTTGTCTGCGTCTCACTGGACGCAGATACATTATTCGCTCCCATCTTAAAAGATGGTTGGAAACATGTGTGAAATATTAAAGTGATGGGACACATGGTATTCTCTCGTTGCTGGGTGACAGCAAGCAATGTGTTACCAAGTTTGTTTGTTTTTTTTCACCCGCCTGACTCCGTTATGGGTTTGAAAGGCTTTACCGTTTGTGTTCGGCTTAGGGCACTTTCTGGAATAGAATGTCCCCGATTCTTCGTTCGTCACGAATGTTCCGCGGATGTGCTTCCGCAATTTGAGAGTTCATTCAACAATGTGTTGCAGTTTGATGGGACTTGGGCAATGTTGGGTTGTCTGCTTTTCTTATGCGTGTGTATGTGTGTATATGTATAGATGTGAATATGTGTGTGTGTGTGTGTGTGTGTGTGTATGCATGTAGTTGACTCTGTTTTTTTTTTTTTTTTGTCTAACCAACCACCCTATCCTTGTTGAAGTATTTCTGTCATCAACGTTTACGTATTCATCTCTATCTTTTATACCTGCCCTACTTGTTTTCAACCTACCTGCCCAGCTAAACTGATTTCCAGTAGATTTTCTTATTTGCACGGATCCTCATAAAATAAACATTTCTTTTTACATTCTTCTAACACCCTTTCTCCCTTGCGTTTTCATGTCTCTTTTTTATTTCTCATCTTCTTAATGTCTCTCTGTATAAGAAACTGTACAATTATATGCATAAACATCTACTAATATTTTATATAAAATATCATATATTATATATATATATATATATATATATATATATATGTGATATGTTACAGACTAATACGTATGTGTATATGTCATATGTAGAGTAAATATACTATACTACTATCCTGTACTCTATACACATATAGGGCCTACGCCTTTAATGTTGTTATTTGCCCATACCAAGGAGGTACTAGGCGAGCCTAGTACCTCCCTGCCCATTCCACAATACGTTCACGTGCAATGTGGATGCGCTGACAAATTGAAGTTCCAGGAGCACGTTCCTGTCAGTCAATGTTAGCACGATGACGTGACACGGAGGGAGAAAAAAAAAAGAGACAAATATCTCTTTTGATTGAATCCGCCTCGTCAAATAAACATTGTTTTGACCCTGTCCATTCGCTCCCTGCATCTCAAGCAGCATATTTAATTCATTGCACGAATCAATTTCGATACATTTCAATTCTCTCGGTCCTCGCAAAGCGGCGTGCTTTTTGTTTTGTTTTTATTGTTGTTGTTTTTTGACCCTGTCCTTCTTTCTACCGTTCTCTCTTACACCCCCTTCATGCGTCCCTCCTTCTCTCTCTCTTTCTCTCTTCTCTCTCTCTCTCTCTGTCTCTCTCTCTCTCTCTCTTTCCGCGGATTCAATCGACAACCCACGCATATTCCCCCTGTGGTCCTGTTGAACATTGGTTTGAAATTTATCGTGGAGTGCAACCTTATCCGGTACTATCGATTTCAGTCACCCACAATGAAATGAGCATGTTCAGAAACGATGGTTAAAATTAAACATTCAGACGTCTTCTTTTCAATTATTCGGCGTAGTCCCCCCCCCCCCCCACCCCATCAACAAAACGTGACACACGGTAACATTTCATAATCGATGAATTTATACGACGATTTTTTTTTTATTCATTTCCAAAGAATTCACACTCTTCATTTGAGAAAAAAAAAACCGCCTTTATTCTTATCATGGCATGAATCATCCGTAATTCATTGTACGTGACCTCACGATAAAATCTCAAAATGTTGATCTGGTTATGTAAACACTTCGTTTTGCCGGTGTTACTTGTCTTACTAGAATACACCTCTACATAAGTATTATTATTATAAAAACAAACGTAAGCACACATACGCTATTTTATCCCTTTCACAGCCTTTGTTGAGTCTAGTAATAAATGCCCTCTATGTTTAATGTGGAGATGATTATTTCCAACGCTGTATTATTCTCTTCTTGGAACTTCAATAATTGTTACAAGTAGATGAAACTGTTTTCTTAAATGTCATTTGAGAGAATGTTGCGTGGAAACTGACAAAAAAGAAGAAAAAGAAGAAGAAGAAGGAGGAGGAGGAGGAGGAGAAGGTGATGAAGAAGAAGAAGAAATTAACACAGCAGGTGAAAAGGTAAAGTCCAATGCGACATGCAATTCACGTAGAGAACGTTCCGTTTCACAGAGACACAAAATGGATGATCCCGCTATATCAATAAGAAATTGATTCCATCTTGTTATACAACCAAGCAAGTCTGGCATCAGGATAGCACTTTACGGTAGTCGCTCCTAAACCACCACTTCAATTTGATGCATGTACCGCCGGAGTTTTCTCCTTGCTGTTGTTGTTTTTTCTTAATTCTCCATGGCTTTGGAACCTGCATCACGAAAATCACACAAAGAAAGAGCTGCCTGAATGATTTTTCCATCGTTAAGGTTAAATTCTTGAAAGAGGAGATTCTCAGCTTCAAAGTGATTCATAATCCATCAAACTTGGATACTCCCACCCACGAAAAATAGCAGCTTGAAAAAATGTGCATGCATTAATGTCACCATCTTGACAATGGTGCCTTAGGGAAAAAGGCTTCGGGCTTTGATTCTATGTTAGAATTCATATCATGTGGAGCAAAGGAGTCAAGACGCTCCATAAGTATCCTGTGAGAAGATGATGAGACTTGGTACGCTGATGAACAATATTATTGTATCCACGAATATGTCTAGTTATGAATGCTCTTGCGCTGACTGTGTATTTTCTCTTTGAGGTTTTTATACATAGGCCCTACCCCATAAGATGAAAGCAAAGAAAACCAGTTCCAACCAAACAAGATGAACAGTGACTACAAGATAACAACAACAACAACGACGACGACGATGACAACAACAACAACAACAACAACAACAACAACAACAACAACAACAACAAACCTTTGGACGTAATGGAAAAAGGACTAAAGGACATTTTCATACCAGAAGCATCTTATCATCATATGAAGAGCTTGCAACCAAAAGGCGCTAAATCCATTTCGGCTACTTTCGAGTAAATTGATGTTTTTTAATTACACATATTACAGCTTGTTTATTCATTAGCTCTATGCTCCTAGTGGAAGAGCCATCACAGTAGGTAATAAAAATGCACATTTAAAAAATCCTGCACGCACCATTTATTTTTAATGAATTTTTATATTTCAGATTTTTTCGGATTTAGCGCCTTTTGGAAGAAATCGTGGATTTAGCGCCTTTTGGAAGAAATACTTTTGAGTTGTTCAATAACATTGGTATTAGGGAATGTCATTAATGTGCAATCCAGGTAAATACTAGAGAACTGCATAAATTTACATCACAGTAGCCACACATACCCACACACACACACACCCACACACACACACACCCACCCAAACACACACCCACATACACATACACACACCCACACACACACACACCCACACAAACACACACCCACATACACATACACACACAAATGCACCAAAACACACACACATCAAAATGTGAAATCTTTCCCAGCATGCTACTTTTAATTTTACTCATAATAGCAGCATACTGTACACCTATTCATTATACATTCCACACATGCAAAATACAACTGCAGCAGCAACAACAACAAATAAAATACTTTGATCTCCTACTGACATTTTGCACTGAATATCATGAAGTCTATACAGAAGGTACAGTGACTCAAGGAAAGTGAGGACTTGCAGAGATTGTGAAATCATGTTGGCTGATAGTATTTACTTCAGGTGAAAATAAAATACAGGTTGTCATGCAGAAATCTGACTGCAACAGACATGAAAACAAATCACTATGATAAGCCCTCACATTTTATGCTTTACCTATTAATACTAAGAAAGCATCACAAGGCTTTGCTGGAGGCTTTTTGATTTGGACTAACCAAACATCTGTCAAAAAAAAAAAAATTGCTAAAACTGTAGTACTTATTAAGAAGGCAACAGATGCACATGAAAGCACATCTGTGGACAAAACCCTTTGTTTATACGTATGTCAACAGCAATAAGGCCTACATCTAGGCATCTGTACTTTGAATCACATTGTCTTTTTTGTCTTCTTACCATGTTCATTTCTAAAAAGTAAAAATTGAGTCATTTACAGCCAAAACAGGAGGTTTACCGCATGAAATGCATACCATCAAGTCCATGGCAGAATATCTCAACTACTTAAAGTGCCTGCCCTAGGAATCATAATGTCTTGCCATAAGCTCGAGTCAGAGTTCCCTTCATCATTGGTGGCCACTGTTGCTTTATCCTAATTGCATGAGATGTCCACTGTATTCAATATCAAGGAAGTCATTCAAAGCATGGGCCACTAGGTCAGCCCCTCACCCAATTCCTGTCCACCGCCTCAATGCACGCAATATCACCTTGATGTTGTTTTCCAGGGATGTTTTTTCCTCCTCTCACCTTATGTTCAATGATGTCAAAAACACACAGCCACTCGAAGTACGTTGCACCTACCGGCGTACTCAAGAAAGCTCGATTCAGCATTCAATGAGATTAAGACCACTGTGATGGTTCCGTTGTCTGGTTCAGTACGCATGAGCTCAGAAATGAACAATAAGCTCTGTGATTTCTCCCAATCCTCTGATTCACTTAAGAAAGCTTGGCCTTTCATGTACTGCTATGAATGCATCCTGTCACCCTCCTGGTATAAGGCATGGTAAATGTCATCGATGTGCGCTTCTTCTTCTTCTTGCGTATGAGGCAGCGGCAGCTAAATAACGTCCCTCAGTTGTTGTAGCCAAGTTACAGTCTCAGGAGTAGGGTGTGTCAGGTCCATGTTGTCAGGAGGGCGGAGATCAGGGCACTCACTCAAGATGTGTTGAGCAGTCTGTTCTGGTGCACCACACTGGCAGGCTGCTGACGGGCGTAGCCCCCACCGATGCATGGCTGCGTTGAAACGCCCAACTCGGGTTCGAATCCGATTTAATGACACCCACTCCCTCCTTGGGAGGTTTGCTCCTGGGGGGACAGATGTACTGGGCGTGACGAGGAGGTGGGCAGGTCGTTGGGTGTCTTGCCAGCTCAGTGACACTTGCTGCTTGCAGATATGCTGTAGGTTGTATGACTTCCAAGGATGATTTGCCATTAACCTGAATTGGGAGAAGAATAAGAGAATTCAATCAAAAGTAATTAATACCGATGGCTTAGAATATCTATCCACGAGTAGCAAACACAACCTCAAACTTCCAATTTTGATACATTTCTCAATAGCTTCTAGACAGCCATAGTGATTTGGAGCAACACTTACTCTACTAAAAGACCAAAAAGAAAGGGACTAGTTTGATTTACAGATTTTTTAACATAATTTTTTAATGTTTAATACAACCATAAAAAAAAACACTAATGCAATCATATCAGGATTATAAGATCCATCAGTGAATATTAATAGACAGGCTCTATCTAATTCTATCATTACCAGGGCAATGCACCCATGCTGCATAGACCAACTTGAACAGTTAGAAAAGTAGCTAACCAGGTCATTACCATTGCAACACAGCATAAGCAGTACTGTATAGACTGACTTGAATAGTTACACGCTGTAGATCTACAGAAAACTTAACTGAGAAAATGAGTCAAGGTAACTTCATTTATTGATTTACATAATTCCTTCAACAGATAATTAGTGACATACTTGTGAAATGGACCCCACCACTGTCTCTCTATCATCAGTACTAAATAATACGGCAGCTTACCTGTTACATCCCCACCATGTGGTGTTCAATATGGTGCTTTCTTGCACAATACAGGGCTAATACTGAGGTATGTGGCCCCACCAAACGAGACTTTAATATGCATGATTGATACAGCAACAGGACCAGTTTCCACTGCAAACAATGTAGCAATACACTTCATTTGGCATACTTGTGAAGTAGGCCCCACCACTGCGTGTCGGTACTAATACTACAGCGGCTTGCCTGTTTATAATCGTGAATTCAGCCCCACCGTGTGGCGTTCACCGGTACATAAGCACGGCGTTGGGGCTTTCTTCCACAGTATAATACTTGTGAATGCGGCCCCACCAAACGGTGTTTACAAGCAATTGATACAGAGGCGGGACCGATTTCCACAGCATAGTCCTCCCTTTCTCCCATTTTTTTTTTTTTTTTTTGTCTTCATGTTTTATTCTTGGAAGACTCCCTAATGTCCCTCGGCTAATTCAACAGCCAATTCAACTATAAGTACCGTACAACCCTAACCTAACCTTAAACCCTAACCCTAACCTAACCCTCTTAATTGCTAAATGCACGAGTGCAAGCACACTGCTGTGAGGCCAATTTCATGATTTTGCCCTTCATTCTATCCTTGGAAAGACTTCCTCATGACCCTTGATTATTCTTACCATAGGTATACAACCCTACGCTAAACTAACGGCATACTTGTTAAATAGGCCCCACCACTGCATGTCAGTATAGGTTCACAGCGGCTCGCCTGTTTATACACACGCAGCCCTGTTGCTGTAAGTCCACCCAATAGTAACATTAGTAGTAATTTACCTTGCTTGGCATTGCATCGCCGAAAAGTACCCTGTTTATACACACACAGCCCTGTTGCTGTAAGTCCACCCTATACGTTAGTAGTAGGCCTACTGGTAATTTACCTTGCTTGGTATTGCATCGTCGAAAAGTACCGGTAAATTTACCCTGTTTATACACATGCAGCCCTGTTGCTAATTGCTGTAAGTCCACCCTATAATATCTGGTAGTAGCTATAACCGCAGCAGCGACCCCATACGGACAAATACGTACTGTAGCTGTTACTGTGTTACAGCGCCCCGCGACGGGGTTAGTAGTAGCTACTAAGTACTAGTAGTATAGACATGATAGAGCTGGGCCTAGTACTAAATTTACCTTGCTTGGTATTGCATTGTCGAACAGAACCCGTAGATCAAAAGGTTTAATTTACTAAAACATATTATATAGTACTAACATTTAATAGAGCTCTAACGTTAGAGCTCTACACTACAGCCTTGTACAGGTAAACATTTGTTAGCTGGTAGCCAACACGTAAAATACATAATTTACATTGAAATGATGCACGACGAGCCCTGTATGTGGTGCCGGTGCATGGTGGGGCCCATTTCACGATTTTCCCCAGCAGATTATTGATCCCATTGAATTATTAATTATACAATTTGTAATAAAACCCAAATTTGACATTCTACGTTGCTCATAAATCAACTCAACATGTTCAAAGTAGAGTATGATGCCCATCTCGGTCCCAACACCAAGATGCACATATGGGACTGACTTAATCTGGGCGTCGTACAGATAAGTAAACTCACCTTTCACAGCTGTATTTCCACTGCTTAGCCTTGCATTTCTTCAACACTGCTTCACTTTTCCACTTTTCGTACCACTTTTTAGATCACCGGCAGTCTTGGGTCTTTCATCCATTATGAAACTGTTATGTACTTTCGACTGATAGCCATGGTTCTGTACAGCACTACAGACAACAGTGGCAGTGATCCATGACCGTGAAGAATTGCCATTGAACTATGTAGTGCAGTATCGCTGCATGTAATAGTACGTGTTGCATGTTCTCATTGGTCAGAGCACCCCTAGCTGGCGTGCTCTGACCAATCAGAGACCGGAATAGATAAATTGGATATAGCGCCTTTTGGTTGAAAGCAAAAATGGATTTAGCGCCTTTTGGTTGAAAGCGTGAATTTCATGTTTGATTTTTTCATATTTCCTCAAACAATTTTGATTAAATTTTTAGTGCCTTATATGCACATGACAAAGATCTGTTCGAATCATGCGAAAGATGGAGTTCGATAAAAATTGGATTTAGCGCCTTTTGGAAGCAAGCTCTTCATATATAATTCTAAAAACCGATAATAAAAAACGTTTTGTCAATATCGGATAGAAATTCAGAAGTTTTGAATCTTAAAAATATGCTAATGCTAATTGACACATTCAAATTCAATTAGGTTTTGGTCACTGCCTAATGATTCAAAGTTTTTGTTGTTCTCAATTAAGAAATATTTTTTATTTTAATTATTACAAGTAGTATAAGCTATGAATCTATATATTATCCCCCTTATTTCTTTTTTTCGTCTTTGCTTTCTGTTATCGGCATGTACGAATTATAATATGAATTTTTTTAGATATGATTATGTATTTTATATTTTGTATTGCATTTGTAATTTTGATGTTCTGGACCCCATGGAAAGACCACTGATGTCACGTTAGCATCGTTTTATAAATATTAATATGGGCTATCCAGCAGATGTCTTTTATACAGAAATAAAATCAACTACATGTACTCAACAACAGGCGTTGATATGGATGAACAAATGAGTGAGCTGCCTGATGATGTCATCACCCCACAAATTTCAATTGATTGCGTACAAAAAGTGAAAAACTGATGAAAAATACAGTCTGCTACAACTTTGAAAGTGCACAGCATGGTCTAATTCACAGCTGAAGAACTTCAAAATAATGACCAGACGTATTAGGAATATATACAGCCGTATTCCATATTCGGATTAACGAATCTTCGAAGTAACGAAATGTATAACCTGAAGTATTAATACAGGATCACTTCCAGCACCACCATCCTCATCACCATCGATCGGCATTATTAACAATTACTTCGAAGAGAAATCAGAATTTCTTGCACACTAATCAAACTCAAAAGTCATGCGACAAATAGCGGTAATCTTGAGCGAGACGGGATAGGCACTGGTCTCTATCGCATTTAAGCCCCGGTCACACAGCGCTTTACGGTTTAATCACGGCCAAAACCCGTCTAAAAGTGGTCTCTCGTGAAGCAGACGATGTTGTTCGCGTTGATGTCGAGTTTAAGACGAGCTACGGTCGATTTATAGACGTGGCAGGACGCGGGGAAAAATCGGAACGGCGTCGGACGCGGTAAAAAGTTTTGAACTGCTCAAAATTTTACTCCGCGGACAACCACGGGTTGCACACGTGGTAAAGACGTGCAACAAACTTGGGGAGACGCGGCAAGAAGCGAAAGTTTAGCGGTCTGTCACCGTCACGGGCAGAGCACGGTCATCTGACGCGTGTTACGCGTTGGTAACACGGGAAATAGCGTGTGTTTAGCGGCTTATCACTGACAAATTGATTTTCCGTGTACATACACGTGGCTGGACGTGGTTAGCCGTACTCAGGCAGTGCTTCAGCAGTGGAACAGCCGCCGACGGCCATATCCCGTACAACGCACGGCCAAACCAAAATTGACCAAAAAGTTACCATTTACGAATACGTCCACCAGATTTTCATAACATTTTGTACGTGATTTAGACGTGGAGTGCTGTGTGACCGGGGTATCAGGTGTGAATGATTGAGCAAATTTGAATGAACATCGTGTCATTCATCACGCTATGATTGTGCGCTGCTATTGTCCAAGACTAATTAGATATTGATAACTTCTATGGCAGTGATGCTGCTGTTAGTATTCGTGGCATCCGTTTTTTTCTTCATATTTTGTTGTTGCTGTGTGACTTTGATGGAATAAATAGTGCATTGAACCTAGCGACGTCATGATCGATTGAAATCTATATACATTGTATTCATTTCGGGGGGGGGGGGGGGGGGAGGTGGTGCGTGGGTTATTGTATCTATAGGGTATATGACATTACCAAAACGTGTCAGGTGATATAGGCGGCACTTTTGATTATTGATTTCGGTTTTGCGCCTTAATTCAAAATGTTCGCTTTTCTTTGAGTATCATGCGATTTATTGTTAACAAAAATGTTATGACGATTGGAATGTGTGATTTTTCGGAGCGGTCTGTGATATTTGCCTGTTAAATCAGTTTATGAGTACTGCAATTTAATGAATGAGCAGATAGAACGTGGGAACTTGTTTTGGTTTTTCTTTTCTTCTCTTAGTTATGCATTAACTGAAATATACATGACTCACATAAAACTCACTTGTCTCAAATTCCTATACATACGGGGAAAATACTCGTTGGCACCAGCTTTTGGTGCTGCAACCTTACTTTCCAATGTCTTTTGGACACGAACTATCGTGGGCTTTTTTCCCCCAAAAGATAATAATTTTTAAAGAACCAATAAAAGCTATAAATTCACACGGAATGATCACTAGGGATCAATAACACCAGCCCAATGTTTATTTGTTTGTTTGTTGTTTGTTTGTTCATTTTCCATCTGACAAGATGGCTGGATAGCCCATATTCAGCTACGTTAAGCTGGTCTTCCATGGGGTCCAGTTGGATGTGAGGTGGGACCACTTCACCGGGTTAAACACCCTGCTCTTTGCGATGAATGAATGAAGAGGGATCTTTTACGTGCATGAGTTGTTGCTCTCTCATACACGGGACCTCCATTTTATGTCCTATCCGAGGGACAGAGTGTTTTGCCTCTTGCTAGAGGGGACGGTATGTTTACACACAACATTGCTCAGTCCAGACTCGGGTTCGAACCCGGGCCGCATGATCGTGAGGCAGACGCGCTACCGACTGAGCCAACTCACCGCCCTTTATGGGTAAAGTTTTGTGTACTGGAACCTTTGTCTTGTGCAGGCAGTGAAAGTTCGCTGACAGAGAGATATGCGGATGCACATTAATGTATGAATCTTCTTCATTTTTTTTTTTTCATTATCACACTCCTCTGTTATCCTACTGAGAATGTAATCATTTGAGCTATAGGTTCCTCGTTGGATCTGAGCAGCTCCATTCAAAGCAATCTCACCTAGCCCTCAGGTGCGCACGCTTCGCCAGTACTCATGTTTGTGCTGTGCGTTCGGGTTTTTTTCCCCCTTCGGGAATGAATGCACCTGCTTGTATCAACTTGTTTTGTAACCTTTCTCTCAAAGGCTTGTCGGATTAAGTGTGGTAAGTTCGCTTTCTTTCCCATATTTCGCGCAGTAAAAAATGTCTCTCTGGGCTTGGGTATGATACGAGTTATAGGCTATCAGTGGGTGTGTGTAACCGCCTCCCCTCACATGGCAGCACGCTGCTAACAGTGAGATCACTTATGATTGAGCTGAAACACCCTTCCAGCTGGGGTTTCATGAGAAAATGTCATCCGAACAATCACTCACCTTTTCTTCTCCTCCGCTTCCCATCTATTTTTAATGTTTCCCTTCCGCTAACTGTATTCCTTTCTTTCTCTTTCTTTATTATGTAGGATTATGTCTTTAGCTTGTGTTTGTTTGGTTTTGGGTTTGTTTGGGTTTTTTTTTTTTTTGCCTTTCGGCTTTTTCGCAAACATCAGGATACAATTTCAGCATATTTATTTCAGCAGGAATCTAGAAAATAATATGCACAAACCCAAGCCCCCTAACGTGTTGTCTACTGAATAGTCGAAAGCTCTTTCCGTGTGCAAAAAGATGTGGGATACTTTATCATTACATAGGAAACATTATTTGTATGATTTCCCAATTACAATCGTAATTATGGATGTTTATGCATCAAAACCACATTTCTGTTTTGTTTTCATCAACGGGAGTCGTCCATTTTTTCTTTTCAGTGTGGAAGCAATTGCGCGTATAATATAGACATTTCTTCGCGTAAGCATAAATCAAGTTGATTAATAGTCATAATGTTTTTCATCTCCCTATATGTCTGTTTCGTGTCAGTTTACAGCACTCTTTGCTGATTAATCCCTGCTTCTTGCTCCCCTCCCTTTCTCCTGTCTATGAGATGATCGAATGTCTAAGTCGGGTCGACGTTGATTAAAAATGTCAAAGAAGTACCGACTCCTAATTCACTCGGTGTGGGGTTTCGATTTGGTTAAGCCTTGGACTATCGGGTACCAAACCACTGAGAGACAGGCGGGCGGACGCTTGCTGTTGCTTCGTGGGTCCTGCATAGTGCATGGGTGTGTCCGTGTGTCCGTGTGTCAGTGTCTCCGTGTGCGTGTGTGGGGAGGGGTGTGAGTGTGTGTGTGTGTGTGTGAGGGTGTGTGTGTGTGTGTGTGTGTGTGTGTGGTGTGTGCATGTTTAAAGGGTGTGTACAGTTCTAGTTGGGGTGAGGATTTAACTTTTAACGTTTTGCGAGATATTCAGAAACCACTCTATGAGATGTCAAAGAGCATGTAATTCTAAGGGGTATCAAAAGTTTATTTGATGAAAATCGGTTTTGAAATGGCTGAGATATCCCAAAACAAAGTGAAACAAAGAGATCCTAATATAAGGCGTGGCCTGTCGCCTTTTATTATCATTACCCTTTCGGATATCTCAGCCATTTGAAGACTTCATCACATCAAGTAAACTTTGAATCCTTCTTAGAATTACATGCTCTTTCATATTTCATAAGAGGTTCCTCATTATCTCACTTAGGAATGTTCAAAACATGAATCCCCATCTCAACCAATACTGTACAGTCCCTTTAAACATCATATCTGATAGCATTTTGGGAGTTTTAATATTTTGTAGCGATGAGCTGCTTTCTTCAAAGTACTTTTTTCCCCTAAAACGCGATCATCCAGTAAAGTTCGTACTGCGGTCGTTCACTGTCAGTCAGGCTAAGGAAAAACGCATATTATAACTAGACTCGGAATTTGTCAACACTGACAAATTAGGTGATCCGATCTCTTCGAAAATCAATGATTTGAGTCCTGATCCCAATAGGCATGACCGTAAAGGTTCATCTGTGGTTATGGACATTGGCCGTGTGATGTTTGGATTCTCATTTAAAAAAAAAGGGAGTCGGGTTTGCCATCTTTGGTACCATATTCCGTATACACTATAACGAAGATACAGAATAAAGTATATTTGACCATTGACCCCACTTTGCACAGCCAAGATGGCATCTGAGAAAGAAATGGTTATTTTGTGAAATGATCCTGGTAACGTGATCTTTGTGTGTGCAAAATATTGGAAAGATAGGACATGTATTCACCAAGATACAGGATGAAACATTTATGACCTTTGACCCTAATTTACATACCCAAGATGGTGTCCGATCAAGAAGTTGTTATTTTATGAAATAATGTACGTGACATGAACTAAACATGTGCAAAATATGGGATTGATAACCATTGTTGTTCTTCATCTATTGCACAGAATGTAGTAGAAAGAAAGAAAAATAAAGAAAAAAATTATGTTATTTTATAGAAATTTGAAGGAGAAGCATTAAAAAATCAGAAAAAGATAAAGTTAGGAAGGGAGATTAAGACTAAATAAAGAAAAAGAAGAAAAAAGAGTTTGAAAAAAAAATATTGGCAAGGGTGAGGCTCGAACCAGGGACCTTAGGATTACGAGTCGGATGCGCTATGCAATGACCTATTTCATGCTCCATAGGCCCTGTGTATTAAGCAAAATGACGCTGCATCGAAGCCACGTGCCATTTTCAACCAAGTTTTTCGACGTGATGCCGGCCTCGTATGAAAAAATAGAGGGCACACTTACGATAGCCTAAAGTCTCAGCTACAACATACTAAAATCTGGGAAAAATTCACCGAAGCATAAGTGAGCTAATGCTCGAAAAAGATAGTCATGTCAATTTTCACTGCCAGAAAAACTGCTCTCCCATAGAGATAACACGTAAACTGGTCAAATTTGACAAGATTACTTTTAATCCATTTTTACGAGGTGATGCCGCCATCCAATCAAAATGCTGTAATTACATTAATGAAAGAACATTTAATAAGCTACAACATACTGAAATCTGAGTGAAAATTGGCAGAGGATAAGTGAGATACGCCCAAGTAAACTTGAAAATTGATGACGTCATTTTGAAAATTTACTTTTTTTACTTTATTAAGAAATTTGATATCTTTTAATCACTTTTTCAGTATCGCCAACCCATAAACTGACATGTACAACTCATCTGCTTTCAGAATATGTAAAGAAAATGGGGGGTCACCGTCCATCCTGACGAGTAAAATCGGATTTAAAATTGGCGGTTTTTGGGCATTGTTGTACTGTATATCGCCATTGACGCGCGCGCGGAATTTCAACTTTGACAGTCCCGTATGACGTCATATTGAGTCGGATTGACTTGAAACTTGCTAGAAATGTTCCTTGACTTTTCAGACATCCGATAAATGTAAAAAATCGGGAAATTTCTGTTGCATATGAGCTGTGCGTGCGTATATGCGCGCGCGCGTACGCGTCCGTCAAATTTTTTCAATTTTTCAAAAAATGCTTCAAATGGTCTGAAACGTGTGCAAAAAAAATTTGAGCTCGATTGGAGCATACAAATATTTCAACGCGCGCGTACGCGCGCTTTTTAATGATAAATATGAATTTTGATAATATGAGTAGAATGCGCTTGACTTGAAATATATGTGACGTAAATTTCATTGAAAAATTCCTTTCCAATAATGAGACATGAATGAAAATGTGTTTTCATATAATGACGTCATAGTGACGTCACGGTCGACTGATCACTATGATTTTACTTGCGCTGTCGTCTTTGGGACATGATACATACATGGTATAATTTTGAAATTGATAGGAACAGGACTTTCTGAGCTAATCTCTGCACAACTTTTGGGGAGAAATAAAGAAAAAGAAGAAGAAGAAGAAAGAATCCGTACAGAAACAGAAGGTGATCCGAGAGGATACTCGGATCACCTAATTATGTTGATTGCGTATTCGTCAGGTTTTTTCTTTGAAGGAAGTTGTGATTACACAAGTTGAATACCCTGGAGAGTGGGTAAAATCCCTCGACGAAAATCCCTCGGCAAGAACCCAACTACCGCTAATGTCGCTCCTCCGCGCGAACCGCAAAGATGTGGCAAGACACCCATGGATTGTGTTTGGACAGAAATGGCACGCTGCCAAGATTAACTTAACTCGCAAGAATTTACCTCAAAGATGGATACACACGATAACTCAGAAAACCGCCCACTTAACCACCGCACTCCCACTCCATTCATATCGTATGATCTGTTGAACGCACCAGTGGGCCAATATTTCTTTCGTTATGGTTTCTTGTTCGCGAAATAAGACGAATAATTTGATAGTCCTGAAGTGTCTTTAATCGTAACCCTTGATAACAGTAAGGGAATATTTGTGGCGTCTACACGTGCATGTTGTTTTTGTCAAAGGTGT
Source organism: Diadema setosum (assembly GCA_033980235.1). Lineage (NCBI taxonomy): Eukaryota > Metazoa > Echinodermata > Echinoidea > Diadematoida > Diadematidae > Diadema > Diadema setosum. The sequence continues at coordinate 10,980,566 of CM067064.1, forward strand.
TCATTCTAAATTGCTCGAACTCTTTCGCTAGGGACCTATCTATCTAACCAGGGGCAATGAAGGACTGTGCTTTTCCGTTGCAAGGTGGCGCTACTGCTAATCCTGTCGCTAAATCTTGTAATTTCCAGGCGCGGAACAATAATACTCTTCACATGCCTTCAACAATCCTGTAGGTAAAAATTTTAACAGGGAAACGATTGAAATAAACAAGATAGATGTAAAGAGATGAGAGGCGCCCCTCTGGCTGGTAGTCCCATTACTTCAGTGGTTTCATTAAATACTAAGGCCCGTCGCCTCGTCAAAAATATTTCCTTCCCCTCACAATATTGGTCCGGTCACCTCTGTGGTCCACATCATGTCCACTTCTCAATTCACTTCTGGTACAGCGTGAACATAATCTGTTTTAATCACTTTCTTAAATTGATTAGGCACAAATGCAGCAGTAAAAGTGGTTTTGGTTGTGCTTGGTGGTGTGCCTAGAAAAGGACACATTGAAACAGCTTCAATTATGCGATATCTTATCTGTAAAAAAAGCTTTTTCTTCTTCTGCTGCGACTGTCGTCTGCACACTTCTCGACGGGTGAGGGCTTTCGTGCTGGTCACATACTGCACGTTCTTCCCTAGCGAGTTCAGTGACACCTTCCGGAGCCTGCTCACCCTCTCGACCATTTTTTTTTTTCGTCCCGTCTGAACAACGCCGCCAACGATGGCGGATATCAATTGAAGCAAGAATATCATCTCCACAGCCAAATTGAAGCACGCAGTAATGCTCCTGTGATATAGCTCGATGAGACAAGTACAGTAACAACAAAAGCAACGTTGCGTTGGTATAGTGGCTGCTTCAATAAGAACGCTGTCTCTCGCTTCATCCATGTCGCAGCGATGACTGTAATCTATGCAACTTCCGGGAATTCACCTCTAAGCTAGTTTTCCATTAGGTAATTGAGAATATGGAAATAATAATATTTCATAGTGGGCGTCTTCCGCGAATGCGTGAGGGTGTGTACGCTATAGCTTTCCGAATTCCAAGTTGAGGAGCGAAGATGCACAAACAGTATGGATATCCTCCAGTCTCGCTATCTGCGCAGATAAGACTTTGATTCATCACCCTCCATTTTTTTTTTCTGTCATATCAATGCATGCATCGATTTTTCCTCTGTTTTTTTATCCTTCGTATTGCTAGCACGTTGCAATATCAGGATTTCGGAACTGCGACAAAGGAAAGTAAGCAAGATAGCAAAACAGAATCTGCAATAGGCACGATCATCATCTATGACAAGCCGTTTTACCAGTTATGCAATCAGCTGACGATTAGACTGTATCTTAATTTGATGTTTTTGCTGTGTGGAGAGGAAACACGAAAGGTTAACACTCGCAGTGTTTCAATTTAAAAAAAAAAAGTCACAGCCTATGAATTGTTGACTGCCGGTAAAGTTTCGGTGATGAATGCCGGATGGTATGGAAGCAATACCGTTGTACTATATCGTTGACGTATTACGACATGCACGCAGTGTACACCCACTTATATGGTCCACTCTCTAAGATGTATCCGCCTCAACCTGCATTATCTCCTCAATGCCATCCTTGTTGAAACAGAATTAAAAAAAATCAAAGAAAACAACACCATCAACAACAACAACAACAACAAAAACCCACCAAATTTTGAATGCTTTGATTTGCTCCGGAGATGTTTTGATAAACCAAATAGATATTCGAAGTCCTGTGTTTTCGTTTTTTTTTTTTTCTGTTTGCCATATCTTAAAAAGAAAGTATAGAACCTACGTATTTACTATCAAAAGCATATCCGCATTTTGTCAGTACGGTAACTCAGTTAAAAGTCACTTTAGCACTTAAGTGAAGAATATTATTTTTTTATTGTCATATCATATTTGGGTACTGGCGGATCGTGCTATTGACTGCAGCGAGGAGGTTCGTGAATAGGCGTAACGGATTTCTTGCTCCATTTTTTTTATATTAGTTTGTTTGTTTGTGTGTTTGTTTGTTTTTAAAACGTGATAGCGGATGGATCGAACTTCAACGGAACGCGGCTCTATGAACTTCGCATACTGAGTGACATTGAAAATAGGACTAACAACGTGCCAAGAATGTTAAAATTCTCTCTCTCCCTCTCCCTCTTTCACTCTCTCTCTCCCTCTCTCTCTCTCTCACTCTCTCTCTCTCTCTCTCCTAATCTCCCCTGTAACCACGGGCAGAATGGGAAACCACTTGCCTGGCAAGGTATACAAGAGAAAAGTTGCACTCATAATCAAATTTCATCACTCAATTGAAAACAAAAGAAGATGGAAACATATGCATTGTATCAGAAAACGAATTTGAAAAATGGAGCAGTTGAAATATAAGCCGTGACGGAATAGCTGCTCTTGGCATTCCGTGCTTATGAATTGCTCTGCAAATAGGCCATCTTCCGAATATTAGATGTTTGACCTTTTTGAGTTTAATACTTTTGTCACTCCCCCACCTTCATGCGAATGAATAACCCACCTCACTAACCACCGCCACTATTTTTTTTTTCGTTACTTGACCACTGTTCATATGTCTAGTGTGACAACTTCTCTATTCCTTTAAAAATGACAGGCAAACCTTTGACCAATATTGCTGTGACTGCAGCATATTAGTTCGCAAATGTTTTTTTTTTCCTTTTTTCTTTTCTTGTTAATATCATACTTATGCATTCACTTTACAGTCTAAAATTAGGCGAATGTTAATGACAAAAATGTATGAAATAAAGTCTTACCTACTATAGATATCCATAAGGAAACGAGCATTAAACTAGTCCAATGATACAATGGGTATGTGTATCATCTCAGAAATCCTCACAAATATTTTTGTCATTCGAAGTGTGAGAAATTTTGTTACTTAAGTCGTTTTGTTTTAACATAATACATTATGCTAGTGCAAATTTAATAAAATATGGGGTCTCTATAAGCAGGTCTGCGCAGCAGACAGCTCGGGGGCCTACGCAGCATCCGTCTTAAATGATAGAATATTTTGAATCAGAAGCTTGAAATTGTCGCTGATAGGGTTATTACTTTTCTTCAGGTGAAAACTTTTCAAGAGCAGGTCTGTATGGTTTCTTCACACTGTAACAATACAACAATACAAAGGCTCTTCTATGTGGTGAAATAATCACACGTAATGACAGTATATCAACCAGTGAGTCCCATAAAATTGCTGATTTCTTTTCAATGATTTTCTCCTTGAATTATTTGATGTGGAAGAGTAAACAAAGAATCCCTGTCACTTAGATTTAACGAGAACAGATGATGATGGTGATTTGTGCTGGAAGGTGACACGACATTTGCTCCTGCCATAATTACTCCGGTTGTATTTTCTCCAAGGACTTAGGGTTAAAGGGATCGTATAGTTTTGGTCGAGACCTATTTTCAGGTTTCTAACATTTTTGGTGAGATAATGAGAAACCTCTTATGCAATATGAAAGAGCATGTAATTCTATGAGGAATTCAACGTTTATTTGATGAAAATGGTTTTGAAATGGTCGAGATATCCAAAAAGAGCAAATTCTAATAAAGTGTGGGACCCACACTTTATTGCGATCGCTTTGTTGTACTTTGTTTTTGGATATTTCAGTCATTCCAAACCCGATTTTCATCAAATAAACTTTTAATTCCTCTTAAAATGGTATATTCTGTACGATATCATAAGTGCTTTCTTGGTATCTCACAAAAAGCTAAAAGCCCAATTCTCATCTCCACCAACACTGTACCATCCCTTTAACGTTAGGGTTGTGATAAGGCTTTATAGGTCTGGTTATAGGGTTATACTTGTGGGTAGCATTTATGTTCGGCTTAGCGTGCATATAATATTTCATAGAGCAATTGTCGCAGGAGCAAATGTCATGGAACCATGCCGGAATGCCATCACGTGATTGTATGAGTTAAAGAAATACAAACTGTGATCCCTGCCATTGTATACACCACCACTGTCACCTGACTGTCAATTGCCGCTCAATTATCATGATTAAAATAAAGGGGTGATGTGGTGGGGGAGAGTAAAGTTCAGAATGCATTCTCCACTGCGTCGCGTCACTTGCACCTGATGCACAATGCACTTGGCATGTTTGATACCCACCCAAAGTATCCAACAAAGACGCATCACGTTGTACGTCCTTACAGATCTCACGCCTCCCCGAATGATACAGTATTCCCTGCTCAATTCGCAGTACATGTAAACGCATACAATGGCATGATAGTTCATGAATATTCATTAAAGCATGGCCGTCATGTTCATGACACTCAAGTCTCGCAGCTTACATATTCTGCAGAATGATCTCCGCATTCAGTAGTCCCACGAGTAGGCGGTGAACTCGTGGATAGCTGCCTGTCGGATGCATAACGCTAATTGTATTTTCTTGTAGTTTCCCATCTACAGTAGATAACGGGAGATTCGATTGAATTCTGCACTTTTTGTGGAAAACGATTCGGGCAAAATGTTGTCGCCAGAAATGAAGATAAGCTTCAGTTAGTCCCTTTATTACTGCTAGGTTATACTTTGCGTGGCGAAACAGTAAGTTCTACTCACACGTGGTTCGCACCAGTCGATTACTTAATCCGCTTTGTATGCATCCGTTTTAAAAGATGGCCTTACTGCGCAACAAGTGCACCGTGTTCCCCTGTTTAGTACGCCAATCACGCTTTTGTGAAATGAATTCACAATAAATGGATGTATAATAATCATATTTAATTGAAGAAGTGTCGTGAACTAGATAATGATAACATAATTCCGTCTGTATGAGCAACACATTCGGTCGTGTCCGTTTCTCCTGTAAGGTGAAATGTGCGAAACTTTGATATTCTAGAACTTTCTCTATATCATTGTCAATAAAGTTTTATTTTGATGAAAGCCGCTTTTATTTTATTATTTAACTTTCCTCAAGGTCAAGTTAAATAAGAAGCTGTGAGTTTCTCCTCGTTGTGTGAACTACGTCAGGAGACTATATGGGAGGGGGGGGGGGGATTTATTGCAATGTGTGCAGTCGTGCCAAACTAGCACTCACATTCAAGTTCCCATCCCACTGAATGGGGGAAAAAGAAATCTCACCCCTACGCTCTGTAAAGAGCGTCCGAGATGTTTGTCCAGGAATGAGTTGTTCAAATATTGACAGCGATGGGAGAAGAAATAACCGAGCAACTGCCAAGCGTGAGTCAACACGCCACTTCTTATATAGGAGGTTGCATACCTTTGTTTAGACGTTCTGCGAATGAATATGCAATACCACGTTTCGCCATTAAATATAGGGAATTCCACTTGTAAACGCGGATTCAGAGTGAATCCAAAGTACAATTTAGCGGATCAAACGATAGAAACTTTCACCAAAGTAACTCAAGTAAAGTGATATTCAAAGTTTGACCGATTGTCTTTGTTCATTTCGTCTCCGCACCTTCAATTCATTAGTATGGTTAGATTCATGATTATTGTGCCTGCAAACATGACACAAAATATCACACGTTGCACCTCGGACCAACGCAACGCCCCATCCCCCTTTTCCACGAGAAAAGCGCAGAAAAGTTATCTAAACACAGGTGTACATGTTCCCCCTCTTCCTCCCCTAAACCACCGTCCTCGCTCGCCTGTCACTTCTCTCCTTCACCAGCTGCATGGGAATGCGTGTATTATCCCGGGATATTGTCAACAATGCACCGTGAGGATCCACATTAACCAGCCTTTTATCAAAACAACCCCCATGTTCATGTAAGCTCAGCTCTCATTCCGAAATTGACAAGTGTAAAAAGACAAATCCCAACACGCAACGAAAGGAGAAAGAGAAACGAAGTTGTGCACGTCGTCTTGTTCGATTCTCCTTCTCATTTTCTCTTTTCTTTTTCTCTCTTTTTCATCTCCAGGTCTGTTTTCGTAATGGGATCTTGGATGACAGCCCATGCAGAGTCTGAGCAGCTCCGTCAGCTCTTGATTTGATTAGATTTAAGCTGAAATAGCTCTCGCGTCTTCCAACCCCTCGGCGGGGGGACGGTCCGAGAGCCACCACGGGGCCACCTCGGCGTCGGCTTACCTCATCGAGCCAGTCGCATTTGTGCCTCATTATCTCATTTCTGCGAGCCCCGCCACGAATTCAGCGAATTCCACACAGGAGGAAGTACGCCCATGTCGTTAGCCGAGTTCACCGCGCGCGGACTGCGCCAATCAATGCGGAACGTGCACACATCTTCATCTGGCTACATGACTACAGTTATGACAAGAACCGAGGCCACGCTCTGATTCCCTCTCTCAGGCACTCTCGTTCTCTCTCAAAACCTCGCATCCACAAATCTCATGGAAGGGAAATTACATCAGATTGACTCGCATGGGGTGGAAGCGTTCTTCCGTCATCTTCATTTCCTGCTACTATATTTAATGGACGTTTATGCGTAACAACACATTGAGAGTGAGAAAAGGAAACAACTTACAAAGATAACAACAACATTAATACATTCGTGGAGAGTGAACACACTAGTGTGTACTGTACGCGTGTCGCAGGTGCGGTTTTTGTGTATCAATCAATGTTTTCCGGTCTTGCGCGAGCGAAGTGTCATCAGGCGCAGATGTGGAGTTGTTCCCGCTTTCGCGGATTCGCTTTGCTCGTTTGCACACATTGGGAATACGACCAATCTTGCGAGATGACCTCAAACAGAGTGCCAATCTGAAGGTGTTCTCAAGTGGTCGCTGAGTTCGGAATTTCTATAAGGCTTCCTCGATCACAGCACTGTAGCCCGATCATCTCAAGTTGGAGCGAGCTATTGAATCCCCCGCCGTTCATTACTTCACACTGGAATATATTTATTGTCGTCACTACAAGACTCTTGTGGAACATAGCTTGCTAAACGGGACATGACTTGAAATATCTTCGCGTCTCAAAACCGGGCTTTAAACTGACGCTGTGGATTAACTACATTCTAATTTTTGATGCCTTTGGACATTGTTTTCGAGACGAAATTCAGTTTTCGCTCTCGCGGGGCTCAAAAAAAAAATAGAAAAAAAAACTGGCGGGAAAATATAAGTAATGCACATGTACAAACGTCATCAAGGAATAAGACCTGCATCGCTGAGTTTGTGCCTGGAATGGAGGAGGGATGGTGTTAAAGTGATTACCGTCTGAGTTTTTTGGATGTTCGTGACTCGCGAGGAGAGGCTAAAATGAGTAGCTGGAAAAATGTGTTCTCCACCCTGGATTAGCGAAAAGTCTACAGTTTACATTATTACGTCATCAACTCGTGCATGTCTGGCACGATAAGACAATGCTCGATTAACCAACAATAACAGCAACAACAGCAGAAGCTCGATTTCTGCACCTGCAGGAGAGGAGTAAATGTCCTCTGGAGAGTAAGGAGCGGAGATAACAAAACCTGTCATCTCTCATTTTGTCAAGGCTGCTACTTAACGGCAATCTTGTGGTGCTTCGATGTGAGTTCGGCCCCGTTTATCGACCGAAGACAGGTGCTGTCACTAACGTCGGGAAATTCACAAATCATACATGTATTTGAGGATAGGCAGACAAGAACTTTGAAATTAAAAAGAAAAAAAAAATCCTAACCTGTTCATCAATATAGGTTACATGTCCTTTCGCGGAGCATTCACGGAAAAAAAAACACCCGCGATTTTGTGCCTCTTAAGAAAAGGATAATGTTTGAGCGGTGAATGCAGATAATATTGTTACTACCTGTTCTAATAGTTTCATTTCAGAGAAATTTCATTCTGTGTTTGACCGACAATGGGTGTTAAGATGAAAGCTTCGGGACACACGGGGAGTCCTGAACACGCAGTCCCGAACGGGAAAGTTCCCGTCTTTCTCCCCGAGTGCGCCCGCCTGTCCCTGATCCTCCTCGGTGTCGCCTTCATCCTCGCCTCCCTCATCAGTATCGGGGTCTTCACCGACCTCTACAAGGTTTTTCGCTGGTGGCCCTACGGCGCCGTCTGCGTCATCGTGTTCATTGTCGGGGCCCTGATCGTCGGCCTCGGGTGCCGGTGTTGGCTCAAAGAGCCGATCATCACGCCATCGGTGCAGATGAAGATGCTTCAAGAACTCGATCGAGCTGAGCAGGAAGCAAAGCTGAAAAAGCGGGACTCGATTAGGCGGATTTACCACAAGATGTCACCGCTACGAGGCAGTGACCGACGGGGCCAGAACTGTGCCGAGGCCAGTGTATGACATACGAGTGGTCACCGATCGAACGATGGTGATGATTGCGATCTCATCAACGCGACGTCGACGACCACCACCGCCGCCACCACGAGCTGCCGATCGGTGATCGTCTTAATCGAACAGCCACCAGATCGTTCATGTGCCGTCTACCACCCATTGAACAGCCCTTCTTGAAAAGAGCAACGAAACTCTGGAAGAGTTTTTCCCTCCCCGCCGAGGACCTGCGACGAACAGATGTTCGTGACTACACAGTGATTAGTCACTAGCTGAGAGTCGAACAATAACATCACAGTAGGAGGCATCGACGCGAAAGGAGGGGCGACATGGAAGGCTTTCCGGTTCGATAACGAATTACTTGTATTTGAATCGAAGCGGTTGAAACTGCACTTTATGGACAGTTTATGATATTCTGTAAAGACATGTATGATGTAAATGTAAAAGGTGAATTGAAAGAAAATTCGATAATATCAGAGATCTTATAGTTTCGTAAATGTCATGAAAGAATAATATGTGTATGTATTTCTCCTTCATATTTCACGTCGCTATAATAAGCTAGTAGGATTTCGGATAAAGAGTTCGATGTCCTGCTGATTAATATGCTATGATGTGAAGTTAATACAGAGAGAAAAACAATACCAGACGTAAGAACCTCTTAGCAACTATGTCAAAATAATCCCCTTAAAATGAAAGTCAACAGCCTTATAGATTCCAGCTAACCGCCGGGGAGTGCAGAAAAGATAAAATGTGGCTTTGTAGAATACAATGTTACATATCAAATTTATTCTGCATCTGCAACTAGCTGAGGCAATCTTCTGCTCTGCGGTAAACTTGTTCCCGCTTCAACCGTTCAATTGATTACTGGTGCGCGGCTCAGGGCGCGTGAAATTGAAACTCCCCTCTGTAAACCGCGAATCAAAGTCATCGTGAGAAGCTCCGGGGCGTATGACACTTTCAGCATTGCGATCGTTGTTTGAGTGGACGATGGGCTCGTATTATACATTGGATTTGAAATGATCCGGAGTGATTCTCACATAGATTCTGTCCCAAGGATTGTTGAGACACTTCAGACTGTTCCCATCATCTTTACCATCACCCTCACCACCCCACTCTGCGTTGTCAGTTAATTTCAGTTCAGTTTCATACTATTTCTGCTTTTTACCATGAAAATCATACACATGGATTAACTGTACATATATTTGTACAAAGATCTACAGTATAAAGAAATGACCACGATAACCTGTGAAATATTTGAACATATGCAATGATATAAAAAAGTCAACAATATACTTTTGAGAGAGTTTGAGAGAGAGAAAAGAAAAAAAAATGCAGGAGTCTGCCATCTAAATTGACACTGAAGAAAATATCCGATTTTTTTTTTTTTTTACTGATTATAACCTTTTTAAACGCAATTTTATCTAGAACCCACTCTCAGACGCGATCCTCGAGACCTACGCCACAGTCAAGCTTTCTCACAGGAATATTAAAAAAGAACAAAAGTAGAAAGCTGAATGCTTCGGGGCAAACTGTTGCTTTACCCTGTATCTGATTTGGCGGGCAGATTTCCGTGTTGTGTTTCAATTTGACGCAAGCACGTACATGGTGCAGATGCTTTTCACCGCTAAGTCTCTCTCCCTCCAGCTTTCCCTATGTCTGTCTGGGTTACAGCTCGTTATTCCGAAGGTTCGTTATTCCGAAGGCTCTTTATTGCTAAGATTCGTTATTCCGAAGGTTCATTGTTCCGAATTTTATTTTCGGATTAATCAATCTTCGGAGTAACAAACCTTCGGAATAACGCCACAAATTTTCGGATTAACGAACCCTCTTTCATTTTCGGATTAACGAACCTCTAGGTATAGGAAATTTGCGTGCTTCGGATTAACGACCCTTCGGAATAACGAACCTTCGGAATAGCGAACCTTCGGAATAACGAACAGCACCCGTCTGTCTGTCACTCTATCTCTCTCTTTCTCTCTCTCTTCTCTCTATCCCCCTCTCCTTTTCTCTGTATACTATACTTATATTCTTCTGTTCAAAGCTATGCTTTACTTGTGAGGAAATCAGTTTTGAACACACTTAATCTAATGTTAAACTGAGTGGAAATCACTTTAATTAGCATGGATATGATAGGTCAAAATCGAAAGCCAAATTTGTGAAGCTGGTAAAAGGTCGGCGTATATTGTGAGCATATCCCGTGTTAAAAAAATGCATATCATGCAAACCAATTGTCATAATGTTTTCCTTGGAAATTCGATTGAATCCGTATACTTGGCCATGTTGTTGGAAGGGAATTGTTGTCCTGTGTTGGCTCTTATGATAATACGCAAAACATATTCCCTCGGATTACGCGTCATCTGTTCCTTCCTCCCTCTCTCTCTCTCTCTCTCTCTCTCTCTCTCTCTCTCTCTCTCTCTCTCTTTCCGGCTGTTCCCATATCACACGCAGTGTCGTCTTTGATACGATTGAACATATGTCTTATTATAAACCGTACTTTGCTATATCCACGGTACAATCAGGGCAATATTCTAAATTAAATTGTATGACCATGTATGACGTGAAACATAATACCTGACACCATAGCCCTCTTGTTGGGCAAGATAAATATCACGTCTTAAGAACACGCAAGAACTTTCTAGTGGCTTCCACCTCATTTCGCTCCACTTTTGTCCGTCATTTAATTCCTTTGTTTTGTTTCCTTTGTCGTTGAGATTGATGGATTGCACTTGTTTCATTTCACATAAATATGTATCATTTCAAACTGCTTTCAGTAGTTATTGATACACACTCATATTGTTTTGAATCTTATTTCAAGGACTCACTGAATGTGCACTTGCATTGAATGTTGACATGTTATCAAAGTATGAGCCATATTTTTGTCAGATAATGTAAAAAAGAACCACACATATTGATATCGCAATTATTAAGATTCATGTTATTGATTATGTGTGTTTGCGACGTGGTTATTGCATTTGTTGTCGGACCTTCCACCCTTCTGTGCCACCCTTCTGTGGACAGGAAAAAAAAACGTGCCACACAAAAGGGTTAAAGGGGAAGGCTAGTAACTGATCAGTGGGAATCAGTGGAAATGCTGGGGGATGATTGTTCCAATCCTTATGGGATTCATTCAAGAGTTCATTGTATATCTATTGTTGTGTGAAAATGATTTGCTTCAGAACGGTCTCATATTCAAGTAATGTGCAGATTAATGCTCTGTCACTGACCAGGGACGCTAACCTGGAAGCATTAAACTGCACATTACTTGAATATGAGACCATTCTGAAGCAAATCATTTTCACACAACAATAGATATACAATGAACTCTTGAATGAATCCTATAAGGATTGGAACAATCATCCCCCAGCATTTCCACTGATTCCCACTGATCAGTTACTAGCCTTCCCCTTTAAAGGGATGGTATAGTTTCGGATGAGATACTACGGTAGGGCTTCCAGGCTCCCAACTTTTTTATGAGACGAGAAACCTCTTATGAAATACAGTCCGACCTCTCCTATCCGGACATGTTGGGACCGGCGCCCATCCGGATATTCAAAGGGATTTGGCCGGATATAGGAGACTCAATGTTTTATACACGAAGCTGCCTACCCAATGGTAACTGTGATGTGCATGTATCTATTTTGCGTGAACAAGTCGCGTCTTCGATCGTCAGCTGGTCTGCGTTCAGAATTTTCTGATAATTTGCTCAATGAACGATCATATGTACCTTGCTCTGATTTATTGTAACATTTTCTGTCCATGTCCTTGCTGTGATTTGGGGGTAGTGAGTGTCTGAATGCATGTTGTTTAGCTGAAAATTTGATATGCATATAGTTATGTAAATTATGTTGGGAATAATAATGTAATTCATGTGAGTTTATGCAGGAATTAGTCTGAGTTTGTAGGCCCACTTTCTCCCGTAGTTATCATATAAAAAAAAAAAGAACAACAACAAATCACGGCGAGATCTCGTCCGGATAATTGGGAGATCCGGATATAGGGAGGCCGGATAGGAGAGGTCGGACTGTATGAAAGAGCATATAATATTTAAGAGGAATTTAAAGTTTATTTGACATGGCTGAGATATTCAAAAACAAAGAGATCCTAAAGGTGCGACCCACATTTTATTAGGAGGACTTTGTTTTACTTATTTTTATGATATCTCAGTCATTTCAAAACCAATTTTCATCAAATAAACTTTGAATTCCGTTTAGAATTGTATGCTCTCTAAAGGTAATGTATTGGGAGCAGTGATTTAAAAAGTGTTCGGGTTATCACATTTTATGCATATGTGTACGTCATTTGTATGATCACAAAACAAAATTATGGTATACCATATGAAAATTCCGTAATAAAGCCTAAAATATAAGGAGATATCACTATTTTTCTCAATAAACCATAACTTAAGACTTTTTATTCTAGAAACAATTCTATTGTAACTTTTTTTTTTATATTTAACAATACTTAACATTGGTTGTACTGATTAAAATTTCTACATTGGTTGTTTCTATCCCTAACAAATGCCTAACTCACATTTTAGAACTGTACTGAAGCACTAAAGCTGGGTTTTTGTTTCATCCGCAAATGGTAAATGATGCCTTTAATATTTCATAAGTGTTTTCTAATTGTCTTGCAAAAAGTTGAAATCTGAATACCCCCATCTCAACCAAAGCTATACCTTCCTTTAATACCTCTAAATTTCAACGATATTATGCGAACAAAGCGGGAGTTGCACAGCTACTAATGACGCACCATGATGTTTCCTTGAATCTAAAGCACAATATACGATGACTACTGTAATCCGATATCAGTGTACGTTTTACGTATACGAGTACTGTTTCTCAATGCGCAGCACGTGAATTTTGACAAATCATTTTTTTTTTCTTTGTTTAGGATGGGTTGATGGCAAGTGGCTGTGATGCCGGTGGATTTCATTGTGCTTAATTGCTGTGAGTTTATTCTTGCTTTTTACTGCCAACCGACATTAGCAGCGGTTATGGATTTCTGCATTCCATCATTAGTGTGTTTGCTGTGCAGGAATGACCAGATCATCCCATTGCACATGGAATACAGTGCATGTGCAAAATTGTACTTGATTTCATTGAAACATGATTATGGTGAGTTTGGTCGCAGAAATAGATAAGTGCCATGTTTAAACATTATTTTTTTAAAGTAAGTCCATCATCAGATTGTGCAAAATAAAACCTTTCAAAAGATATATACTCCACTTAATAAAGAATATTCCTGAAGTTATGATAACAAAATATGCCGTATTTTCTTATAATTTTCTTTGCTTTTAAGAAGGTCTTATCGCAAATATCTCAAATTGACAAGAATGGAGTAAACTCGTTTTGCGACCAAACTCATATAATAACCACCCGCGAAACGTTTGAAAACGAGAGGTTTCAAAGGGCAGTGATCAATAGGTGCTAAAGTGTGACTGAACGTCTATGAAACTGATTGTGAGTATAGGTCTACTCCTACAAGAGTCAGTATCTTCACTGTGTACTATCTATCTTTTTCTGCAAACAGTCTGATTATGCGTTATAGACTTTCTGGTGTGATTTGAGAAATATGGGGTTTGTAGATGTGATGTATGATATAATGTATGCGATCAGAGAATATATCTCACACCTTACATTATTTTTTTTTCTGTCACGCATTTTTGTTTTTGAAATAATAAGTCGCAAAAAAGAAAACGATTGAAACGCTTCAAATTATATTGCACTTTTCTTGTGTCTGTTTATGTTGTGTTTGCTTACGGGTATGTATAGGTTTAGTACTTAGATCATGCTAACATTGTGCATAATCTTGGTGTTTTTGTTTTTGTATTTTTAATTCGGCCTACATACTTCAGGCATTTTTTGCTCTTTGCCAGTCCTGTCTAATTTCAGTTGTAATTTTTACAAACAATGTGTGAACTTGCCGTGTATGCACTAGTAATTAAGTTTGTCTTCGCTTTCACATTACAAGTGGCACTTCATGAGCAGGTGTATACAAACCCAAAATAATACACACATACGCACACAATGATGATGATAATATGTATATATATGTATATATATATATATATATGTGTGTGTGTGTGTGTGTGTGTGTGCGCGCGTGTGTGTGTGTGTGTGTGTGTGTGTGTGTGTGTGTGTGTGTGTGTGTGTGTGTGTGTGTGTATACCTCATTCTCTTTATTGGAATGTCCCACTGTACACGCTTTCTCGGAAATGTTAGATATTCCATTCTCCACAATGACAACACGTCGATACCATAACTCTATTACGCCTTCCTTCATGGCACTATCTATTTCAGCGGAGAGTGTTTTAGTGCAGGTTTTATCGATAGAATCGAGAAACATAAACTGTGTTAATTTTTTCGTCATCATCGGCAAAGATGTCCACCCTCTCTTTTTGTTTTTTGCAATTTAGACACAAAGTTTTCAACCGTGCCAAAGAGCAAATGAGAAAAAGAAAAAGAGAAAAAACAAATGCAACTACATTGTATGCCTTTAAACTTGAAGTAAATAATCAAGAATTTTCGTCCACGAGGGAGTAGAATGGTTTCGTATTCAAGAATGCCATCCTATAGAGCTCTTCTTGATTCGTTTATGGCTTTCTTCCGTACGGTATGAATACGTCTCTTTCATCCCCCCCCCCCCCCCGTTTTTCAAGAGAGATCTGCTATCGAAATTCTCTGTTGATAAGACTGTCCGTTCACCCTGATGTTGAATCAAGCAAAGTGTTCGTACAGCAGGCTTGTCACGTTTTGTGGATACCCACAAAGTGCCCGACGTGTGCATTTGCATGAGAAATTAGGAATGGTGCATTTCGCTTCTGCAGCCAATTCCGTCTGGAGCCCATTGATTTTTCTCTGGAGGATATATTCATCTCTATGTATATGAATAAACTCAGCATTCAACAGCGTGCTCGGAAAAACTTTTCAGCTTCATTGACAACGAAGTCAAATGATTTAAAACTTATTAACGGTTGGAAATAGAAACGGCCTTTCAGTTGACCGGCAACAACAATTGCCAGGTCATGAAAATATCAATGAAACAGAAATCATGTAGGTATATAATGCGTATATATTAATATCATTATCTTCTATGTAAACGTTCATCTATTTGGGCCTGTAATTTTGATTTGAAAAAACGGTGGATCATGCTTTCGAATTAAAAAGGCAGTCTTGTATAAACGAATTTTGAGAGAAACATTTTTTTAATCGAAGTTCATATTAATCCTTCAAGGAAAATTAGATCAATGTAATTGTTCCTTTTTTTCTCCTTCTCGTTTGCATGTATACGGCGCATTTGGATACTATTTCTTCACACTCCTTCGTCGATCATACAATCAGCTCATGTCATCTTAAAGAAGAGAGGTATTTTTGTAATCAACTGTTCATATATCTTTCAATCAATTCATCTTTCAATTGGTTTCTATTACTTGGTTCAATCTCCGATGAACATTTTCGTATTATCTTTACTTACTTAATCAGCGAGAGGTGTAATCGTCGTAAATTGATGATATCGGGACAACGGATGCTGCTTGTTGTTGTTGTTGTTTTTTGTCGGTGTCAAGTTCATTTTTATTTCGAGACTCAGAAAAGATTTGTCCCAGGAATGAATTCAGTCTACGCATGGAGTGCTGTCGGATAATTTTCGTGATAGAAAGTGGTAGCATTAATGTGAAAAATTCCCAGAAGAATGACAATGTTGGAACTTGGAAAATAAGCAGAGTAAGGAGAGGGAGGGGTCCTTATCCGCAGACAAAAAAAAAAGAGAAAAAAACATCAAACAAAACAAAACAAATTCATCAACCGGAAATGTGTTAGCTCTTCCTGTGGTTTCTATAGTGAATAAGAAGACATAACGCATTTCCCTACCTATCAGCATGCACCTCATACCAACTGTTACACCTAAAACTGTGCCCACGTCCCCCCTTAAGGTATAGAAATTACTGACAAATTAATCGGAGCAAAGAGTCGCATTCCAATGTACCGGTATTGCTTCCATCGGCAAGAGACAATCAACACGCAACATTTTGGCTGTGATTTCAGAACATTATATCTTTCTTTCAGAGCTTCCACAAAATTCCTCCTCGAGCAGTTTTTGTTTTCTTTTTTTTTCCCCTTTGGAATGAAGGGGGGGGGGGGGGTGGGGCGGAGAGCAAACGTATCTCAAATACAAATCCGAACTAATATTAGTTGCATTGATTGACTACCCATGAGAGAGAAGAGCCGGATTCAAATAATCCGGTATGTTCCTCGAAATAAGGTCGGACAAATATGATCGCGTGGACAAGTGGTCCCTGTAATTGAATAAGTTCTGGAAATGCTATCAGTTTTTTTCCCCCTTTGGCTCAGAGATTAAAATCAATCGAGGTGGGTAGGTCAGGTTTACCCGCGTGGGGACTGACGGGTTAAGTCGCATCTTCTTTCGACATGTCCCGCTTGTGCAGCTGTTATCCGCACGAGTCATGTTCGTGCATACACCAGGCAAACGAATAACATTCCATCCCACTATCTCTTTTATGATCAAAATGCTTTACAAATAATACACATATACACACACGCACCAACACACACACGCACACACACATCACATTCACACATATGCTTACACATCTCTCGATAGTGCTTTTATTCTCTGTGAAAACAAAAACAAGAACGAGAACAACACAAACTACAACAATAACAGCAACAAATCAGCATCATGATAATAATTACCATCAGCAGTATTACCATTACCATGATTATTCCTCTGGTCATCATCAGAAGTAGTAGTAGAAGTAGTATCAGAAGTAGTGGCAGTTGTTGTAGATATATTTGCTTTGCCAATATAATTATTGTAACACAATCATTGTCATCATAAAATGAGCATATTTCTTGATCGAGCTTTTGGTTTGTGATCATGTTCCGAATTTCAAGGATGTGTATCAGATTTCATCACTCATTAATTTCTTACCTTTGCTATATGTCGGAGATAAGTCATATAATCATAGTTATTGCCCACTGACTACATGACAGCAACTTTATTTTGGTTCATCATGTTCATGGCGACCTTTTGTTTGCATCATTTATATTTCCCACAGCTTCCTTTCTCCCAGACGCACCGGCGTTCCTTTTTATTTTCCCTCTTTTCATTTGAATTCCATTTTGTCGTATTAAATTCTACACACATTTTTATTTCTGGTTCTTCAAATAAGCCATGCGACACAACGGAAATAACAACAAGTGCAACAATAGGTTAATTCAAAAAGTTAATATGTTAAAAAGATGTGACCGAAAAGTGTCAATATTTTTTTACCGAAAATGCTCAACCAAAAAGTGGATAAATAATTCACTTGTAACGAGTGTATGAATCAAAGAGAATACAACAAAATGACTGACTTATGCAACATAAAATGCCTATTTTTTTCTCAGTGCTTTGCTGAAGTATTAAGATGTATTATGTGTTTCGACGAATAATGTACGTTTGATCAGGGCGGTGACACCTGCCTGGTTTGATATAAAATAACAGATATCCCAGTGAGGGAAAAAATGTCTCCTCCGGCCAACCCCACCGAAAACCCCCCACCCTCACACATATAACCAAACAACAACAACAACAAACAAACAAACAAATGAGCTCGCGAAGTAACTAACTCATAAAACCAAACCAAACAAAGCAAAACAAAAAAACCCCAAAATTATACCATAGGGAGACTTGAAATCAAATGCAGAAATCAATCCTAACTCCATACGTCTGAATTTTGACAAGATACATGCGAATTTCGATCACATTTTCCCTGGGGTCTCGTTGCACATTACATGCAAAAATGTCACGTAAAAGTATTTCGTACTCCATAGTTTGCGCAAGAGTTTTGGAGCGTGAAACTTATCCCCAGATCATCACATTTTTTTTTTTTTTTTTGTATCATAGACAAAAATCAATGGGAGCAGGGACTCGGCGTCTAGCCAGTCAGCATCGGGTAGGCGAGGCCGCTGCGTCAGTATCGATCGACGCTGTCGTGACGGGGTAACAAGAGGCTGAGATCGTAACGAATTACCCCGATGACTGCCCACCGTTCCCCAACTCGAAATCGAATTTCGAAGTCTTAATTTCCCTCCCATTAGACGTCTCTATTTGCCTGTTTTTCTCGACACGGGACGCGGAAAGCCGGTATCGGTGCCGAATATACTCGGACAAGTTGAGTTATCGGCAGAATTCGCTGTGTTAAGGGTGGCCAACTTAATAATTTTGGAAAGTGTATCGAGGCTCGAGCATGCCTGATTTCCGCGTTGTTCGCGTGACTGGTTCGAGACTGAAGATCGTTTATGTCTCAGAGGAGATCGTTTGTCTCACAGCTTATGTTCTGGTATTGAAGTCCTCTTCGCAATTTTTTTTGTTATTAAAACAAAACTAGACATGAGGGAAGTAAGTTACGTATGTTTAAGAATTATTCTTTCCCCCTTTTCTTCCTTCTATCTTTTTACTAACTCTCCCAACCCTCCCATTGTGTTTATATAGGCCTACTTATCTTTTGTTTTACTCGCTCTCGTTAAATTCATTATATTTTGATGAAAATAGCGTCGAAAATGAATGCAATCTATGCAAAGGAATGTTTTTCTTTTTTCTTTTTTCAACCACTTATATATTCAGAAGACCCTGCACTTGCACTTAGCACAATATTACCATGCATGTAGAGCTTTTTTTCCCCAATGCAATTCATATTTATTCCCATCAACCAAAGTAAGACATAGAAGTGTGCATTTGTTGGATCATGTTATTGAGTAAATTGAAAACAAAAATAATGCAGATCATGAAATACAATACAGATAATTTTATTTGTGGGAAACAATGCACACTGTGCAATGAAAACCAAAAAGAAAAAACAACAGGTTAAAAGAACTATTGCATGCAGGCATCATGCTAACGAACGTTTACTGCTGGCAGCATTCGAACTCATGATTCATATTTCAAGATGCGAAAATCGCATCTGCTATAAATTAATAGGGAGCTTTAGATTTTAGACGCGCGGACGTTCAAAGAGAAAAAAACATGATCTGAGTGTGCGCAGTAACTTGATCCGCGCTACTGCGCACGCTCAGATCGTGTTTTTTTCTCTTTGAACGTCCGCGCGTCTAAAATCTAAAGCTCCCTATTATACCGCCCGGGGACGCATCCGAGCTTAGGATTTCGGTGTTATGATTTCATAGGCGATCATCGATTTGGACGCGAGCTGGGAATCCAGGTGTTATGATCGCATTAAGCATCAGAATGTACAGATGTAGGCTACCGCCCTTGCTTTGCAACCCGTTCAGTGGCGATTATTATTGTCACGAGGGTTTCTATACATTTGAAAAAAATAAAACTACTTTCTTTCATCAAACTATGTCATACCATCCTCAAGATGCTCCTAGTCGCTGAAGGTGATGCTAGAGGTATAGAGTGGAGGGAGATACCATAAGGTTGTCCGGGGACACTTCTCCGCCCCCCCCCCCCCTTCCCCAAACAGCAGCTGCCCGGGGGTTAAATATCCCCCAGATTATGTGGGATTACCTTAAGATTGCCTTAGCTCTCTGGTTCCACTCCTGAGGATGGCAGGATGCGGTGACTGCTGGGCGGTAGTTTGCCACAGCAGGTCTATGGAACGCCATTAAGGAAACAATACAAAATTCATTTCACTCCAGCCAATATTCATTTCACTTTTAACAAATACATTTCACTCACAAACATTGATTTTACTTTTTATAAAAATACATTTCACTTTTCACAATAATACATTTCTCTTTTATATTAAAATTCATTTCACTTTTGAATTAAACTTCATCTCACTTTTCACAAAAATACATTTCACTTTTACATAAAGATTCATTTCACTTTTCACAAAAATACATTTCACTTTTACATAAAGATTCATTTCACTTTTCACAAAAATACATTTCACTTTTACATAAAGATTCATTTCACTTTTCACAAAAATATATTTCACTTTTAAATACAAATTCATTTCACTCTTCACAAAAATACATTTCACTTTGGCGTACCATATCACTCAGACGAAACCATTTCACTGCGCTAAAACCATTTCACTCTGATAAAACCATTTCACTCTGATAAAACCATTTCACTCTGATACAAAAAAATACGTTCCTCTTTTTTCCCGGCCAAAAGGTGGCGCCAGTCTGACAGGAGTCACAGTGCCATGGCACTTAGCACTGAGCTGAGGTGAGTGGCCGGCTGGCTATGCAGTACCTAGATTTAGCGCGCTACGCTGGCGCGGAAGCGACGCGAGGCGAGCTAGCTAGCAGTCGACGGTCCTCGCCTCGGCCTCACTCACATGCACGCTCGTGCCGTTATTACATGCATACTACGTGTACATCGAGAATTGAATCAACGCCTGACTTGCTGAATAATTAACGTGTGTTTTACAACGCTTTTCAACAGCGATGTTGTGGGGTAAGTTTGATGTCTGACTTCTTGTGATCGACATGCTATTTTTTCCGGTTCAAAATGAGTATTTTTTTGCCGTTTAAATAGTATCTCGAAGTTGACATAGTCTAGTATTTTTCCTCTTTCAAAACATTCCCGTGTTTACAGCTGGCTGCTGACCCATCTAAAAAGGGGATTGATGTGACTTTTTGTTCATCAGGTCGGCAATACTTCGTGCTTTACGCAGATACCAAGATCGACGGTGCCCTAGAGAAGCATAACTTGCTAAAAATTAGGCCTGAAGATTGCATTTTTAGAGGCCAAATAATGTATTCTAGTCCTCCGGAAGGTCACGTGATCGCATCTAGTGCGGAAGGGGACTTTTAATCATGTAGAAATGCACACCTACCGTTCGCTTCGCTGTTTGTCAATTAAATTTTGTGCAGCTATTGGAGATGCTAAATTGAACCATATCAGAGAGTTTTCATGGAATTAGAAAGCCGAAAAGGTAAGAAAAATGAGAAATCGGAGTTGAAAAGTACGTCGGTCGCGAACATAGTCTCCGACGTAACTAGTGCACCGATTTCGCAGAAAACGATGTCAACGATTATAATCGATTCTGGTAGTCTCTAATTAGCCGCTTACTAACAATATCGAACTCGACTCGTGCAATACGTGTAGCCCTAAGGCCCTACTTTCTTTTTCGTATTTTTTTTAATTTTTTTTTTATTAGCTCACCCGAGTCGAAGCATGGAGGCGTGGGACCACCTCCCTGGTCGAAGGCTCAAGTGAGCTATTGTGATAGTTCTTTGTTTTCTTTGCCACTATCATGATTACCACTATTCAAATTATTGATACGATTATTCATACCAGGATTAAGACATCGACCCTTTCTTTTAAAATTGTGGCAAGTATTGATTTTATCATGAAAAAAGTTGATAATAATTTAGATTAAATTATTTGATTTGAATAGTATTGAAGGGAATAGAATGTGGTTGAAGGAAAAGTGGAAGAAAAAGGTTGGGCTATTTAGGGAGAGAGAAAGAGAGAGAAAAGAAGATGAAAAGGAAGTTGAATTCAAAGGGGATTTGTTTCTAGTAATTTTCATCATTCATAGGCCTAATTTGATAAATTAATGAGAATAGTATTACAAAAAGTGTATGTTATACAATCATGTATTAATATTCTGGACTTCTCATAAAGTGCTCATTTTACCTAAAAAGAAACAGAATATTGAAATTGAAATGGTAATATGTTTTTGATAAGTTCATCTTAGGGATAGTAGAAAGTAATTGTTTTCATGATAGTATTTATTTTTCCATTTCATTTTTTTATTATGTATACAAAAACAGCAACCCAGTATTTGCTTTTGTTTTGTAGTAAAAATCCATTTTATTGTGCAATATTCATGATGGATAATTCCCATTTTTTCATATATCTTTTACTGTTTTGTACACATATTATCCATCCATCATTTAGTCAGTGAAAAATGTTGACAGATATACAGTCACATGCAGGAGAAAATTAACTAAAACGATAAAAAAAAAAACCAGACGCATCAAGATCACTTTCTTTTTTCCACATTATACTGTCGAGCCAACGTAATTATTGTGGTTAAACACCAAACAAGCGGCTGTATTACAGACTACAACGATCGATTATTCTCGTTATATCGCTCTTCCACATAATCGATCATCCATCATGCTACGCTGAGACAGTCGTCGATCGGCGTACTTTCGAGTCAAAATTAGCTACTTTTCTTCTGTAATTGACTATGAAATTTCATGAAACCGTCAGATATGGTCCATCTTGACATTTCTGATAGCCACAAAAAGTTTTCATTGACAAATTAAGGAAGGAAATGGTAGGTGTGCATGGTGTGCATTTCTACATGATTACCCTTTTTCGGACCGTAAATGCACCGTTGTTAACGATCTCTGCGGAGGTGCAGGGTCAGTCCCATATATTGAAATTAGCGTTGTTCATTCGCTCAATTGGAACTTCGTGATATCGTGTGTTGTGTACAGTGAGTCAGTGTAGGCCGGTGGCGGTAAGCCTACAATTGTATGTGGCGATGGCAATTTGTAAATTTGAATTTACAACTTATTCACAAAAATTGTACAGTGTACAATGTGTATGCTGTCTATAATAAACAGGGTCTTAGTCTTCATCTCTTAGTAGTTAAAGGACAAGTTCACCTTCATAAACATAAGGATTGAGAGAATGTAGCAATATTAGTAGAACACATCATTGAAAGTTTGAGGAAAATCGGACAATCCGTTCAAAAGTTATGAATTTTTGAAGTTTTTGTGCAGTAACCGCTGGATGAGAAGACTACTGTAGTGTGTGAAAAACTTAGATGTCACATGCGTACAACAATATAAGGAAAATATAAAGAGAATTTCACAAAATTTCATCTTATGAAAAAAGTACACATTCCCCCGACTCGTTACCGACAAATGTTATGGGTAATATTATTCCCCCTGCCTTTAGAAAGAGGCAAGTCAAGTGCTTCTTTATTATGTGAAAAAAGTGAAAATATGTTGAATTTTCTTTATATTTTCCTTATACTGTTGTACGCATATGACTCACAAGCTGTAGTAGTCTCCTCAGCCAGCGGTTCCAACACAAAAATTTTAAAAATTCATAACTTTTGCATCGATTGTCCAATTTTCCTCAAACTTTCAGTGATGTGTTCTACTAATATTGTTGCATTCTCTCAATCCTTATGTTTATGAAGGTGAACATTGTCCTTTAATTATTATATGATTTAGGCACCTACTCATCACTTAATACAAGCAAGAACAGTATAGATTCAATATTATTATTAGTATTAGTTTTTTTCTTTCGCACGGAGAAAGAAGGCACAAGAGCGATTCTAGTATTTGATGTAAACATAATTTTCATGACGTGTTTAAGAGTTGACCCGGCTGCAATGTTAACACTAATAGAGTACCAGGCTATTTGAATTTTTCAAGTTGGTATACAGGTTGTCAGTAAATATAGAGATGTATTATTAGTCTTCCGCATCTACAATTTGTAACAATAAAGTTTACGAGGATGTCTGAATGAATGCAATTATTCTCAGAATAATATGAAGAGTTTGTTCCCAAAAACCGATAAGTCCATATTTGCCAAATGGAGATATTTGCGATTAAAGGTCAGGAAAAATAAAGAGAATACTAAGAAAATTTTTGCTTCTTTTGACCATAACTTCAAAAATGCCCTTTTATATGTAGTGACCAATATCTCATTTAAAAGGTGTTATTTTGTACTTTATGACAGAGACCGTAATTGAAAATCTTCAAAAATGGACTTATCGGTTTTTGCGAACAGACTCTTCATATGTTTACCATAGTACGGTGCATGTCTGTAGTTTCTCTCTGCTTGAATTGGGGTTTAATCCAACATAATGTTTTCGGACATGTTATTGTGAATAATGGTTTATAATATCATCTATGATTATTTTTTTCTATTTGTGTCACATTGTATATGTAGGTATCCCCAGTACCTGACATCACACCGATGGAACATGCATATTTAAGGTGATTCTCTTCTCTGTGGCCTCCAGGAAAATCTGCATGACATAAACGAGAAGATCTACACTGTCAGTTCTATAGTGTATTTTGCTTTCTTGGATGCACACGTACCATTCAATCTCTGACAGATTTTTATCAAGGAGAGCACTGCTGTTTTGCAAGCGCTGAGTGACTTCCTCACAAGAATAGAAACAACTGATTAGTACACCTGTCAACTTTTTCATTTCATTGAAAAACCTAGAGCAGTATGTGATCATGATAACCTACCTCAGAAAGGTGCTAAATATGTGATATGATACAATAGGAAGAATGAAGTTGATATACAATTGTAACATATTACAGTATGTTACTGTATATAAACTTCATTCATCTTTACGGTAACATTTTTAGTAAAGAGGATGTACATGTATATTCTTTGAAAAGCACGGTTGTTGTAGTAAATGTGAAGTTCGACCATTACAGATACATCAATGTGTGGAACCATGCAAGATAGTATAATATGTTAAATTATGTGCATTTGAATTACTTTGGAGTTTGTACAGATGGCAGAAATATGAGCCCTGATTAAACTAAATATTATCCTTCATGATATTCTTGATAAATGTTATGGAAGCAAGTACATTGTACAGTATGAAGTAGTATCTGGACGTACATCCATTACTCGACAGGGGCACGTCTTGTTGCTGAAGGTATGAATTTAATTTGTACATCATCACTGAAGCACTATAAGAGGTTTAGTTAGTACATGTATGCATGTTTTATTGCTACTATTTTGGTTGTGACCCATTTCAGAAGAGGTTTCAAAGATGTAAGAATTCTGTTCGATCAGGAAGATACACAAGGTATGTCACCAAAAGGAATTGAACGGTCAAGAAGGGATAAGGAAGATGAAGATTTTGACACAACAGTTAGATAGATGATACATTACATTAGTACTTCCCCCAAATCAACCAAAATTTTGAACATGTTAGCATTGAACGGGCATGCTCTTATTAGATACCTATAAAGAAAAATTGTGGACCTTGTGAAAGGTAAGATGAGCAGATTTTTATAACACCTGGGGGGTTTCATGTTGGCCTGTAGTCTACCCCAGGGTTGTCGAGTGTTGTTACTGGTAAGGGGTTCCAATACACATTTGTATCATTCACTCAGTCATAACCATGAAGAGAGTGACACACAGATATTTTAAATGTGTATGATACTGCTTGTGTACATGTACTGATACATGTGTATTCAGTTGACAGAGATGTTGGGATGATTAGTTTGCCTTTTGACATTTCAGATAAGATTATATACAGTCAATACTAAAGTTGGGAATGAAAGATTTCTTCACATAGATGTTTTGCAAGATGCTATAAGGCCAAATCTAATCTGTCTGCTTCGATTTCCAGTAATATTGATGTTTTAAAGTTACTTTAAATTTTTTATCTGTTTAGTTTCCAGTAAGTGTACTTCATACATTGGCGGATCCAGTTAGGACCGCCACTGGTGCACGCCCCCCTTTATTTTTTGTTTAAACAAAAGAAATTAAAAGAAAAAAATGGGGGGAGGGGTGCATGCGCCCCCCTTTAATTTTGTAAACGCGTCCTCTCTTTACGGAATTCCTGGATCCGCCCCTGCTTCATATGTAGTATGTACACTTCTGAATTGTTGATGCAGCTGCCAGTTCATGTGTTTGAAACATTGGCAGTGTGACCAATAGATACATTGTACTTGCCTTCAAAGTATTTAAGGGCATATGTACACCTTCAAAACATTCTCTGCTGTTTGGACTGTCGATTAAGTTTATATATTTTGTACATGTTTCATTTTGTTTCCAGTAAGTACACTTCATATGTATACATGTACACCTTCAAATTGCTCTTGCAGCTGCCAGTTTACTGTCACCCTCTATTCATGTGTGTGAAACCTTGGTGATGTGAATACTATAGTAGATACACGTATGTGTACCTGCCTTCAGAGTACTCAAGGGCATTTGTACACCCTCAAACATTCATGCAGTTTGAACTATTAATGAAGTTTTCTCTGTACATGTATCATTTGAGTGAAACCTTGCCAAAAGTGTAGATGGCATGTAATTTACAGAGTATTGCCTCAAAACATTTGTGGTATTCTTGCTTGATTTTATTCACTTACATAACATTCAAGCCATATTCACAACTGTTTCATGTTTGTGCAACATCGGTATCAGTATAGTTTGTTTATTGCCAGTGTCAAAATTTGCCGGCATTTTATTTGTACAGATCTGCTCAATACAATGTAGCTCTGCAATTGTTCAAACTACTTGGTACTTTCATTTGCTCTTGTCTTATTACTGAGCTTCACCAAAAGATGTTTTTTTTTTTTTTTTTTAAATGTTCACTGTACATCACTGTTGTAGTCAAGACAGACTGATCCTACTCGTGTTCCTACATGTACTCACAAGACCGCTGACAGTTGTACCTTTCCCAGGTCTCTTACATGCCACTTGGCTGGAGACTGAGTCCAATACCACCACCAAAAAATAAATCAAAAATAATTAATAAATGGATGAATAAATGAATGAGAGATATAAATAAAAAAAAAATAAAATGATCTAAAACTGCATTTGACTATACTGCTAAAAAGTAGATAAAACTGTAGACTGCTTATGCAGCTCTTACTTTAGGTATTATTTTTTTTTTATGTGTGTGATACATTGTCATGAAGATTGGTGGATGCCTTGAAACTTAACTGCAATGTAGTTCTTTCAACACTTACATGTAATAAATAAATTATATATATATATATATATATATATATATATATGGAGATGTATATACATTTACAAAGAAAAAAAAACTTGTGGATTGTGCTCCTTTCTCTGTTGTTATTAATGAAAAAAAGGTATTTTATTAATTGATGAGAATGGCACGTGCAATAATGTATGTAAATTTCTCTGCCTAGTTAGGTAGGCCTATAGTAATAGAGTGAAGTAATGTAGTGAAGTCCTTGGGATCAACAGCTTTCTTTTGTTATATCAAAATGTTGTTATAACCAAGCATGTAAAAAAAAAGTGGATAATGTAAGCGGAATTTCGATATAATGTAACTGTGTTCACTTTAGCGGAGTGAACGGTATAAGTAGTGGTTATACAGTAATGTATTTGAGTGGATGCTTAGGATGCTTTGAATTGAGAGAGAGTGATGTGAATGATTGATGGCAGAATGAAACTGAGAATCAGACACTTCCTGTTGACAAAATCAGAAGGGTGGACAAAAGCAAACAAAACAAACATACATTGTATTATGAATAACAAAAACAAGTTAGACATATAATCAAAAAAAAAGAGGGAGAGAGAGAGAGAGAGGGAGGCCCAGCAAGAGGCTGTAGACTATTAGTACGTAATGTCTAATGACAGACACAAGTACAGTATATCACAGCTAGACGCTCGAAACTGACCACGTTTATTTACGCTGGGGTCGCTCATACAGTAGCACACACGCACAAAGGCATCGAGGACACACGTCAATTTCTATATGTGGGACAGTACAGTACTTCGCGATCGTGCCGAGAAAAAAAGGAATGACATCCCTATGATATGAGCTGGCTGCTGACCCATCTACAAATCATCACATTACACTTTTAGGTATCATCTTAAAGCTGAATAAATTTCCTTTTACATGATATAACCTTTGTTGGTGCCCACGATAAAAAAGAAGACTTTTACGAGAATTTTAGAAGAATATCTGTATCCATTATTTCCGGAACATCTGCAATTAGTTAGCCACGAAGTTGATAATCTTTCATGTCGTTCTTGGAAAAATCAACAAAATAGCATCCAAGTTTTAACCTTTACCTATCAAATAAAAGAAAAATCATGTGAAAACGTAATTCAGTGACCAAGATATGAGCATTTCAAAACGATTCTCCAATCGCGCTCTCTATGACTTGCGGGGTCAACTCGCGTGCGAGGACTTGGATATTCTAGACGGGGATTTTTCGGGCTTGCCGACTGACTGGCTACTCAGTAAATCTAGGTACTGCATGCATAGCCAGCCGGCCAGCTGGCCGGCTACTCACCTCAGCTCAGTGCTAACAGAGTGCCATGGCACTGTGACTCCTCTCAGACTGGCGCCACCTTTTGGCCGGGAAAAAAAGAGGAACGTATTTTTTTGTATCAGAGTGAAATGGTTTTATCAGAGTGAAATGGTTTTATCAGAGTGAAATGGTTTTAGCGCAGTGAAATGGTTTCGTCTGAGTGATATGGTACGCCAAAGTGAAATGTATTTTTGTGAAGAGTGAAATGAATTTGTATTTAAAAGTGAAATGTATTTTTGTGAAAAGTGAAATGAATCTTTATGTAAAAGTGAAATGTATTTTTGTGAAAAGTGAAATGAATCTTTATGTAAAAGTGAAATGTATTTTTGTGAAAAGTGAAATGAATTTTAATTCAAAAGTGAAATGTATTTTTGTGAAAAGTGAGATGAAGTTTAATGCAAAAGTGAAATGTATTTTTGTGAAAAGTGAAATGAATTTTAATTCAAAAGTGAAATGTATTATTGTGAAAAGTGAAATGTATTTTTATAAAAAGTAAAATCAATGTTTGTGAGTGAAATGTATTTGTTAAAAGTGAAATGAATATTGGCTGGAGTGAAATGAATTTTGTATTGTTTCCTTAATGGCGTTCCATACAGGTCTGATGGTCGGTAATGACGCAGAAAGAAGAAAAAAAAAAAAAAGAAACGCCGGTGAATGCATTCAATTTAGATGAAGAAGTATTGGAAGGAAAGGGGTGAAAATATCTTTGCACCAGTCCTTTTGAGACAATTGGATACTTGAATATATGAAAGACCCAAGTCCTTCAGATATGTATATATATATATATATATATATATATATATATATATATATATATATTTTTTTTTTTTTTGGGGGGGGGGAAATAGAAAAAAAATATACGCCCTAAGATTTCTAATTTTTCAGTCAGTCGGAATTGTAAGTACATACAATTCCGACTGACTGAAAAAATTTGAAATATTCAACATTTCAAAATATTATTTTGAAATGTAAAACAGTGATTTGATGGGCCTGTGTTTGTATTACTTAGCGAGGGGCCTCCAAAGATGACAGCCAAATTTGGACTTAGGTTGTATCTATATTTTCAGGTAGTCCTATTCAATTGACAATGTGCCTTCTTATCGTCAGAAGACCAACCATAACTGTCTGCAAAATTGGACGATAAAGCAATAATGATTATGTGAATAATGTAGACTTTGATGAGACATGGTTTGTTGTTTATAAGTGAAGCAGAGAGAGTATTACACATCAGGGGGGCATTTCATGAAGCATTTTGTCCGACAACTTGTCGGACAAATTTGCTCTCAGCCAATTAGATGCAAGGAATTCAGTAGCTTTTAACATTTTGTCAGACGAAATATCTGACAAAATGCTTCATGAAATGCCCCCCCAGATCAGTGTTGAGAGTGTCATGGCATTTATCTCTCATTTTTGTTTACAAAACAGTAATTTTTTCCTGTGCGAATATTTCATTAAACACATGTTTTAACACATGTTCTTCGAACCCATTGCGAGACGTGCACAGTTAATTCCATTATGAAAATTCGCACACATAACATTGCATAAAAACGTTTATTTGTTGTTGTTTTTTCCTGTTTACTTAACCAGCAAACGAAGTCGGGGGAGAGGGATGGGGAATGGTATTTGTGTGAATCATTAAATAAGATAAAAATCAGGCCACGTTGCACAAAACTGTGATAACTCGAGCCTGTCATCTACTCTTAGATGGCAGGTTCGAATCCCACTGGTTCCTGTTTTCCGACATGTTTGTGATTTACAGATCAGCAGTTGCCATGTTTGCGGTCTTATTAAATTTGATTTGTAGAGGGAGACAAATTGAAGAAACTCACACCTGAACCTTCACCCCTCTGAATAATATCTTTCTTTCAACTTTACAATTGATGATAACACTGCAATCAAACCTAACCACCATAATTATTTTATAGCTAATCAAAGCCAGGAAAGTGATGATTATTGTTGATTGCAGAGGTATCATTAATTGTAAAGTTACCATAGTTTCATGCAACGGGGCCCAGAACTGTTTTATTTTGAACGACTGTCTCCGGTTCAAGTTCCTTCAAAACTAGGATATGAGATATGAGTAATGGGTCATTTGCATAATTTACGATGTATAAAACCTGCTTATTTTTTTTTCAGTTTCATTTGCTAAACACAATAATAATTTTATTCCGTACATGAAACAACCCCCTCGCGATATAAAGCAATGCCCAAATTCACCCATCCAGTCCTCTAGCAGCCTAAAACATGTAAAGAGTTGTCCTATAGAGGGAGTCCTCGGACTAAGTCATTGTCTTACATTGACATTGATTGAACTACCAACATGACCAAGACTACATTGCAGCGAGCTCTCAAAGTCCCACTTCCCCTGACGCTTATTCTCTCATCCTCTCTCTCCCCCTCCCTCCCCCTTCTCTCTTCTCTTTTCTCCCTTCATATCGATGACACCAGCTTGTAAGTAGTATGTCGAATTTTATTAGATACGACAGATAAGTAATAAAGATACTTGCATATTTATAATCATCTAAACGTTTCTGACATAGCGACAACGTAAAGGATGCAGAAATCAGTTTCAAATGGGAGACATAGTAGCCGCCACAGACACACAGAACTTGTGTGTGTGGTGCACAGACATCGGATCGTCCATGACGGGGTGTACTCATTGATTAGCACCAATGGACTAGAGTGAAGGACGCCCTCTTTCGATATCTTTGCAAATATCGATTGCCAGGGTGTAATTCTTTGTTATCTGGTTTTACCTACGAAGCTACTCGACAATAGCGTCTATTGATTTCTCTTTATCTAAGATGCGCAAAACATTTCGGAATCGTCCTCCAGACCTCCAGAAATAGAGAAGTGATACGTACAGGTAGAAAACATCTGAGGACCACTGACAACTGAACTATCATGCGCCATCTTCAACTGAACGAGCCAGGTTCACATCCAGCAATACCACCCGCACTTTTTGATCGCCATCTTTGAGCTTCAACATTTTTACGCTGACTTGCCGATTGTCTCGAAGAGTTCAGGCTATTGTACATTCGCCCATCATCGAGGGAAGTGTAAGGACAGGTACTACCTCTTCGAAAACCCGACTGCATTTCGTCCAGACGACATGCCAATGAGTTGGGAACATTTCACAATTACTCGCACGGTATGTACATGTGAAGCAACGTGTTATGATCACAATTGTCATTATGCATTGCGGTAGCAGCGGGGAATATATTGCAATGTATTTGGTATATAGAAATTCGGAATCTCGTAAGAGACGGGCTAATATTCTGTGAGAACTAAGAGCATATACGTAATATACGGTGCGGCGATAAAACCATGTAATATTAAGCGGTAATACTATTAACAGACTGACAGCAACCATGCGGTGTGTGCACGGAATTTTATGACTCACTCATCTCCATGGTAACACCACGCTGAAAGGGATAGGTGCAATACTCGTTCTACATCATTCGTTCCATGTTGCCTGCATGTTAATTATAATCAGTGAATTCAGTTTATTTTCGTCTAAAAATGCAAGAGGCAGAGTTGATCATTCGAAAGCGTTAGTGTCAGTCAACACATTGGAATCATGGAAGTGAATGTTCAATGAATGCCACATGATCTATTGAAATAAAACCCGATTTCACCTCAAAAGGATTATAAGACCGGCAGAAACTGAACAAAGCCACACCATCAAATCAGTATCATTACACCGTGTTCCTACAAAACTCACAAAGGCTGGACTAAATTCTTTTCGTCAAGTGCTGGCGTTGCAGACACCCCTCAGTATCCTTGCGAGGCTTGGATATTTCTGTGTTGTGTAAAAGATGTCATTGCCATTAGATCCTTGACAAGTCATAAAGTAAATACACTGTTGTATAATAATATTGTACTATTACTTCTACTACAACAACTACTACTACTACTGATAACGATTACAATAGTAATAAGATGATGATGATGATAGTAATGATGATGATGATGATGATGATAATAATAATAATAATAATAACAATAACAATAATAATAATAACGATAATACATGTAATAATAATGATAATAATAATATTAATGATAATGATATCAACGATAATAATATCAATGATTATAATGGTCATTTGTGTAGCACATAGGTATACACCTTTCGACGCCATGACGCTTTACGTCATATTTGGGGTGTTAAAATTTGATCAGCATCAATATAACCACAAGGTAGTCTATGATTACGTATAAAAATATCGTGCAAATGCTTGGCATATGAAAAGTAATCAATATTCTGTCATCTTTACACTTTGCATGCTCTCATATCTGCTGAGCCTGAAAGCGGTGATATTTGATGTATTGCTTTTAATAAACAACACATTGCTTCCATTGTCGCTGGATTTTTTTTTTTTGCCTGTGTGTATTCAATCGATATGCATTGCTAATAACGTTTTGATTAATTTCATGCCAACGGCTGGTTGTAGTGTCGCACATGATTTCAATGTCGCGGGTTCGCAGAGAAGGGGAAGAGGAAAATTGTGTTATTTCTTGTATTGGGCTTCCCACTTACCACACTGCTCATTTTAAATGATATACAGGGGGTAATAAAGTGATGGGATTTTATTGTGCATTTTTGTCATAGTTACAGATCGTTAAAGGGGAAAGTACTGCGAACGTCGTTCAGTTATCGGTATGATATTAGTTTTAATTCAGATCCCGATGTGCTCTTTACAGATACCCTTTTCAACTTGCCTGCTCAATGTTCAACGCACAGGCCTGGCACTAATACTGAACAAACTGACTCCAGGGAAGGTTGCAGCTGAACAAGTACAGCTTTTGGGTTGAAAAGAGTGAATTCAGCAGTACAGCTTGTCTCAGTGAAGAATCTTAACGAGACAACGGGGAATGGGGAAGCACGAGCACCAAGGTGTGAGAATGAAGAGGGCCGCTGCCAAGGCAGCCGCGAGGCGCGAGCGAAAGCAGCGGATTCGCGAAATGCGGTACGCCTTCAACGATGCCCACGCCGAGTCGATGGGCTACGACAACGAGCTCTCTCGACCCTCAACACCACGCCCTCACAGCGGGGTCATCGCCCTCCGTAACATGGAAGCTCTGCGGAGCCAGGTGCCACCGCCTGAGAAACCACCGGACACTCTGACGTCCAAGTCCTGGAAATACCTGAATACGTGCTTCGGCATCATGGCCGTAGCCTTAGTCGGTGTCGGCGTTCTGGTCGGAGTGACTGGACACTGGACAACGAGCAACGCCGGCACGGCCGGCATCGCCCTCATATGCGTTGGTGTCGGCGTGGTTGTCTTCCTCGTCATCGTGG
This sequence comes from Diadema setosum, assembly GCA_033980235.1. NCBI lineage: Eukaryota > Metazoa > Echinodermata > Echinoidea > Diadematoida > Diadematidae > Diadema > Diadema setosum. Next base: position 11,014,038 of record CM067064.1, read on the forward strand.
CGTACGTTCGTCTTCGGCATGCCAAGATGAGGGAGACACGAAGGGAGAAGAAGAAGGCGAAGGCCGATGCTGAGAAGGGCGAGCTCGACGTGAAGAAAGGCGAGTTTGACGGTGAGGAAAAGAAGAGACCTAAGACGGCTCCTGACTTGGAGGGCGGGCTATCCGTCCAGATTAGACCCACATCGAGTCGGCAGGGTAAGAGGAAGAAGCGAGCCAAGTCCGCTGCGGGTGGCATTCAAAGACTCGACGGTGACGCCGACTTCGCCAATAGGTATGTGATTGGATAAAGCCAAAGCAGCTTTTATGGATCAGTAATACAATATGGTATAATGATTTCATCCTCGTTCAAGTTTCCTAATGGCCTGTTCACACATCTTAAAGGACAAGTTCACCTTCATTAACATAAGGATTGAGAGAATGCAGCAATATTAGTAGAACACATCAGTGAAAGTTTGAGGAAAATTGGACAATCGATGCAAAAGTTATGAATTTTTTAAACTTTTGTGTTGGAACCGCTGGATGAGGAGACTACTAAGGCTCGTGATGTCATATGAGTACAACAGTATAAAGAAAATGTAAAGAAAATTTTCACTTTTTTCGCATAATAAAAGAGCACTTGACTTGCCTCTTTCTAAAGGCAATGGGAATAATATTACCCATAACATACTGACTCGTTACTGACATATTATGTCAGTAACGAGGCAAGAGAATGTGTACTTTTTTCAAAAGATGAAATTTTGTGAAATTCTCTTTATATTTTCCTTATGTTGTTGTACGCATGTGACATCAAACACTGCAGTAGTCTTCTCATCCAGCGTTGACTGCACAAAAACTTCAAAAATTCATAACTTTTGAACGGATTGTCCGATTTTCCTCAAACTTTCAATGATGTGTTCTACTATTTCTCTCAATCCTTATGTTAATGAAGGTGAACTTGTCCTTTAACGACATTTCATTTTCTTAATGATATCACGAAGACAAACTTGACAAAGTTTTTTGTTGTGTTTATGACAAAATGGGGCCCTATCAAAAGATAATTTGCTCCAGAAAATACTAACATCAAATCTGACGATATTGTATTAATGATTTCCACCATTTTCACACCATTTCAGAATTCCTGCAAATGGTGTAATGAATAATCAACGTTTTTTTAGAAGTGTTGAATTTTACTGTTTTTATGATCATTACGGTAAAAGTAGGCTTTGCCGTGTTTTTCTGTTTTGTTTTGTAAAGCTTTTGACAGTACCATGAACACCTGTGTCTTCTTGTGTTTCTCTCACCCAAAATGCAGTGCCATCGATACGTCTGACACCAAAAACATTCTTCCCCGCTCCGCGAGTCGAAATAGCATGAACTCTCAGCAGGGGTCAATCAACATGACAGCAATCCCCGAGGACCGCGAAGAGGGACCACCGGCTACACCGGCTGAAGGATTCAGCTCTTTGGAGGAGGAGGAGCGGGTGGCCACGCCCCCTGGCACTGTCATGGATTAGCTGTCCAATACGATCCCTGACTAGGGGCGGGAGGGGAGGAGGGGGCGGGGCTCAGGAAAATGACTCGACATCACAACATGATTGTCTATTTCTGATGACTGCAGTGCCAAATTAATATAGGCAAATGATATGGATAGAGCTGACATACCATTGGCTCTGACCTTCTCACAATGCGAAGTGGTATAGTTTATAGTTCATGAATCAGTTGGAGGGGGAGGGCGTGGGAAATTTATGGAAAATTTCTTCTATCTATCTATCTATCTATCTATCTATTTCTTCTCTCTACCGGCACATCTCTAGTCACCTTTTTCGAGGCCATTTGCGCATGAGTTTACCCCTAGTTTGAGGGTACCAGGTACCTTTGATTGACGGGGACGTTTTATTGTTTTGAGTTCGAAATGTATCTATTGCGCAATGTCATATCATACCGGTTATCTTGGTATGTTGGTCTAAGCGTCTTTTTATTGAATACCAAAGCACATGCACAAATACACTCCACAGAGAATATTCCTTGCATAATTATTATGATATACGTGTATATTTATAATGTGACATCCAACGTGAATAAGGATGGAATGTATTCTTTCTGATCTGTAGCGCTAGCATGTTTGGCAATCTATTTCTCGTGTAAATTTTTACTACCAAACTGTCGATAAGAATGTAAAATAATATACCCACGACGATCATTTCAAACATTAGACCTATGCCTGAATATTGGTATAGTGTTTTGTGAATGTGAAAAGTTACTGTTGTACCTCTAACAGTTTTGAGAAGGTATGCAGACAAGGGCCATATATCTATACATTGTGTATTTTGTATTCATATATTGCACGCATGAATACTGAAGTCATAGTATAAATATTCAGAATATCGTGTTTATACACTATGATTTTATCTAATTAATTCAACTTTGGAATGTGAATTGCTAACTTAATGCTTAATTTATTACAATGTTAGAATTATATCATATTAAATTATTTTGTATTTTGAGATACCGTTGTGGTCACAAAGCTGTCTATTTGGTTTTATTCCTTGACGTGAGAGGTGTATCGAGTGGTGTGAAAGAGAAGACTACGGTTTGCAAAGAGTGGTATAAAGCAAAAAAGATAGACAATGAGTAGAAAAGATATAGAGAAGAAAAAATTTTATATATATATATATATATATATATATATATATATATATATATAAACGTGTGCATGTATACGCAATATTATATGTATACATAATATATAGGCCTATATACTATATAAATCATATATATACAAGTATATCCCCTCTCGCTCCCCTCTCCTTTCGAGAGGGAGGTCTCAAAGCCAGTTGCCCCCATCCCATGAGAACATTTTTTTTGGGGGGGGGGGGGTGGGGACAAAAATCACTTTTCAAACGTTATACATTTTAGCTACCAATACTGATCAAATGCTTCAGATGTGTAAATGCAAAACCTCCCCCCCCCCCCCCCTATTGTCCACTGTTTGCGGGTAGACACACTGTCGTATACCCTGAAGATATCTAGTTGTTGATATAAGACTGGTGTCTTAGTATGATTGCACAACAGGAAGAAAGACATGAGATTGTGCCTTTCTGGCATGAAAGGTGCAAAGTTGCACCCGCAAAGGCGCTCCCAGTGTGACAATTGTAAAGGTGCAGAGGTGAATTAAGCCTATTTGATACGTCCCGTACCGCGTCCAGGCCCCGTTGACACCGAATTCATAAAAATACAAGCCCATTACAAGCTATCATCAGTCGTTCAAATTCGTTACACACACTCACACAACCACATACATCATTACACACCCACCCACACACACACACACATCCAAACATTCCCTTTCCCGCTCACACGCACAATCACACACATTTACAAACCTAAAGAAACAGGCACGTACGAACCTGCATGCGGTGGAAAAATTGATATACTGTATTACCGTGATATTCATCTTGCATATTGATCCAACACAGGACACGAACGAATACTTCTTTTTTATACACCTGATAAATCAATGTGATTGTACGAGTGATTGACTAGATGGGGGAAAAATAACAGCACCATCAAAAGTTACTGCTGTAATCGCCTTTTGTGTTTTTGTCAAGTGTAAAAAATTTACTACAATTCTTGGGTTATTGCTGTCTTTTAGTACACATAAACACACATGCAAACACACACACACACACACACACACACACACACACACACACACACACACACACACGTACTCAAACTTTTGACAAGTACGTTCTGTTGCTTGCATCAGGCTAAAACATGGGGGTCATCCCACACAGAAACAAAACACAAACAAACAACATTACGTCAGACTCTACACCAAATATCAATCTCTGCAGCATTATTATTTTCATGTATTTATCATAGTACTGCTTTATAAACGAGGCTTATTAACAATGTTACACACAGGGAAGAGAATACTACAAAAATGTATAAGTTACACTTTTCGACCACAATATTTTTCAGAGCTGTAAATGAAAAATATAATAATGATTATATCATAATAAATCATATGATACCATATATCACCATAATAATAATCAGTGTTTGGTATGGTCTGACAACGATGCCAGGAGTTGTGGTTGTTAGCAAAAACGTAATTTCTGTGATTATATTGGATGTATAAATTTGTGTATACACCACTTTTACAGTTGTGAGGCAATGCTATCATTAAATCTCACCTAACCTAATCTGAAGTTGTTACCAGTAATTATATATCCTCTGAAAAGAGGTGAGCCTTTGATACAAAACCAAAACGTTTTAATTCTTCGTTCAAATCTGATGAAATTTTTGCGCCTGTGTGTATTTGATTCCGGCCAATGTGTTAAGGTTAAGTTGAAAATGGTATTTTTTTTTTCTCCACATCACCGCAAGATGCATAATACCGTATTCATATGTGAGCTTTAGATGCGAACGCTATTGAAGACGACGCAGCCTCCCGGGTTGGACAGTGGACACAACTGTCTCGCGCATGTGCAGAACACCATTTTTGCCTGATTAGTGTTGTTTTTGCGTTCGCGTCTCCGATCAAAGCTCGTTACTGGCTTTCCTTCTGTCTCCTTTTCTCAATTTCGGCCAAGATTTGCAAATTAAGATTTTGAATCGGAAATTAACATTTTGAATCGGAAATTAACATTTTGAATCAGAAAAATTACAGAGATGAATACGTGCTATTAGCATAAATCAAATCGCGGATTGGGTAACAAGAAGAATTTCTTGAACTTCTTTTCTGCGTGAAGTAAAATGTTGCATTTGTGTCGCATCGAATATAATCATAGTAAAATAATAGCCTGCTTCACATTTGAAAAACGTACGCACAGATCAAATGGAGACTCCCTGGGAAGATGGAGGGCAAAAGTGTCTCAAAAACATAAAAAGAAAAACGACAGTCTAGAGCCTAATGATACACATGACAACAATCATTATGTTGCAGCAGCTCCAGACATGACTTCGGTGCAGGATGGATGAGGCTCCGCATCCGTTGCCGTGGTTACCACCCCAGCGCCATCCCCTGTCGGGGCTACATGTACCACCTGGTCGGGAGGAGCGGTGGCCACGTATGTAGGCGTGGTATCGGGCTGTGGCGGGTAGGGAGCGGTGTTGGGCTGCGATGGGTATTGCGTTCCGTAGACACTTATAACGAAACAGGTAAAGCAGAAAAGTAACAAAAATCGTAATAAATAATAATAATAATAATAATAATAATAATAATAATAATAATAATAATAATAATGATAATAATAATAATAATGATAATAATAATAATAATAATAACAACAATAAAAATAACAATTTTTATTGAAATGCCAAAAAGAAAAAAAAATAGTTGTGATTGACATACATGCCAATGGCATAACTGTGTGTTAAAACGTCTTACCTCAAAACTTGGCTACGTTGATGCTCTTAATTCACTGTTTTTATGGGTATGAAAAACTTTGAAATTCGATAATTGTCTTATCGTAGGTCAGATGAAACCTCTACCGCTTTTTCGTTTAATTCAAACTATACAAAAAATCATTGCTTTGATTCCACTGCTTCCACTATGAACAAACTTGAAACTATAAGCATCAATGTACTACGTCATGGTATTAACTTAGCTCTATCACTTCTAGTTCTAGCGAAGAAGATTTTTTAAGATTCCTTAATATGGGGGGTTGGGCCCCCTGGGGCCTCATGTGAGGCATGGTGCCCATTTGAAGGAATTGAGATCCTATCCCCCTGGCGATGCTACCTGCCAAGTTTGGTGAAAATCTGTTATGGGGTTCTCAAGAAGAAGATGAAAATGTATAATAGGATCCCTCTCCCGTGGGTCCCAAGGGGGGTACCCCTGATTCCGCCATGAACAAACTTGAAACTACAGTCATCAATGTTAAACTCATAGTATTAACTTAGCTCTATTACGTCTGATTCTAGAGAACAAGATTCGGCTCAGGTGAGCTAAAAAGTCGCCAGTCATGGATTTATAGTCAAGTGCAGATTCTGAAAGAGCAGACTTAAGCTTTAAAATGATGTATAACTTAATTCAAATGGACTCTCCAAAGCTATCTAAATATTGTTAAGAAAGCACACACTCTGGAAAGTGTGATATGAAAAAAGAAGCTCTGAAGTACAGGGTCTATTCAAGCTCCTAATCTTTACCACGCCGTGCTAGCTGCGCCATGAATAGGACAAAAACAGGATGTAAACCACTGGAGTAACAACAATGAAGGGATTATCAGATTTAGTTGAAATTAAGCATGCTTTATTAACACATTCAGTCCATGATTACTGCCACCTTTCAAAGCAGTAGCATTATTTTTCAAAAGTTATTAAGAGTTGAAAGTGAAGAGGGTGCAAAGAAGTTCCAAAAAATGAAAAGGAACCTCCAAGACATACTTGATCTCACTACTTTACAAAATAAAAAAAAGTTGTGGTAAAACTGCTGAAACACACTTTCCCATTCATTTTATGATCCGAAACTTAGGAAAAATGTAGAAGAATAGCTGTTTCAGAAAATATATAAAAAAAAAACTCAAGATTGCCTAGGTTTCACTTTTTTTTTTTTTTTTTTAGTTCTGACGCAAAATCAAGGGGTGCGACTTACTGTTGGTTATGTGATGTACGGTCTCATATACAGCTGTATAGGAGGGAGGGGTGGGGTACACTATTGAATGAAGTGACAAGTTGTCGCTTTATGGTTCATAAAGTATTGAATCAAATACCTCCCGTGTATAGTTGACTTACTCAAAGCCTGGCTGGCCATGAGTTGACGTTTCTGCACCAGGGACGGGCATCTGTTGACCAGGATGTACTCCCGGCTGTGTGCAAACCATTGTTGTTCCTCCATCCCCGATCTGCGTCATCACAATGGTCGTGCCATTGTCATTTGTCACCGGAGTCATCCCCACAGGCTGCCCGCCACTCGTCGGAGGAGGCACCTCACTGGTTGGTGCTCCAGCCTCTACGTCCCCTGACGGTTGCTGGGCGTTAACCTGGCGGCTATGAACACACAGAGCAAACATTACTACCCACGGTGAAACTGCGGTGATTACCAAACCTGCTATACCGGTACCACTCGCGCCCCCTTCACCTACGATCGCCAGAACTAATCCCACTAACCCGACAAGGAGTCCGCCGACGAAGAGCAATAAGGGAATTATGGCCACGCACAACGGCGGTGTCACCGGCTGAGAGGAACCGTCGTGTACCGCGGGCTCCAGGCCCACCACCGCGACGCCATCGCGATTGTCATGATCATGACGGAGTCTCCAACGATAAGCTCTGGGTGTACCGTACCCCATGGTTCTCACCTTAACTGGAAGATCTAAGGCACTAGGGTACTACTCAGTCTGTCGATGGTAGGGTTAAAGTTTTGAACAACATTGTACTGTATCTTTATAAAGAAAATAATATTCCAACAGGCAGTATCTGATTTTATCAATTCAAAATATTTCAAGTGCTACAACTGTATAATCTAGGACGGTGTCTAACATATTAACAAGGAAGCTTAGAAAGGGCAAACATTATCATAGAAGGAAGCTCTCAAAATATTTACCACATTGATACAAATGTGTACTTAGGTACTTAGTTGCACATATCTTGTGATGTTACTTCCTTTAAGTCATAAAATTATCATAGAAGGAAACTCCCAAAATATTTTACCACATAGATACAAACATGTACTTAGTTGCACATAAGTAATGCTACTTCCTGTAAGTCATTTTGTCCGTGGCTCGCCTACCACACTTTTTTGTTAAATCTGTTCTGAATAATCATTATCATCTTATCGACAATTTTCCAAGTTTCAAGATAGATAGATAGAAGCTTACAGGAGATCAAGTTGACATGAGCAATTACCTCATAGCTCCCCTCATAGGCCTGTACACATTTAACACACTCAAAAGTATGGTATCAAGTACGTTTTTGGTCAATACTCAACGACTTAAGCATTTTACACACCAGATACTCCACTGAATTATGATAATACATGTACATGTATGAATAAAATAAAATCGGGAGGATCCAAATTTTCATTTCGAATTTTTCTTACAACTCTAATAAATTTTGAAAGAATGATGCTTCTGCTTTGAAAAATGGCATTAATCATGTGCTGAATGTGTTAATAAAGCATGTTTAATTTCAGCTTAATCTGATAATCCCTTCATTGTTGTTACTCCAGAAGTTAACATCCTGTTTTTGTTCCATTCATCGACCAGCTAATATGGCATGGTAAAGATTAAGCGCCTGAATGTACTCTGTATTTCAGAGCCTCTTTTCTCAATTCACACTTTCCAGAGTGTGTGCTTTCTTTCCAATATTAGGCTATACATCATTTTAGAGGGTAAAGTCTGCTCTTTCAGAATCTGCCCTTAACTAAAAATATATGTCTGGCGACTTTTGTGTTGGTTTTGTGATGCAGGGTCACAATTATTGTTTGGCAACGATGCCAGGAGTTGTGGTTGTTAGCAAAAATGTAATTTTCTGTAATTATATTGGATGTATAACTTTGTGTATACACCACTTTTACAGTTGTGAGGCAATGCTATCATTAAACCTCACCTAACCTAATCTGACGTTGTTAACAGTAATTATATATCCTCTGAGACCCTTAGGTACAAAAAAAAAGTGTTTGCTTTGCCAAGGTTTACATAACATTTAACCCTAACTAGGCCGGGGGGGGGGGGGGGTGGCTCCGAGCCCCCCCCCCCCCCCCCCCCTCGACGTTCCGCGCGATGTATCCCTAACGCGAAAAGCCATCGCCGCGACGTTTCATGACTTTTTTCTTTCGAGTCTCCCCGCATCTTTTGACACCAAATTTGCGATGCCGGGCGCGCCGTTCCGAAGTTACGCATAAATAATATTATGTATGTGCATGTCAGACAAAAAAATTGCTCAAAAATGTGAATTCGTGTACAATTTCAATGCAAACTGTGCTTACAGGCAAATTTCATAAAAGTATGAATATTTGGGGTTTTATTGATTAAAATCAATTTATAACATATTTTCTTAATCAGAACAATGTCGCGGACAAGTTTCATCGAGAAAATAATGAAAAACATAAAGTCGAAAAAACAAAAAATACATAAGAAATTCAAAAAACAATAAAATACTTAGGAATTTTTTTTTCTGATTTCACAATTTCTTTCTCTCATATTTGCTCAGGACACTATTAAGAACATTCACACAAAAATTGTGCCAATTTTGAGCTTTATTTAGTGATTTATACTAAATTGTCTGATTTCATGCATCATTATGCATAAATTAGCATAGTTTAGCATGAATGCTAATTTTTTTAAATTTAACTTCGTGGTACTTTAGATTACATCATAGGCAATGTGTGTGCCAATTTTCGTCGCGATCGCGCGGTCGACGGCCGAGATCTGGAGGGGGAGGGGGGGGGCCTGGGAGGCTCCCCCCCCCCCCCCCCCGGGTCTATGATCTACCTAAATAGCCCTGCCTAGTTAGGGTTAATACAAACTGCTCTACTGGATTTTTTTTCTCCACATCACCGCAAGATGCATAATACCGTATTCATATGTGAGCTTTAGATCTGGATGCTATTGAAGACGACGCAGCCTCCCGGGTTGGACAGTGGAAATAGCTGTTTCGCACATGTGCAGATTGGACACAAATTTTTTTCCTAATTAGCGTCGTTTTAGCGTTCGCGTCGACGATCTAAAGCTCGCTGCTGTCATTCTGAAGACTCTCTCAATTTCGGCAAGATTTGCAAAATTAATCAACATTTAGAGTTGGTAAAAGTAGTGAGATGAATACCCGTCATTAGCATAAATCGAATCGCGGATTCGGTAACAAAAATAATTTCTTGAACTTCTTTTCTGCTTGAAGTAAATGTTGCATTTGCCTCGCATCGAATACATACAGCAGATGCAGCCTGTTTCAGACTTGAAAAAAAATACGAAAAAAGGAAAAGCAGACTCCCCTGGAAAATGGAGGGCATAGGTGTCTCAAAAATATAAAAAGCAAAAAACAGTCTCGTGTCCAATGATAGACATGACAACAATCATGATATTGTGGCAGCTCCAGACATGACTTCGGTATAGGATGGAGGGGCTCCGCATCAGTTGCCGTGGAAACCGCCCCAGCGCCATTCCCTGCCGGGGCTACCACCTGATCGGGAGGAGCGGTGGCTACGTAAGCAGCGTGGCATCGGGCTGTGGCGGGTATGGAGCGGTGTTGGGCTGCGGTGGGTATGGGTTCCGGAAACACTAACGAAATAGGAGAAGTAGAAAAGTAACAACAATTGTAACAGAAATAGTAGACACATTAAACGGGTGCACGGCACGAGACCGACACCCACGAGCATACAGCCTACGAGTTACACTAAATAACCAATGGAAATTCGGTCTCTTAAAATAAAGTTGGCCTACGGGTATGTTGATTCGGATTTTCCTTATTCGTTTTGTTTCATCTATTTTGATTATTGTAAGAAATACCTGCAAGTTAAACATCCGACCGACATGATCAGTCAAAACTACGCCTGAAAATTAGAAGAGGCGCTGATGTCACCCCTCCATACTCTCAAAGTGTGGTTTGTTTGTTAAAATCGTCGGTCGCATTACGAACCGGCGAATGTTCGAATTTGCGCGGAAACACGATTACGAGATAATCGCGTTTAAAGAATCGGGACTTCTTTAAACGTATAAAACGTGTCTTATAACCGCACATTGATGATAATATTAAGAGAGTGATGAAAGCGGAATTTCTGCTTTGTTTGATACTAAATATTATTTTGTAGCAGCACCTGGGGCTCTGTGGTAGTGATGCAAAGTGCGTTTGCCGGTTCGTAAAACCCCCCATTTCAGCGTTTTTACGTATATCGTGTACTAAAGAGAGGGCATTACGAACCGCAAATGTTTACATTTGCCGGTTCGTAAAGCCCATGCTCAATACGTGTGGACGTAGCGAGTGCGCATTACGAACCGGCAAATGTAACATAAAATGGCGCGTATCATCACACATTCCACACGCTTAGGTGGTACGCGCACAGTGTTATGTATACATTCGCCGCTCTAGGTAGTGGGATTGTAATATATTCATGTTCATCCATGTTCATTCATGTTAGTTGTATCATAATCATGGATATTAGGAAAGTATAACAAACACCACAGTTATTTTCTCAAACTATATACAACCTACCTGTACTTTTACACATCAATTGTTGATGCGAGTAATGTTATCAAACCGTGCAATGGGTTTTTGATTGGATGAGTACCGTTCTATTAAAGTGTGCCTGGTAGTCACTGCAGGGCTGCCAACTCTCGCTCATCGAGAGTGAGACTCACTCATTTTGGTCCTTTCTCACTCTAAAACTTTATTTCATTTGCATGCATTTCTATTGATCTCACTCATTTTGCCTCCTAAATCATAGCATTGGCCTATGGGAGTCTCACTCTCAACTAGTTTCAAATGTTGGCAGCCCTGTCACTATCTATAAATATTACAAGTGTTAAGTCAATATCAGTATTGAGAGAATATAATTACACCCATACAAACACAAACATACACAAACACACATACACGCACATATACCAGTAAACACACTCGAACCCACACACACAACCTACTTTCCGACACATTTATTGTTGATGCCAGTAATGTTATCAAACTGTGCAATGGGTCTTTATTGATTATGGATGAGTACTAAAAGTGCACCTGGTAGTCACTGTCTATAAAAAAGTGTAAATTCATTATTGAGAGAATATAATTACACCCATGCAAACACAAACATACACAAACACACACCATACATGCACATACCAGTACACACACTCGAAAAAACACACACACACACATACCCTCTTACAAAGCAGTCATAATCACCTTGTTCTCCCAATTCTAGGTATCTGTGTCTCACTCACTCCTCTTTTTTATATTCTTTTGTTCTTTTTTTTTGTTTTCTATTCACCAGTCCCCAAGTTTGTGAAGAATTCTGCATTTTATTAATTCAAAATGCACCATTCCACATGTGTGTTCATAATTACATACAGTAACTACAAAACAAAGCATTCTCCTCAAACTTCCAGATATAACCTGTAAATTCAGAGAGTGATTTTTTTTTTTTTTGCATTTTCGACAGCTCACAATAATTACATTGCACACTATTATTACAATACATTATATTACAATTGATACAAAATAAATGTGACATTCTCCATGAAACTTCACTATGTAATCTCACTTGGAATGAGAAGTTAGGCATTTGTTGCATTTCAGAATTTTGTTCTGACCACTATAAAAGTGGTGCAATAACATGTACAAAATACAAAATTCTCCCAACAATTCACGAGGTAATCTGACCTGTAAATTGGTGAGAGGTTCTGCATTTCCTTGACTTTAATGTATTACTGTAGTACGCGTGTTAGTCACAAATAGTGCAATAACATGATCAAGTGTACCATTCTCCTCACACTTCACAAGGTAATTTTGCCCAGGGTTGAATTAATGAAAGTGATACCCAATGTGTTTATAAACACGAGTCTACAAACTTTAACAGTCTGCCAACTACTGGACTGCTGGGAGGAGAGTAGTGTACGTCATTTGTCTCTTTTTGCTGTCCTTAGGATGGGGGACAACATGTTAATAGCATGTCTGGCTAGCCATTCTCTTTCTAGGACCAGAATTTTCAAGGCATGATAATATTGTCTGATAGACATTCTGCCATTTTCACTGAGGCAATCATAGCCAAAAGATTTATGGTTACATGTTAAATCACATCTTTGATGGTTAAAATGTGTTCTACCATCTACAAATATTTCTGACTTTTTGTAGGCTTCCCCACTGTTCAGCTTTTTTTTTTGACAATTCTGTTTTAGATTCCATGAATTTTTTTATGACAACTGAAGATCTATCAGGAATAGAACTGATGTCAGTACCTACATATTCTTCCACATGAAAATCTTCTGGCTTTGCACTGACATCTATCTTCCACTCCCTCAAAAGCCTCAATGGCAGTAGTTTCCAAATTTGCAATGAAGAGACAATAAATGGAATACATACTGGAACACTACACTTTATTTCTATTGTTTCTTTTATATTTGAATAAGGTCCTCCCGAAGTGATAAAAATTGGTCAATTTGTGTGAAACTGTGTTGAAATTATTGAAAGCATGTAGCAAATATGTAACACTGAAGATAAAATAATTACCAAAAAGTATTACAAACTTGATCATGCATAAAGTCTATATTTGTACAAGGCATTATGAGCAAGAAATTCACCAATAATTCCCTTTCCTTTCCTTACAAGAAACATGTACAATAGTTTGCCTAAATGGTCTTTATTTTAGGAAAGTTGGTCAACAGTTAGTGCACTACATATAATAATGTAAATACAACCAGATGTATACCAACAAGACTAGATAGAGGGCAGTATAGAATACATACAGCATATGAATATGCTGTACTTCCATTACACTTCACAAACAGTTTTCTATTGCTTTCCTGTGTCTGGTTACCATCAAAATCGGTTCTTCAATGTCTGACAGGGACATTGCTTTCTCGAGATTTAACAGTTTTCTATCATCCAGCAAGGTTCAGTATTCTTTGTAATCTGAAATAAGAGTGGAGGACTTAGTCTGCTTTTAAATTCAAATCAGGTACACCTAATGCAAGGAAAACAAATACATAATTTGATGAAACTGCCAAGTCTGGTTGAATAATTGTTACTTCATTTACTTTTTTTTAAACTATTGTTTGCAGAAGACAAACTATTTTCTTTAAATTTTACAGGTTGCCTGCCACAAACTTTTTCTTACAAGAGTGAAGGATAAAAGAAAAAAAAAAAGATAATCAAAGTATTTATCACATGTTTAAATTATTTTACATTTGTTATTGGAAAATGAAGTTTTGGCTCACAATTGCTTTTTTAGGAATTTGCACCACACAGACAGATAATGCAAGAAATACAAACAACAGTTATACAATGCCCTGAACTTCTCAACTCCAGTTGAATTACCTTCAGTTTCAAAGGTAACATTGCTGCGTTGTTTCTTAGAATGCGGACACCACAGTTGTTTGCAGAGGCTCTGCTTCTGTTGCTGCTGCTGCTTCTAGCAGTGTTGCTTATAATGTTCCTGGAAGTGCAGATGCTGAAGTTGCAACTAGAGGCTCTGCTGCTACAGTGGTAAGTAGAGGCTCAGTTGCTACAGTTGTAAGTAGAGGCTCTACCACTGCTGTCGTACTTAGAGGCTCAGCTGCTAGGGCTGTATGTACAGGCTCCACTGCTGCTGCTGCTGCTGCTGCTTCAAGCGGTGCTGCTGATGTTTCTGGGGATTCAGCTGTTACAAATCGACGTTGAGGCTCTGCTACTGCTGTCGCAAGTAACGATACTGCTGGGGAAGTTGTAAACAATGCATCAATGAAACAAATTATGTGACCATCCTGAGGGTAGAATCAACAAGTGTTATACTAGATATACTTGCAAACATCTATCATGGACACTAGAATCTACAGTGTATTACATGCACATAAAGCAAATTATCAGTAATTGATTTTGTTTTGGGACTGAGAAGAGACGTTGACATAATAAATTGTAAGTAATAATCAATATCAGACTTTTAAAGAAAGGAAGTGGAAAGCTAACAGTCTTCAGCATCCAACAGTCATTACAAACTGCAATTATGACATTTGTTTTATTCATTACACAGAATTGAACATTTATATTGAATATGGTAATGCAATTAAAGTACATTGTACCTACATGATACTATGCATAAAAATCTCTACATCATTTTAAAATGAAAAAAGACATAACATATCTTGATAAACTTATTGATGTAGAACAAATCAGTAACTATGTAGTCAAATTACCTCAGGCAGAAAGAGGAATGCCCTCGTCATCTGACATCCTACGTCCATCCATGGGCATGTTGAAGACTTGAAGCACCCTCCCTTTCCACCAGCCATTTTCACTTCTCATATGTATGCAGGAACCTTGTTTCGGTTTGGTCCGTTGAGCATGATAGAGGTCACTTGAGCTGACAGGATTCATAGAACCATCCCTCTTCCACTTGACAAGAACATCTATGCCTACGGTGGTTCAAAAACACAAAAAAAATTGTATGGACAATTTCAGTGAGAAATTTGACAGTTGTGTCATACAGTATGTGATAAAACATTACAAGTACCTGCAGGTTTGAAAAATGTGAAGAAGAGTATTTCTTAGAGCTAAAGCACAATTTCAGAAGAAAAAACAAAGTAACATAAGGAAATTCTTTACAGGCAATCCCCTATACGACATTTTGTGAGACAAAATGAAAATAGCTACAGCCAGCATACCTATTTGAAATGCAAAATAAATTGTCATCAAAGTCTGCTGATCTCTGAAGGGCAAAGTAATTCAGGTGCTATTGGTCGAGCTTTTACACCTTGGGGTTGGCAAAGGTAAATAATGATAACTGCTACACATTCTTTGATTAGAAATGTGACGTATTTCTCATAAAACCTAACAATCTTATACACAGAAGTGTTAGTGCTTGCTTTTTTTCTCTTTTAATACATTGAGTAGCAGTCAACATTGATATACATGTATGAAATAATTACAGTAAGGCCATTAGAAACTTGCCCCAAGTATGCTCAAGCAGGTGCCTAGGGAAGAGCTTGTAATATCAACATGAGCCTGTCCTCACCAGGTTAATATCTGCATAAGATACTTGACAGTAGAGTTAGATAAGATCGACATTACAGAAAAGGTATGACTACGTTACATTCCAGATATCAAAACAGTGATTTCTGTCAAATGACATCGTATTGTTCAATCATCTATTCCACTGAAAGTAATAAATGACCTATCCCATTCACCGTAAACTGAGAAATGTTTGTGAATACCTGGTTCCCGGTACACTTTATGGTCCACAAGTACCGGTACCATAATCACTTGTTACGAATCAAACTTACCATAATACTCTAGGCAGAAGGAAAAACATCCTCATCACCACTACTCTCTGCGGTTGTACGTAGAGGCTCTGCTGCTACAGTCTGAAAGGCTCAGCTGCTACAGTTGTAAGTTAGGATCATGCTGCTACAAATGTAGAGTTTTACGGTAGCATACGTAGACGCTCTGTTGCAATAGTACTGTCGGTAGGCCTACTGTAGTACACAGAGGCTTCGCGACTACAATTCTATGGAGAAGTTCAGCTGCTACAGTTGCACTTTACAGGCTCTGCTAATGCTGCTCCTGCGCCGAGAGGTGCTGCTGATGTTCCTGGGATGCTAGCTGCTACAGTTGTAATGATAGCGGTGCTGCCTTTGTTTGTGGGGACTCGGCTCCTGCTTGTAGTGGCCTGCTGCTCCTAGAATTATCCCCAAGATATAAATAAGAAAAATCATGTCAGTGTTATCAGGGCACAAATAGGATACCGCGTTAACTTATATAGAATAAAAATCCCTGGATATAGACTTATACTTGTACATGAGTGTTAAAAAAAAAAACTGTGAGTACCGTACCGGTAATCAACTTCGTTTAATTTTTCTGAAAGTTCATTGATATCTGTCCCGGTAATCAAAATAAGTACCTTCTGTAACGTACCGATCTAGCCTATAAATTTACTGTTTATGCAGGATTTTAGTTAGACAGTAAAGGCCAGAGTAGCTATTCTTGCATGCTTAAGGAAGCTATATGTAACTATAACTGACTTAACACTGACGCTAAACAGTCTCATCATGCAATTTCATTCTTACTTAGGTTAGGGCCTAAATACATTTCTTTTTTTTTTTTTAATGCAACAACATGAATCTTTGAAAACAATGATAGAGGTAATCATTTATTACTTTGGGCCTATTTTCAGTTCTACCTGGGTATATGCAATTGCTACACGATATTTTTTTTTTTCAGTTTATAGATTCTACTATGCTTTAGTTTAAAAAAAAAAATGCATCCGGGTTGTATGGGAGGATTGCTTTATCTCTGACCAAGAATAATCAAGGACCCCCTTCGACAAAATGATGGCTAGGCAGTGTACGACTGTGTAGGATCTACAAGGAAATGAAATACACAGGAAAGCTACTTTTACATGATAATGTCGAGCAATTCTACTTCTCTGATGTAATATTTTATGATTACACATTAACCTGCCCCGATTATCATTACTTTTGTTTTTAAACAGAACATTAAATAACAAATGAGAAACAAAATGCACCTAGTAGTTACATACCAGCACAATTCCGAGTGCATGGGACTGATGGTGATGACGAGCCCTCGCTCGCGGCCTCGCAAGCTCCTCGATTCGCCCCACATACCTCACGTGTGTTCCGTCTGAGCAGGGATTTTACGAACCGGCGAATACGAACATTTGCCGGTTCGTAATGTCACAAATTGCAGCATTTGGACATTTTGAAAATTCGTCACTACCAAAAATACATGTTTTCGTGAATTTTGCGATTTGATATTTTGGGGATAGATAGAGTTTGGTATGGACATTCAAAAAATGGAAAAAAGTGAATTTTGAAAAATTGACCCAAATTCGAACATTCGCCGGTTCGTAATGCGACCGACGAAATGATAATTGTGACATCCTACCAAATACCCACGTGTTGTTACAGTTCAATGCAAACCTATACAATATATCATACTTGTATTGAATAAATGTAAAAAAGAAGAAGAATAGTTTGAGGTACATATCAATGGCATAGCTGTGAGTTAAAACATCATCATCTCAAAACTTGGCTACTTTGAGGCTCTTATTTGATTGTTTCACCCAACATGAGAAACTTTAAAATTCCATAGTTGTCTTATCGTGGGTCAGATGAAACTGCTACCGTTCTTAGTCAAAATTTACACTGTACACAAATTATCGCTTTTTAGATTCTTCAGGGAGGATTGGTTTAATTAAAAAAAAAAAAAAAGGTAAAAGACCTGGATTCCGCAAACGAGTCTTCATTCAAAAGTTTCATGAGCAAAGATAAAACGATGGATAGAAAATACATATATCATCTATCATAATACTTTTTGTGAGGTCAATCTACATTCGAATTTAGACATGGGATAAATGCATCTTTATCATAATGTATTTGTCGGCATTCGTGTTATTCCCAAGACATGAGACAAACACTCTTTGAATAAAAAACAAACAAACAAACAAACAAACAACAAAAACGCCCCCACACATACAAAAAGAGTGCACACACACTTTTTAAAGTGAAAATTATCACATATTTGCATCAGTGGTATAATCATCACGTGATTTTGTCCCAAACTATGCATCTATTCTTATAACAGCATGCCCCCCCCCCCCTTCCTCCCTCCTATATTAACCTGTTCCATACTGAATTCTAAAATGCCCATAGACTTCACACGCAGGCTACCAGGTTCCTGTACAGAACGGGTTAAGTATCCTGACACACACCTAGTGAATGAAGTGACAAGTTGTCGCTTTATGGTTCATAAAGTTTTGAATTAAATACCTCCCGTGTAGAGTTGACTTACTTAAAGCCTGGCTGGCCATAAGCTGTCGTTTCTGCGCCAGGGACGGGCATCTGTGACCCAGGATATGCTCCCGGTTGTGTATAAAACATAGTTATTCCTCCATCCCCGATCTGCGTCATCACAAGGGTCGCGCCAGTAGCATTTGTCACCGGAGCCATCCCCACAGGCTGCCCGCCACTCGTCGGAGGGGGCACCCCACTGGTCACTGCTCCAGCCTCTACGTCCCCTGATGGTTGCTGGGCGTTAACCGCGCGGCGATGAACACACTGAGTAAAAATTACTACACACGCTGAAACTGCGATGATTACCATACCTGCTATACCCGTACCACTCGCGCTCCATCCGCCTACAATCGCCAGAACTAGTCCCACGCACCCGACAAAGAGTCCGCCGACGGTGAGTAATATGGCCACGCACAACCGCGGTGTCATCGGCTGAGAGGAACCGCCGTGTACCGCGGACGCCAGGCCCACCACCGCGACACCACCGCGGTTCCCATGATGATGGCGACGTCTTCGACGATGAGCATGGTTTGGACGATGATGACGACGATGGTTGTGGTGGTGACGGTGTGGCCGGTGGTGTCTTCTTCCTCCTCTGCGTGTACCGTACCCCATGGTTCTCACTTTAACCCTTCAAGTGTCAGTGAGTCAAATGTGTACATACTCCACTCACAAACCTAAGGACAGGAAATAAACGCATAACTCAAAGAGTTAAACTGGAAAATCTCAGGCACCAGGGTACTACTCAGTCTGTCGATGCTAGAGGGTTCAAGTTTGGAAAAAAAGAAGAAGATGTATTGTATCTTTTAAAAAGAAAATAATATTCCAAGGCAGTATATGATTTTATCAATCCAAAATACTTCACGTAGTCTGGTAGACATAATCTACATTTGTAAGATAGTGTCTAGCACATTAACAAGGAAGCTTACAAAGGGCAAAATTATCATAGAATGGAAGATCTCAAAATATTTTACCACATAGATACAAACGTGTACTTTGTTGCACGTAATTATCTTATGGTGCTACTTCTTTAAAGACATTTATTAGGTTATTGGTCAGTGCACGCCTCCGACACTTTATCTGTGCTGAAAATTACCACCTTATCTATGATATTTCCAACCAAGATAGATAGAGGCCTACAGAAGATCAAGTTGACATGAACAATCACATTTCTCCTCATAGCAAGGTTTGTACATATTAGGTTTGTACATAGCTAGGTTTGTACATACATAGCTAGGTTTGTACACGCTCAAAGGTATTGTATCAACTACGTTTTTGGTCAATACTAAACGACTAAAGCCTTTTACACACCATGATAATGTCTCCACTGCATTACGATAATAAATGTATGAATGAAATAAATCGGAGGATCCAATATTAAATTTCGTTGTCAGGAAATCTAGTAAATACTTGTGATTCCAGTAAGATTTTGACACTTATTCCCTGATTACGTCAGTGCCTTGTCTGATTTGCATACATGTTGCACTTGGCATCGCAGTCACATTTCGTGGAGACAACTGTATAATAGACGTCTCTTATCTTATACACGTGTATACTCCAATTTTAATGACTCATTATTCTATATACCATCCGCCTACATTGGATTCCAGTGTATCATTTTTTTTTTTAATTGAGTAAGCCATCCACCTTGAACATTTACGGGGAGTCCGATGCTGGTCCATTGACTAAATGCCATCATTATGATTGAACATGGGCACGTTTTTTGTTAGTTTTTATGATCAACCTGTGTTGTGACAAGCCATGCGTACCAGGTAAACCACTGATCCTTGTTTGCTTACGGCAAATTCGCTAGCCTCCCACTGGAAACACACAATACAGCTGTGATTCGTGCGACTACACAGGCCTGTTTCTGTTTGGAGCGAGCTACTATAGAAGTACTCGCACGTCACTTCGGTGGATTTCACTCCGTGAAAGTATACATGAATACAGCCTAAGCTCCGCACTGCGATTAAAATACATGGGACTATCTGACTGCAGAAGTACGTAGTGTTTTACTGTAGGAATGTTACTTCTGGTTCTGGTTCTGTTCGGTGTTATTTTCTAGACAATATGATGATGATGTTTCCTGTATTCCTGTAAGATAAGGAAAAGGAGGGAGAGAGAGAGAGAGAGAGAGAGAGAGAGAGAGAGAAGGAGATAGGGGGAGAGATGAGTGGGAGAGAGGCCAAAAGAAATCTCTGCTATCGCTGCTGTGGTACGGTATCGTGGTAGTCTATAAATACATTGGTGGACGTAGTGATCCGAGAGTGAAAGAGTGATACTTGTAGTATACAGGTATACTTGAAAACCACGGAGCTACAACAGATAGTGTACTCACTCAAAGTTCAGATTCGTAATCCCACACGTCTGCGTGCGGAGCCATACACCAGCATACACCCACAGGTCTCCACGCACTCCAGTCCAGCCCCAGTGTACCGCGCTGCACTGACCAGAATGATCGTCAACTCCGCCCTATAAAACTCAAGCCATTCTTGAGAATACAACCATTCACAGGAGTTTAAATCACTTCATTTCAGTCTACCACTTTGATCACGGTGACTCCCTCGACATTGACCTTCCTGAGTTAGTAAAGCAGTTATGTTTAATCACCAGCAGATGTCATGCCTGCAGTTGAAGATCAAGATTTTGCGGAAAACATGGTCCTTCCTTCCTTCTGTCGTTATACCAGCACATTATCATACGGTCCTTACCAAGGAAGGAATCTTCTGTTCTCTTCAAGCCGTGTTTGGTATGGGGGCGGGGTGCACTTTACACACCGCCGTTCATTGAAAGCTTCTCCGTGACGGGCGTGTCGCTTATTGCATAACACGCTATATTCTGGACGTTGTTGTTGCTATTGCAGGTGACATACACATGCAATCTAGTCTTTACTCCATACCAAAGTTATTATATTTTTTGGTACATGGTCATAAGAATAGACAATTGAAGATATTTCTATAGCAATACGAATAAACACAAACTTAAAAGAGCATTTGTTTGTCAGGCTTCAGAACCATAGCACATAGATAAAGCATTTGAAATAAAATCTTAGCATTGTCTATTTATTTTATTATATAAGAGTTTTTATATTTATTATTATATTTATTTATAACATGACAACGCTAGTCATTCAATTATTTTAGTGGGCTGTACGTGAGACTTATGTGCGACTTCATTGGAATTACTATCAGACACAAACTTTAATGTGCACAAAACGAAGTATAGCAACTCCGTGGTATACGACAAACAATCGGTACATTCAAACATAACTGGAATCTGATAACAGATCGAAAAGAAACGGTGTATCAAAGCTTTTCAGGATATAGACCCATTCGGTTTAAAAGCACTGTAACTTATGTTGGCCATGGGGGGGGGGGGGGGGGGGCTCCATTATGATTAAATGGGCTATGCATCAAGTCAGGTGTATTGCTACGTCAGTGCATATCAACTATTACCAAACATACTGAAGCCCCCTGTTATGGCTGAAATACAGCGCCCAAACATTTCACACTGAATTATAGTAGTGGAAGGTACATTTTGTATTATTGGGATTCAGGATATTAGAATGAAGAAGGTTGTAGATATGAATTCATTATAAGCAAAATATCTCTGAAGAGGCGACAGTCTGAAGAAAAGATAACACATTAAGCGTATAAGAATTGTGTGTATACCCATAGCAAACGGGAAGCCAGGTTATCCATTATTCTGGCGTAACATTACTTGTTATACTATGATAACAGATATTGTTTGGGATTAGGCATGTAAGGGGGCGGGTGGGGGAAGGGGGAAGTGTGGTGAGAGCTGTTGGGAGTGTCTTGTCTCTGTCTATTTATATTCCTATTGTGTTGTCCTCCTCGGCTTAATGTTATGGAATGTACTCAAGATTTTTTTTTTTGTTTCTTTGTTTTTTTGCTTGTTTGTTTGTTGGTGGGTTTTTTTTGTGCGTATGTTCCGTTCGTTGAGTTAAACAAAGAGAATTACAAAATACCATTTCGCCCAGAGGCGGGAATCACAGTCAAGCAAATTACTTATTGATCACGGTCCCCTCCCCGGCCTATTTCTGAAATATATAAACTTGTATTATACATTATAATGATATATATTTCCTTGAAGTACTCTTATTCTCATTTAGATAATAAAAAAAAAAAGAAAGTTGTGTTGCAATGACCATCAATTCTTTCTTGGTCAGGGAGGTGAAGTATTTTATTTGCTATATCAACCAAAGTATATGGTATGCGATTTGGATGATTTTTCTTTTGTCTGACCAATTAAGACGATGACAGTGAAAGGTCTAGGTAAAATACAAGCATGAGGGCTAAAATTTGTGCCGTATCAGATACGTTTTTGAATTGAACAGAATTACCATAATCAACATCGACTCTGATTAATCGGCTCTGGTACCCCCTATTATCGATTCAAGCAACAATAGTTTACACGTATAAGACGATGTTTAATGCTAAAGATAATGCTGTCCCTTTGGACGCCGTTGAAAAGCTTAATCAGCGAAGCCATCGCCAGACAGCATAAAACTGTTTGTGGCTGAATATAACTGAATTATTCTTCGTCAAGATGACTTAGCGATGGTGGCAAGGTATAGTCCAGATTCTGAAGGCATTGACACACAACTCTCATAATTTCAGCGTCAGGATTGTAGTAGGAAGACAATGCAAGCAATGGGCTCGTGAAAAGTCCTGGAGGGTATAGAAATTGGCCACTGGGATGCACTCGACTCACAAAACGCAAAGACAACATCGAACAACAGATGGCGCTCGTCGGATATAACTACTCCAACGATATCATCCACTCCGTGCACAATGTTATCGACTATTTTCTTTCCGGAATAAGTCCCTTCATTTCAATTGAACCACCGCAATTTAAAACTTGAAATGTCTGTCAGGGATTAGAATTACTGTCATTTGTGCAAAGCCGTCCTATGTTCAAGTTAAACTCAGGACATCAAGTTGCATCAAAATCTTAATGAAAAACAGGCGTATAATGATACAAAGATGTATATCATGTTTTCACAAAAATGGCCGTGATGAAAATGAAATGCGGGTACAAAATCAACGACAGGATAAACTTCCCCGTAAAACCTGTGCATGAACTTTCACTACATTTGATTTGTGTTTCGAAGTAAAGTTGCTGCTGTAGTACTACTTTAATAGTTTGACTGTGATTCGTACTTATTACTTTATGTTCTCGTGAGGTACTGTATTAACTAATGTATTCCATTTTCAATTTGACAGTGGCAAATTTTCTACATTGCACATTTTCATTTACTGACAGACAGCGCTTCATCACGTGTCACACACAAGAACAGACAAGCTTGTCATTCTTCCAGTCGTAAGAGAAACAAAATATAACACACATGCCATCGATGAATCCATGCAGGGTACAACCTCAGACATGCCTGGATAAAACCATTTATTCTATTTTGTGTACTGTTTGGTTTATTGCACAGTCAAACAAATCATCGTCAACCGTGGAAATTGTATGGGAATAATAATCACTATGTCTTTTCCTACAGCAGTCCACATTTTGCGATATCATTTTTACAGTCTATACTAGGATGTGTTGTGATCTCTGACATGTTTTCCAGGAAAAATGAAAGGCAAATGAAGAAAGTAAGTAAAGGACAATTATTTAGGTCAAATGACCTGAAGTCATCGAGCTGTAAAGAATTCAGACAAAATTATGATTATGATTATGTGCTTTTCACTATCTCTTGTTTATGTTTCTGAAATGATATCGTCTTATATCTTTCATTTGAGCTATATTGCTGAACGTACATAATTTTTGTTTTGAGTATTTTGATTGGAGAATTTCCAAACGCCACTTAGTACAATGTAGTTGCCAAGTGACTGATTCCTGACTTGACAACACTTTTTTTTTTAAAGAAGATATTCCAGGGTTCTTGTTTCTCTCGAGAAGTAACAATTGCTATACATATCGTCATCATCCTCGCTTTGTGCATATTAAGTGATTAACAAATAACTGGGATTATACAGAGCTTTTCAATTTAATCAAAACAAGATGATATTTTGCAGGAAAAACTACACTCTGATCCTATGCTGGGTTCAACTGCACACTCACATCAAGGTAACAGACTGACTAGGCAACTTCTGAGCACCCCTTTAACTGACGTAGAAAAAAAAAAGTCAGATTACTCCGATCAAAGTAGATCTAAGATTTAAAAAAGAAAGAAGTACATTCATAAGAAGAAAATTTGAACCCTCCACAATAAATGACAACATGGACAGAACATCTCGTTAACTGCGTTTACGATGCTTGAAATGGTTTTTAAAAGTATTAGTAGCAGTATCACAGTGCCAAATCATTGTGATAAGAGGTGAAAGATATTCAATGGAGATTATACTCTCATGTTGCAATTCAGTACACTCCCTGTATTCTTTTTTTTTTTACTGAAAAAAAAAAGACAGACTCTGTGAAAATGTGTAGCAAATGGGTCATTGGTAATTACGAGGTGTTCTCAAATCAAGCATTTCTGGGCGTATATACGTAGTTGGCTATACTCTTGTTTTCTACTGTTCGTCGAGGGGCTAAAGTAGTCCTGGTCTTTGTTTATGATTGTCGTGTGCACAAATATTTGTACCCACCATGCCCACGACGCATAGTGATATCTCATGAATTGTGAAGAAGAGTATTCGAAAAACGAGCCAGGGCTCTCTTATGTCACGGTCTCAACCACATTGTTCGCCCGCTGCCTCGGACTCCATAACAACTACCATCCTGGTAAAAGCATGATAGTGGAGTTATTTGAGGTTGAGCTCCTGCTCGTTGGGCGAATGGTTGAGCGAGCAACTATTTAGCTGTCTGATGATAATTGCTACTCGCTTCACGCTGAATGCATCACTGATATCCCTCTTCCGATGTCGACTGGAAACAGCGAGCCTCGGTCGACAGGCCGCCACTTTGACAGATGAATGGGGCACCTCCTTTTTCCTTTCCTGCCAAATAATTCATAGCACTAATGAACGGAAGGCATTTTTATAATGAAGAGTGTGATCGCAAATAGGCTTAAGCACCATTTTTAAAGATTTTTAAGTAAGTCCATCATCGGGTAGAACAAAATAAAATCTTTCCACGACATCTCACTCGTTTCATATCAAGGAATACTCTTGGAGTTATGTGTAAAAATATCCCATACTTTCGTATTATTTTCTTTGTCCTTAAACAGCTTTAATCGCAAATATCACAAATTAACACAAATGGAGTTAACTCGTTTTTAGATCGAAACTCTTCATTCTCATCATCAGTTCGGAAGAGCTGTGTAGCTCTGGGAAGCGCTCTGCGGCTCGGTGGCTTGATGAACTGTTTGGCCCAAACCAGTGGTCGTATCGGTGAGCGAGTAGTACCTCACGCATCCCGACTGGCACACGAGCAGGTGTCCCGAGTCGCTTTCCGGGTTCCCTTGAGAGCCACTTGTGTCTCCGTCAGTTTCCCTGAAATATTCAGGGAGGATGACAGTTTTAGGTCAATCAGTGTCAAACATTAAAATCACAGTAATGATTATAGAATGCATTAAAGTAGTGTATAATGTAAATGATGCTAAGCACAGTAACATATTTCAAAATGTTAAAAGCAAACAGAATGTTACATCACCATCGGACTTGACCGCAGACGGTAAGAGAAATTTGAAGTTTCACATGTTTTTAACCATGTGGTGCAATGATGCATAGATCGCAACCTGCGAAAGAGAATAAAACGAAGCTGAAGCTGTGACATCATCTACTCATATCTCTTCCATTGGTTTGTGAAAAAAAAAGATATAAGATTAATGGTTAATTCTGTCGACAATTGTATGTACAACCATTACTTTTCCCCTTAAAAACCTCAAACTCATGCTCGGTTATTGCAATGCAACAAAATTTGATTTTGTTTTTAAAGCAAGAGTTTCAGGTTGGTTTCTAGTAAAATTAATACTCAGTAAAAATTGGTGATGGTGGTGTCTTCTTCTTATTTGAATAATGATAGATGCTTTTTTATCGGACTTTGATGATGAAACTTGTACCATAAAAACAAAACAAAACACAGAACTACCTACAATATCTATCAAGGCGGAGGGCTCTCCAAACAATTGATGTGGATTTGCAAACACAGAACGGTTTGCGAAAAATAGACAGCCCTCGAAAGTAGCAAATTTTCGATTTTACTGGCGGTAGAAGACAATTCCGCTACAATAATGTCTAGTGACGTCACAGTTAATAGCAGAACGCCAACAAGAAATGATGAAAAGAATGTCACACACACACACACACACACACACACACACAACAAGCATTTTCCAAGACATCAAAGGGCATGTGATTTGCTCCGCAAGGGATCATACCCACTTTTCTTGACATAAATCAGTATCTGAATTTACGTAACGTGTCATTTCCATTAACACTAACAGATTAAGATGTGTGATATCCCTCCTTTATTATTTCATCCGTGCATCGCTCTGCTTCCCTGGTTAGTGAACGTAAACACAATAATATGTTTCTGAAAAATGTTACCTTTCCACCTCGCTGGAAGGCTCTCGGTCAAGCGATTTCGGCGGGCTCTCTCGACTATTTCTTTTATCCAGAAGCTGTGGTGGGATTCGAGAAAGTGTGCAGGCTGGGCGGACCCTTGACGACGTCTGACTGCACTTCCTGCTCACGACGAGGAGTAGAGAGTGACCGGGCCTATCATGTCGCATTATCGCCTTCCGCAGAGGCAGGATGCGGACTACGTAGTAGATCAGGAAAGCGAGGCCGCAGAGCGCGGCGGAAAATCCGACCAGGGTGAGGGAGAGACTGCCATTTCGCAGGCCCTGGGTTCCGGAGGGGACACCGGCCACGACGCAGATGACAGCCAGCCCGACAAGGATCCCCGGAGGCAAGTAGGCCAGGCTATGCTCTGTCAACCTCATCCCGAAACCGACGAGTACAGATGACACATTGCACAGATCATACCATGAAATTCAATTTTTCGCAGGACGACAACCATTCTGTCAGTTTACTTTCTTGTATACCCCGTCTAGTAGTGTTTAGCGTCGAAATGTGCGGCCATTATTACACAACTTTGTCGCTATTCTGTTCTAATCTTCTTCCGCTTTGTTCCCTATAATCAGTAACTGTATGACCGATGTATGACCGATATTCCAGGTCTAAGAAAATGGTTATCGAAGTTTGAGCGTGATGATAATGATTATCCGCGGAATGAATCCATTTTGCCAACGAATGCTGCAAAACGCAAGAATTGATTTCAAGTGATAAACGCATTATAAACACAACATACTATTATGCAGCAGCTACTATAATGAAAAGGGCTTGGAAACAAAGTAATAGTACAAGCGCGGTTGTTACACGCAAAGGCGTGACGTCATAAACAGAAATGATAACACGCGTATTAATCAGACTAATGGCCACGCGCTCAATATTGCAAGCTCGCAGCTGGTTCAATGAGCTCAATTTGGAAGGCTGACCCCGCTGAAAGAAGAAATACAGGACCTACACGCACTGGCGCCAGTTTCACAGCTTCATTACAAAGTACTTTCCTCTCTACAAGCACAGGTACCTTTTTAGAGTTTACACCTCAACCAGCCCCTCCCTCCCCCCCCCCCAAAAAAAACACAAAAAACCAAAAACAAACAAAAACAAAAACAAAAACAAAAACAAAAACAAAAAACAAAACGCACAGAACAACAAACGCATCAATTATTATTATACTGCCAAACTTGTATCCACATCAAACCTGTCAAAATGGTTACTTCTATCGCCGAGACACGCTCTACTTCTCTGTTTCTTTCGTTTAAAAAACACAAACAAACAAACAAACAAACAAACAAACACACAAGTGCATTCCACGTTACCCGTAGAACGTATAATTTTATTACGTTTTGAGCGTACTGAGTGGTAACGTTATGTCCATCAATGAGAAACGTTGAAAAAAAAAAACTAATCAAAATATGAGATGTATTACTTCTTCTTTGATAACGTCACGTAATGTAACTGGTCTGTTGAAATTGTCCTAGTTTTGTGACTCGACATTTTCCATTTACTATACACACTTATTTATTTATTTATTTATTCATTTATTTATTTAT
This sequence comes from Diadema setosum, assembly GCA_033980235.1. Taxonomy (NCBI): domain Eukaryota; kingdom Metazoa; phylum Echinodermata; class Echinoidea; order Diadematoida; family Diadematidae; genus Diadema; species Diadema setosum. Next base: position 11,042,547 of record CM067064.1, read on the forward strand.
TTGCTCAACTTTCCACAATATTTCCTTATTTTGTTCTAGCATAATATCTTGAATCTGCTTGTCTCATGTTGTATACTTGCCAGTTTGTATATCACGTTTATGTTGAGGTGGATTATGTAATCTCTCGAATTAAACCATGGAACTAATGACAGCACATTAGCTCCTTGTCCTTCATAGTTTACCTAGGTAAATCAATAGTCACTTAAACTTGCAAATTGATGAGTCTCGTAAAGGTCTATTGATATTTTTAGCGACAAATATAATATCATGGGACCTAAAGGTCATCGCGAATACGTGAGTTCGTTGAAGTATTTAATGGATGAGTTTATATCCCATCTGTTGTTGTTTTTTTTTTCTCCCCACCATCTCTCTCTCTCTCTCTCTCTCTCTCTTTAAGTATTAAAACCTGTCGTTACCAAATAAGGCTGATTGTTTGTACAAAATTGTCAGTGGAAGTGTGAGATGGTTAATACGACAGGATTACAATCTCGTTATGCACATACGACTCGAGAAAAAAGTTACTCTCATTGTATACATGGTATATACCTAGCCACTTTGGTATGATTAATTCGTGTTGGTGTTCGTGTTGTGGAAACATCAATTTCGTTGTTTCGCATTAATCTTGCGGAATGCATCAGTAACACGTTTTATATGTTTTTTCTACTACTAGGACTTAAATGGATGATATATACCTTACAGGTTTTTGTGAGATATCGAGAAAATATGAAATCTGAAAGAGCATAAGAGGAATTCAAAATATATTTCACGAATTGGTTTTGAAATGGCTTAGATATCCAAAAACAAAAAGCAGATGGGACTCACCTTTTATTGGGACAACTTTGTTATACTTTGTTTTGGATATCTCATCCATTTCTAAGCAGACGTTCACCAAATAAAAGTTGAAATCCACTTAGAATCGTATGCCCTTTGATATTTCACAAGTGATTTCTGATTGTCTCGCAAAAAGTAAAAATCGGAATTCCATCTCAGCTGAAACTAAACCTATTATTCTGGGTCGAATGTTAAAAGAAGATGTGAGCCCAAATGTATAATGCGTGAATTGAGTGAATGCAGCAATATTAGTAGAACGCAGTTGTGAAGTTTGAAGAAAATCGGACAATCTATTCAAAAATTATGAATTTTTAAAGTTCAGTTGCACCACCGCTGAAAAAACAAAAAGACTACAACCACGACAACAGTTTGTGACTTCACTGCAGAACAACAATATAATTAAAGAAATGAAAAGAGAATTCTTCAAATTCAATTCAATTTCTTATGAAAAGTTAACCGCAGCAGCGACCCAATACGGACAATTACGTACCGTACTGTGTTACAGCGCCCCGCGACGGGGTTAATGAAAAGTATACACATTCCCCCGACCTGTTGTCGACACAATGTTAACAGTAATATTGCTCCCCCCCCCCCCCCCCCCGCTTTCTGAAAGAGGTATATGTTTAGTAATGCTACATTTTGCCAGAAAATTGCGAATATATTGAAATCTGTCAATACTAGTATATTTTTAGTCATATCGTTGCATGACTTGCAATGACATAACAAACTGATGTATGTAGGTCAACTGACATGAGAAACTTCTCATCCAATGATGGCGGCACTGAAACTTTACATAATCATAACTTTCGAATGGACAGTCCAATTTTCCATAAACTTTTACTGATGCGACAATGTCATAGGGTTCATTCATTCCTGTGCCCTGTTTCATAAAGCTGTTCGTAAAGTTAAGAACAGCTTACGAGCGACTGGTGATCAGTTCTGATGTGCTATACTTATCAGAATTTCCATAATTCGGCACAAGAACTGATCACCGGTCGCTTGTAAGTTGTTCGTAACTTTACGAACAGCTTTATGAAACAGGGCCCTGGTTGATACCGTTTGCTGACTATTGCTTGTCACCTGGGGCGAACCACGAGTGGTCGGCATCATTCGCCCGTTTTCTTGTGTGGGTGGTAGTGGGACCACTTCACCGGGTTGGCACGTCCCATGCTCTTTGCGATGAATGAATGAAGTGGGATCTTCAACAACAACAACAACAACAACAACAACAACAACAACAACAACAACAACAACAACAACAACAACAGCAGCAGCAGCAGCAGCAGCAACAACAACAGCAACAACAACAGCAACAACAACAACAGCAGCCGCAACAACAACAGCAACAGCAACAGCATCAACAACAACAACCACAACAACAACAATAATTATAGTGATAATGATAGTAAGCAGTAGTGGGCTCTATCTCGATTTTTAATCAATTATCTATCAGTCTATACATCTTTAATCTTGACAGACAGTCAAACATGTGGTTATATATTGCAACAGCACACATTAACGAGAAGAATAAATGATATTTTCGAAATCGATCATGGCGTATGATACATAATGCAAATGATGATTAACTTGATTCAATTAATTTGAATAATTAATAGAAAGAAATAGAAAAAGATAAACAGATTATGACAGGGGATATATTAATACCTATTCTAACTTTGCATAGACGGTTCCTCAAGGAGAAAGGCAAGCTGGTGAAGTGTATAGTATTTCTTGCGTGGTATAAAATCAACATACACTGCAAAAAGTCCAGTGTTAAATAGTGAACATCGAGCTGGTGTTAAATTTTCGGTGCTCATTTATGGTGTTAAATTAACACCTACGGGTGTCATTTCCAAATTTTAAACTGTTTTTTGAAGAGAACTGCACTTCTTGTTGATTTTTGATTTAAACAAGACGATCAAGAATTTTACATTAAAATACTAGATTTTAAAAAAAATGTGAAAATAAATTTACACCAAAGTAACACCAGCTGGTGTGGTCCCTTATTGAAGCTGGACGGGTGTTAAACCATTGATATTAACACCAGCAAATATCAAATCAACACCATGTGGTGTCATTTTGGAATTAACACCAGTACAGTGTCAAAATAACACCAGGTACAGTGTCAAATTAACACCACGAAGTGTCAGGTGAACACTTTTCAACACCATCACAGTGCATTTTTAACACCTGTGGGTGTGGTCCTTTATTGAAGTTTGATTGGTGTTAGATTTAACACCCGTGGTGTTAAATCTAACACCGATGTTTTTACAGTGTATCTATTGCATTTCCTGATAATATACACTCACTACAATATATCTCACATCGAGCAGGTGTGTCATTTACATAGGAACTTACGTTGATATAAGATGACATAATCAAAATCAGGATCGCCTATGAAATAATTGATTATTAGGGTGTTCTGTTTTTTTTTTTTTTAGTTATGTTTCTTTTCCTGTATCAAAGTGACATGCAAATTAGGCGTACAATAAAGTCCCTGCTTGTGCAGTGTATTACAAGTAAGATGTTATGCTTTAATTCTGAATGTAATCATGCTTCAGGTCAAACTTTACCTTGATTTCGAATAATTTGATTATTGATTTGATTTGATTTGATTTATTGGTTCCTGCATTATATCATTTCTCATGCAGATGTATTTTTGGTGCCATAAGTTTCTTCATTGCCTTTACAATGTAAAACAAAATGTATCAGCGTTGCAATGAATAATACAGATGGGCTACAGCTTAAGCATTGCTTGATTTTTATGCAGTCCTCGTACATAATACATAACATAGGAAAATAGGAGGGGATGACTTGCATAGAGATAGGATAGAAGAAAGGAGAAGGGATAAAAGGGAGGGGTCTGTCTGCTTTCGCTAAAGCTTTACACAAAGTTAGATCACCTGATCCGCTGAAGTAAAGCATGACAAAGTATTTTCTCACCGAGGTACAGATGAACAGTTACAGGTCATGGTCAGTTACATAACATTAAGCAATAAATTCAGAACGGTGGTATTTCCACGAGGGAATTTCATATACAATACAATTACAATGACATTATAAGATCACTGATATCCAGAAAGCAGCATTTCTTAAAAGAGTACATAGACTTTAAAATTCAAATTTCAGAAGGAAGAGAGTTCCAAATATCGAGTCCAGTGTGTCTGATAGATTTCAGAGCCATCACCGTTTTAGGGTTTTGTCAATGAAATTCGTCAGATTGCCTGGTGGGATAAGAATGTATATCCTTGTTTAACTGAAATAATGAGAAAAAAAGAAGATGGCAACTGACCGTTATACAAAGGAAACATAAAGAGTGAATTTTGCAAAAAAAAAAAAAAATGATGTCATTTACCTTTAGTGTTTTAGTCTACAAACAAAGGATCTGAATGGTCCCGATAACCCGAATTGGTGAATGTACGTATAGCTTTCTTTTGCAGAAGCATGCAGTATACTTTCAATGTGACTTTTTGCAGTTGCCCAAACAATGTTGCTATATGAGATGCTTGATAACATCAACGAATTATAAAGCATAAATAAAATGTTCTTTGGGACATAGTACTTAAGCTTACAGAGTATACCAACGTTCCGAGACACTTTATCTGAGATGTATTGCACATGAGCATTCCATTTCATATTTTCATTTATATAATATCCCAAGAAATTTAACAATTTCTTTTTGTTCCAATAATATACCATTCATTATGATATGTAAATAGTGCATTTCATTTTAATGCTTCTTATAATGAAAATAAATGAAATTTGTCTTTTTTTTAAGTAGAGCGATATTCTATTGCTCTTAAAGCATGTAGATAATATCGGTAATTCAGTATAAAGAGTTCTTCGAAGCGACTGTAAATCAGAATTGGAACAAAATACAATGGTGTAATCGGCAAACAGAATATATTGCAGAACTTAGATGAGTTTGCAATACCATTTACATAGGGTCTACACTAGAAATAGTAGCGGTCCCAATATGGATCCTTGTGGGACGCCACAATGTATAGGTAAAACTTCAATTTACCGATTCATAGTATACGTGCTGCTGTCTATTTGATAAGTTATCTTCAAACCATTCTAGTAGAATGTCACGAACTCCATAACAATGTAATTTGCAAAAGAATAGTGTGGTCAAGAGTGTCGAATGCCTTGCTTAGGTCCATGAACATACCAATGACATTTTTGTTGTTGTTGTTGTTGTTGTTGTTGTTGATCAGCTAAGGCAGTTGACACTCTGTCGTACTATTGGGCTATAGTGTCATATCTGCAGAATGAAATTTCCTGAAATCACATTGCTCTTGGTTCAGTATATCATTTTGTAACAAAAAATCACACAGTCTGTGATAACCCAGCCTTTCTATGACTTTATAAAGACTAGGAAGAATAGAGATAGGAAGGTAATTCGAGACAATAGAAGAGTCATTTTTTGGGGGTATATTGGAATAACTTTCGCAATTTTACATGCGTTCGGAAATATACCAGTTGACAGCAACAAATTACAAATATGTACTAAACATGCTAAAGCTGTCAATATACTCCCAACAGTTTGCTTTAAAAAAAGACGTGCTCAGTTCATCATGACCACATGAATAACTTGATTTTAAAGAATGCACAAAATCAAGTATCTTACTAAGATCTGTTGGTTTGAAAAATAATGAATTATCGTTTGACGTGCATAAACACTGCGAGAAATCTGTCTGTGTATGATCAATCTTAGAAGCTTGACTGTAGGATCTACATTAACAAAATACTCATTAAAACAGCATGCTACATCTTGCTCCGAACTCTATGCAAGGATCTGAGATCCCGAAGGATGATGATAATTATCAACAACGCCCTTAACCCTATAAAGCCCAAGCTATTTTGACCCCTTCCAGGCCCAAGGGGGGGGGGGGGGGGGCACATTGTGCCCCCCCCCTATATAACTTCTTTATTATATGATGTATGGCCGTCATATTTGGTACATGGGTAGAGCAACTCATACTCTACATGACCCAACATTTGAAATTTCTTAAGGTCATCCACTGAGGGCGCTATTTACCAAAATATACAGAAATACATAGGAAATACGCTAAAATCATGTTTTTTCTTTTTATTTCTTTATCCCCAGTATATATGTTTTTATTTCATATCAATCATTTTCATATTTACCAAAAAGGAAAAGCAAGTCAACCTTCACTATTTGTTATGGTTGAAATTTCTCAAGGTCAACACGTGGGGGCGCTACTCGTTACAATATAAAGAAATATATGAAACCTATGATGTATTGCTTGGAGTGGGTACATATATTGGTATCACATTTCATATTTCCAAAATATTGAAATTTTGAGTTTGCAGATTGATAATATGATAAAAAATGATATTACAGGCAAAGCGTGTGTGAAGATAACACAAAATAAAAGGGTAGTCTTTGGAAAATGCTGTATTTCTGATTATTTCTATTATATCTATTGTTTGATGCCTATGTCATATAAAAATAAAGGAAATAATAAGAAGACCATTTCAGGGTAATTCACAACCATAGTTACTTCACATTTTGGTCCTTCAGCAAATTACAGCCAAGAAAACCCCCATTTCATCCATTATTATATTGTTAAGTGAAATTGGAACAGAAAATCATTCAAAATCTGACTGACATGGTTGTCAGTTTACGGTTGCCACGGCAACCAGCAATATCGGACATAGCTAAATTATACATCAAAATGTTCGCAATAAGATTTTAGGAGAAGTCACCAAATTTGGTTGAAATCGAGTAAAGGGTGTAGGAGTGGCAAACGAAAATATGGTAGGGGGCACAATGTGTCCCCCCCCCCTTGGGCTTTATAGGGTTAATAAAAGCAGTCAACATCTGTTTTATCTTCCAAATAAAATCATATGAAATTCAACGTGGTCGACTGCGATCGCGCAAGCCATTGCACGTATCAGACGTATATGCGAGTTAAAGACGTTTGCATCCCGATCACATCGAAGAAGTTTCACCTGTCATGATAACAAGCATTTACAGTATAAACAGTGTACATACGCACAGCGTACGTACCAAGGGGGGGGGGGGGGGATTTAGTGCTATGGGGTGCTTTAGTACTACGGAGCAGTATAAGTACTATGACGCTAAAGGCAATTGTTGAAGCTATGTCCCCAGTTTTATAATGTGTTTGGACGGATGGGCAAGAGAACAGTGCACTTGAGATGACATGGTAACTGTGGAAATTTCTACCTTTTTTTTGTTGAACATAGAGGGCAGCCAATTAAATATCAAACGGCAATAGTAATGAAATGCATGATGTTGCTTGAAACAAGACATCTGGGGGGGGGGGGATTTCATGAGGCATTCTGTCCGACTAAGTTGTCGGACAAATTTGCTCCCAGCCAATACGATGCAAGGATTTCAGAACAGCTTGCAACAGTTTGTCAGAAAAATATCCGACCAAAACGCTTCGTGAAATGCCCCCTGAAGGACAGTTTGATATTTTGCATGATAATTATCATGAAGCCTGATTATGTACATTACAAAAAAGTGAAAGACTCGTTTAGATGATCCTATAATCTTTACTATGTACACTAAATTACACAATTTTACCAGTAAAGGCACATCATAATAAGACTTTGACAGAGGAGAAAGATATTGCTATTGATTCGAAAATCAGCTTCACCTGATCAAAATTAATTACATTATTGTTTCTGCAAAACGAGATTTTGAGTCATCTATCCTTTGCTTATTCTGGCTCCTCGACTTTTTTATTGTACCCTTCCTTTTTACTGTCTTCATCTCGTTTATCCATCTCCCTTTGTCTTCTGGCTCTCCATATCAAAGATTGAAACAGATAGATACAATATCTTGATTGCCTCATGATTTCATTCTCGAGATGTTGCATTTTTTTTTTTTTACAGCTATGTATAGCAAAATGAGGGTTCCTATTGAAAAAACACATTACTATGTACAAGATAATCACACTGACAGCCATTACAGGGGCCTCGTAATGTTTTCAGATGTGTGTGTGTAAGGGGGAGGGGGAGGTCTAGTGCATGCCGTTGGGTCAAGCGTCAACGGCGCCTCCGGCCCTCGCGCGCGCTTCGACTGAAATAAATGGTTATTGTAATTGATGGTTGTGATGCTTAGCACTTGATATATCATGATAGCCATTATCTTCGTGAATTTCTTGTGGTAGACTGTATAGCTGCAAGCAGTCTCAAAAGAAAGCGTTTGTCACGTATTGTGTTTGTTTGTTTGCTTGTTTGTTTGATTATTGGTATGAGCCAAAGGGGTGTGTATGTGGGGGCGGGGGTGGTGGGGATTTGACTCCAGCTCGGTTCTGTGCATCCTGCATTCGTTACTGCTCTGTTCACATTATGTCTATTGTTTGTTTGTTTTGTTACAGTCACTTTAACCTGACAAATAATCACTACAAGGAACCTAAAGAAAAAATATTCTGCCCCTACGTGAGAAAAAAGTGTGCCATTACTACCAATAAGTTTTACTTTATTTAAAAAAAAAAAACAAAAGTGTTGCTTTTTTTCATGGTCGTAAAAAGTACATCAAATGATAAGATTAATGTGCAATTTTACTTCTGTTTCCAACCCAGATATTTCATCATTATCAAGGTGCAACAATTTGATCTTTTGCTAATTACTGCCGATTCGCGGGTGCTGCGTCACAAGGCTCTATTTACCGAAGGGGCTGCCGCTGCGTCCGTCGAACTCGCTCGTCAGCTTCGTAACGGCCGCGACCGCCAGAAACAGGAGAGCGAAGTGCAGCAGCCAATCACAATGAAGGGAGCGCCCTCTGTTGGGCACATTGTTGTTGCACTTGTTTTCTTGGCAGCACCATTCACATTTTTTCACATTGTTGGCCTCGTCGCACATCATGGAATTGTCCTCTCCATTGCAGGAGACCGTGCCGTTGCACGATCGCGAGATGCTAGTCAACGTCTCGTTCTCCCCAGAGACTGTGTAAATGGCCGTGGTCTGTCGGATATTTGGGTATGAAGTGGATATGTCAAGTTTAATACAGATGAACAACTGCGATAAGTATTGTCCATTCACCAGGATGCATGGTGCATACATGAATTGCGGCTTCTGCCAATACAAAGAACTAAACGCTCAGTTCGAATTCAACACAAAAATATGGTTTGTAATGAATTGTGTCATGTGATTTGCGAATTCCTCACACTGACACTATGTGGCAATTCCTGCTTTAATCAATATGTTGGGTCAGTGCAATAGATAGATCCATACTAGTATATATTTTTCACGATGACAGCTAAATCAAAATTAAATTAGACTCTGTTAGACTACAATATCTCCCTTTGAGGAATATCTCATTTCAATATTGTCATAGGAACTATTATTATGTTTTTGTGTTTGTGTTTGTGATGTAATGTATTTTGTAAGGCAGCTCACCACAAGCTCTGCTTTTTTGAGGTTCTGCCTTCCTGTACAATAATTTCATGCATGTGATTTCCTACATGAAAAAGATGGAAAATAAATGTTTCACAAACTTGAACTTGAACTTGAACAGCACTGCTCTCGATGAGTTATGCACACACAGTGACTGGTTGCATAGACATTTTTCTTGGAAATTCATGCAACCCAGGGCAACAGAAAAAATAGTATGTGATACAACGCAGTACCGTACAAAGGTGATGTCGCACATTAAGCCAAGTAGGCCTACAATGGCATGAATGGATTCAAGGTGCATGTAATTACCAAAGCAACATCTGGCTTACCATACAGGAACGACAGGAGCTCTGCGTCGTCACTTCTTCATAGCTCTCGTTGCCTTTGTAACATCCCGACTCATCGCTGGTATGACTGCAGATCAAACATTCGTACGTCTGCAGGACAAAGCGAAAGCAAAAACAACAACAACAACAATAAGAAAGAAATCCGTGTAAGACACGTTAGAGGAATGGGTGATCATTACAGCGCCCTCTGCCAGGACGTCATGTACAGCGCTTCAAACTTGTTCCTCCCCTTCTGTTTCTTTGTCTTTCTCGCTCAATCATTTCATGTCTTTATGCCATGTTGACGTGTAAATTTGTTTTGTTTTCATATCAAAGTTTCTCATAGATTATTTCCAACGGGAGTAAAAGAAATAACATAATGTTTCTGATATTCTCATTGCTTACGGGTGCGCCTCCATCGCCTCCACTGCCTCCACCGCCTCCATCGCCCTCACCATCTAGAAGATGAAGACAAAGACAAGTAAAATAATGAAAACAATAAATGAAATCAATGACGAACCCTTGTACCAAAGGGCAGATCCGTTACTACTGACGAAGGAATTGTGCAGCTTTTTTTTATCTCAAAGTCGACTGTTGGTCGAGGAGGGACAAGTTTGGCTCAAGAGAATTCCACTTTGACTGGTTAAAGGTCCAGTTTACCTTTGGGAGCAGTGATTTCAAAAATGTTCAAGATATCACATTTGATACATATATGTAGGTCTGTTGTGTCACAAAACATCCTACCATATAACATTTTTGCAATAAATCCAAAAATATAAGGAGATATCAATGTTTTTCTCAACAAATCGTAACTGTATACGGTTTAGTCTGGAAACATTCTTATTTTAACTATTGTTCACATTTTGTGTAGTTAACAACACATAACATCAAGTATACAGATTTAAATTTTTACAGTGGTTGTTTCTATACCTGACTCACATTTTAGAACTATTTTCAAGCACTAATGCTGGGTTTTTGTTTCATCTGCAAATGGTAAATTATGCCTTTAAATGCAGCAGCAGTCTATGCAATATCGTCCTCATACAAGTCTCCCACTGATGTGTACTTGTTGAAGGACCATACCAACTTCATATACAACTGTTGTGAAAGTTATGAATCAAGTATCTGCGCAGTCACTGCTGGATGAGAAGACTACTACGAATCGATAGTGTATGATATCACATGCGTCGAGCGATAAAAGGAAAATATAAAGAGAATTTCACAAAATTGTATCTTTTGGAAAGAGTGCAAATTTCCTTGACTTGTCACTGACATGTGTTAAGGATAATATCATTCTCCTGCTTTCTGAAAGAGGCACGTCATGCAAAAGAAGTGAAAATATGTTGAATTTTCTTTATTATTTTCTTTATATCGTTCTACACTCGTGACGTCACAAATTGTAGTAGTAAGGTTGATAATAGGGTAATAAGGTAATAATGTTGATTTGAGATATTGGTGATTGCAGCTGCTTAAAAACAAAGAAAGTAATACAAAAAACAGTAAAACATAATTACAAGGAAAATGTACCTTGCTACGTAATACTAGTAAGTCAGGTGTATCACTGGAAAGGTATAAATTTTGCTAATTTGATGATGGACTTACTTTAAATGTTTAAAAATGGCGCTCCATTTATTGATCCTATTCTTGACATAGAATTGAAGGGAATAGTAAAACTTGTATCCTTCACATCATATTACTGTTCTTGTGTGGCAATAACTTAGCAAGTATTACTTACAGGAGTAAGGGGCTATACTTATCGCAACACTATAATTATAATTATCAAAGCTAAACCTTTATCATCATGAGATTATTTCGCTGACAAACAAATGGGAGCGTTGTGAAAAGATGCCGTTATCCCCTCGTTTAGCCGTCGTTGCTACCTATACACAATCTATACTGCATATGGCTATATACCCCGAATACAAACATGTGAAATATTTTACATTACCATACAGCATTCTTATTCATTTTCCGTTTTCCTGAAACCTGTCACGATTATGCTTCAGTGATGTTGTTTAGATCATGAAAGATAACTTGAAAATGGTCCAGAATTGCATTTCAATGCCATTTCAAGGCGGTGCAAGTTGTGTCACCGCACAAAACAAACAGACAGACAGACAGACAGACAGACGAACAAAAAATAAACGAAGCATAATTCCGCCTTCACACTATGAATGTCAACGGCAGTAGACAGTCAGTCCGCAGCACCCGATAATTCGCTCGTATTTATTCAACTCGTATGCAAGCCCGCTTTAGGCTAACATACGTAATGAGCTGCGTAAGGGGATTTTGTCCTTGGGCTTTCGGCAACAAAAATACACCTTATGTTCACAAATTTGGTATCAAATTCAAGGAAAATATGTAAACTATCGTCACATGTTACTCAAATCATTGTAAATGAAAAATATCATAGCGTAATTTGAGCTATAAAATGATGAAAAAAGTAATTCGTGCAGTACACTTTCAAGACGTCAAAAAAATACCAAATTCACCTTGCGTCTCAATGAAAATGCTTTATTTGGTAGTCCATCTCCTGATCTTTGTATCGATGTAAATATCTTGACAATTTGTTGCTTAATCCGGTCAGGAACCAGTAAAATATACATCGATGTCAGTGCTGATCAGCTTGAAACCGTGCAATCTCAAATAACGGTTTCATGCCACTTGCGGTTTCTTGGCACGCGTGTAGTTCAAGCGCTGAACGCACTGTCCAATGAGAGAGCGCTTTCGCGCCACTGTACACTTTGTGCGGAGCATACTTCCGGCTTAGGAGTGAATTTTACAGACATTTCAAAACGGAAAAACTAGTATAAATCATGCTTGCGTCTCCTTGACTCCAATATATGATGAGCATCTAAGTTTCCTCTCTACGAAAAAGCCAAAATCAGAAACAACAGTTTCTTAATCCGGTCAGGAACCAAAAAAGAACTTTAGACGACAAAATCTTCCGTGAAAAGCAGGTAAAATTTACGCAAATTCAACTGATTATATAGTCATGATAAGATCCGCTGTTATAGGCAAATTTAGTATCAAAATAAAGATCAAAGTCTGGAAAACAATTTACCGTGACTTGTAGCCATGACGAATGTATGTACAAGTCGCTACACTGTGAAAACCATAGCCCTATCAAAGTCTCGCAAAATCTCGCACGACGAGACACCTTTCGAACGCAAAGATCGTCAACGAGAGTGCTGAATAAATCTTGCCGGATCGGCTCATTAGCATACGTGCTGCGGACTGACTGTAGAGTAATCAGACCCATAAGCTTTTTAGCATCGGCCGCTTGCAAGAAATTTGTTAAGACCTCTTATCATTTTGGTCTATATAAAACCAAATCACTGAAATACTTCATGAATATATGCGTCATATCATTATGAAACATTTTCGCATCATTTATTTTCACTTTACTAAAAAAGCCCCACCTCTAAATTAAAAAAAAAAAAATCTCCTATATAGATCATCGTTATTCATATTCCAGTTGTGACGTCTACCCCGGTAACACTTGCATTGAACAATTAACACAGTTATCATATAATAATTATGTGCCTTACCATACATTGATCAGTGAAACCGGGGGAATGGGGAATCAGACTTTCTTTACACGATATTTCATTAAAATTAACGGAGATGAAAGCTCAATCATGTCCCCCCCCCCACATACGAAAACAAAAAAACACTTAACAAAACACGAATAACAACAACAAACCAAGCAACCAAGCAAACCAAGCAACCAACTAAGCAACAAACCTACCAAACAAACAAACAAACAGACAGACATACAAACAGAGAACCAATTATCACTACGTGGTAATAAAATGCCTTTAAAGTTACCACCTTCAGTAATTGTCGTTAACATCGTTGTCTCATTGCCACTGAACGTCACTGCGAGTAACAAAGAAAGAATATGATTTCGAAACTGGGTATTAGATAAATGCATTAAATGTCATTGGAAGGGCATATTATAAGATAATTATAATGATTTTTTTCCCCAACAGTCATCTAATCACATAATGCGTTTCTCGTCACAGCCTGCTGCTAACACGCGGACGAGAAAAGACTGTGAGGCGACCGCACGGTCATGACGGTGACTATCTCGAGATCAATTTTTGCAAAGAAACGTAGAGGGCAGTCGAGATGACACCCGCGGTTGACTTATTGATATTGGTAAACCACGTATTCAATATCATCGGCTTTTAATGAAACTCTGTCACTTTTCTTTCCTGCCGGAAATTATGAACTTTGAAAACCCGTCTCTTTGGTTGTTTGTTTTCTATTTGTGAAGACAGCGGCTAGAAGCTACCACTTCACTTTTCTGTGAGAAAATTAGAAACCACTTATGAAATATTAAAGAGCAGTCAATTCGAAGAGGAATTCAAAGTTCACTTGAAAAAGAAAATGGTCTTGAAATGACTGAGATGTCAAGAAACAAAGTAAAACAAAGAGGTGCCGAAAAAAAGATGTTTTTCATATCTCTGTTTAATATTTCAAAACCGTTGTTTATCCTAAACTTTGAATTCTTCTTAGAATTGTACACTCTTTCATATTCCATAGATGTTTCGCATTGTGTCTCAAAAAAGTTGGAAACCTGAGGCCCCATCTTAACCACAGCTATCCTTTCCCTTTGATATGACTCATGGCACAGAAAGGTTTAAAGGTCCTGTTTACCTTTGGGAACAGTGATTTCAAAAATTTTCAAGATATGACATTTAATGCATATGTGTAAACATCCTATCATATACAATTTTTGCGATAAAGCCTAAAATATAAGGAAATATCTGTATTTTTCTCAATAAACCGTAACTGTAGACGGTTTAGTCTGGAAGAATTTTTTATTATACCTTTTGTTCAGATTTTGTGTATTTAACAATACTTAACATCGTTTTTACTGATTCATATTTTTACAGTGGTTGTTTCTATCCCTAACTCACATTTTAGAACTGTTTTAAAGCACTAATGCTGGGTTTTTGTTTCATCTGCAAATGGTAAATTATGCCTTTAACCCTTTGCAGATGCTCTTAAAGGACAAGTCCACCTTAATAGACATGCAAATTGAGTGAATGCAGCAATATTAAATCAACACATCGTTGAGAATTTGAGGAAAATCGGACAATCCGTTCAAAAGTTATGAACTTTTCAAGTTTCTGCGCAGTCTCTGCTAGATGAGAAGACTACTACAGCTTGCGATGTCACATGTGTACAACGATATAAAGAAAGTACAAAGAAAATTCAACATATTCTCACTTTTCTCGCTTAAAAAAAGGTCACTTGACTTCCCTCTTTCAGAAGGCAAGGGGAATAACATTACCCTTGAAATACGTTAGTGACAAGTCGAGGAAATGTATTTTTTTTTCAAAAAGAAAAAAAATTGTGAAATTCTCGTTATATTTTCCTTTTATAGTTGTACGAATATGACATCATACACTGTAGTAGTCTTCTCATCCAGCAGTGACTGCGCAGATATTTTACAAATTCATAACATTTCGACGGATTGTCAGATTTTCCCCAAGTGCTCACTAATGTGCACCTACTAATTTTGATGCAATCACTCACATGTATATGAATGTGAACATGTCCTTTAAAGTTATCTGAACTGTTACAACTTGCCCCAACAACTTGATCAGCTAGCCCATTTCTTTATCATGCAGGTATTGGTTACAAATAATGACAATTTGGTACCGAGTTTCTGTGATTCACCCTTTGATAGAAATCATACTTACTATTTTCTGTAACTCCCATGGTAATGGGGGTGTCGGTTCCACCAACAATCGTCCAGCAGAGCACTTTGATGAAAATAGAAAGATTATAAGATAATTAGTGATAATGATATTCATAACTGTAATATCACTATTAAGAGTATATATGAAGAGTTTTTTGCAAAAACCGATAAGTCCATATTTGCCAAATGGAGATATTTGCGATTAAAGGTCAAGAAAAATAAAGAGAATAATAAGAAAATTTTTGCTTCTTTTGACCATAACTTCAAAAATATACCTTTATATGGTGCCCAATATATCATTTAAAAGGAATTATTTTGTACTTTATGACAGAGATCGCACTTCAAAATCTTCAAAAATGGACTTATCGGTTTTTGCAAACAAACCCTTCATATATTTACTAAGTTAACAATTTACTCATTTGTTCATTTCATCAATACTGCATACATAATCGTTACTCTTAAAATGATAATGCCCATGATAGAAATTAATTAAGAGAAAATCTTAACTGCTAATCGACAGGATACCGACAATACTGACAACTGTACACAATGACTTGGGTGAACATTAAGCATTCAGGATAATCTCCAGATAATCCCTACCATTCGAAGTGATGTTGCTGGCAAATCATTTCACTATGATAGGAGTTGACCATTTTCTCAAGTCGCAAAATGATGCCTTTGATATCTTCTTCCCCGTTACCATCATCGGCAGCACAATTTACAATAGTCTTCCCTCTTAAGCAGCAAGATAAGCTTTCACCTTCGCTGATAACTTTCTTCCTGAAGGAAACTCTCCTGATATGCTCTGGTCTATTTCTCCGATGATCTTTTTATTCAATTTACATTCTCTTATTGTTGAATGAATGGATGAATGAATGAATGAACGAAAGAATGAATGAATGAATGAACGAAAGAATGAATGAATGAATGAGTGAGTGAATGAATGGAATAATCAATCTATTCATTCATTGAATCATTCAGTTATTCACGCAATGATTATTTTATTCATTCAATTGTCCTCAATTCATTCATTCTTGTGTCTATTTATCCATTCATTCAGAATGTTTATTTCCATATTTCCACTCGACAAAACGCATACATATTTGAACATTATCATAGTATCTGGATGATTTACACACTGGCCTTAAAGTCACTATTTATCATTTTGCAGATGGAAAAACCCAGCTTTAGTGCTTCAAAATATTTCTGAAACATGAGTTAGGAATAGAAACAACCAACGAAAAAATGTTGATGTTTTATTAAAAAAAAAAAAAATTCTAAAATAAACCGTCCGCAATTATGATTAATTGGGAAGATCATTGAAAGCTCTTTATATTTGCGCTTTATTGGCAATGTTTCATAATGGTATGTAGGATGTTTTGTGATTCAACTGACCTATACCGTATACGAAAACATCAAATGTGATGATTCGAACCTTTTTTAATCACTGCTCCCACTGGTAAACAGTGGCTTTAAGGGAGCTCATCATGATCAATATCGCCTCGAAATGTTTTGATTATATAGGCAAAACCTCTACCTTCTGATCGAATAACAGATTGCGTCCAGGTACTACCATAGAGTTGGATTATTAATATCGCTAGAGGGCGTACTCATTTAAATTGCTGTGATCGCATGGAGAGCTCGCCGCCATTACGTAAGGCTCGGTCACAAATGCCTTTACCAAGGAAGCTCCTTGCCTTCACGAACTGCTACGAACGCCGTACGAACGATTTTTAGAAAATTTCGTAAGATCTCTTTAGGAAGGCCGTACGAAACCAGCGTTCGTAGACCGTTCGTAAGTTCGTAGCCTGGTCGATGGTCTTGTCCAAGATTTTTTTTTAACTTCGTACGAAACCCTCTCTTCGCAAGGCGGATGTAAGAACGTCGTGCGAACATTGTAAGAACTACGCACGATTTTGCAGGGTTGAGAGACAATTCTAGAAGCCTTAAATTGTTACGATGATTGTAAGAACGCCTTTAGTCGTTCGTAGAGGGCTCTTACGTCTTTCGTAAGAATGCCTTACTAACGGAGATTCGTACGGCATTCTTACGAACAACTCTTTGAGTTTGCAAGGCGTTCGTATGGGACTCGTAAGGCGTAGTTACGCCATATTCATGCAACTGTTGAGGTTTAGGGGAATAATTCCAAACGTGCGAAGTTCAAATCCTCACATTGTTTTAGGTGTTCGACCAGAAAGCATTTCTGTTAAATATGGGACCAAATTGAGGGAAGGCAATCAAATGGAAAAGAGGGAATTAGAAGAAAAGAAAAGAGGGAGAAGAGGAGAAAGGAGCGAGATGGGGAGAGTTGGAGCAACAACCTCCTCCTCCTCTATACCCAATACTTGTAGATGCAGCTGCAGCTGCAGTTGTAGTCTCCTTGGCACTATACTGCCATCTAGAAGTATAAAACTTTCAATTGTTACAGAATTTTCGACAGGACACGGCAGCGTCTTTTTAACAACCCGACAAAATATAAAACAAATCGTAAAATCTTCTTACGAATGACTTGAGAGTGCCGTGAGTTGCACGTACGACCATCTTACGACAAAAAGAAATCGTGAAACGGCCGTAAGTCTGACGAAAGGATAACTCACGGCGTTCTTACGAAAAACGTACGAATTCTAGGGCCATAAATCATTTCGTTTCTCTTAAAGGTCTTAAAGGGATGGTACAGTATTGGTGGTGATGAGAATTGGGCTTTTAACTTATTGCGAGATACCAAGAAAAAACTTATGTTATAGTACAGAGCATACCATTTTAAGAGAAATTCAGAGTTTATTTGATGAAAATCGGGTTTGGAATGACTGAAGCATCCAAAAACAAAGCTGTCGTAATAAAGTGTGGGTCCCACACTTTATTAGAATCGCTCTTTTTTGGATATCTCAGCCATTTCAAAACCAATTTTCATCAAATAAACGTTGAATTCCTCAAAGAATTACATGCTCTTTCATATTTCATAAGAGGTTTCTCATTATCTCACCAAAAAATGTTAGAAACCTGAAATTAGGTCTCAACCAAAACTATACGATCCCTTTAAGTTGTTAAACAGCGTTCGTACGAAATTCGTACGAAGGCAATTCATACGAAGGCCGTATAAGAATCTGTGCCCCATCTACGAATCTACGAACTCCAGAAATCGTACGAACAGTGACATTCGTACGAACGCATCGTTCGTACGAACCTTTGTGACCGTAGCTTTAGAGTGGCAAGTGCATTATGCACGCGCACTGCATCTGCCAAAATTGCGCATGCAGACTATATTGCCAGTGCGTACTTGGGTTTTAAATAATTCTGTGTATTTTGCATTACAGATTTTCTAACAGCCATGTAGATGTATGTCGAATAATTTTGAGAATAAATATCCCATGACAAGATTAAATGCATAGAATATATAATGCTAGTACATGTATTCATTGTGTGATATGTTCAGGACTTTGTGTGTGAGAGAGAGAGAGTGTGTGTGAGTGTGTGTGTGTGTTTGTTTGTGTGTGCAGGCATATTCACTATATCCCATTCAAATCATTGTATTCCTAATTAAGGTTGAGGTGGGGGCCTTCACGTGTGTGTGTGTGTGTGTGTATTTGTGTTTGTTATGGATGTGTATGTGTGTGTGTAGGCCTACTTGTGTTTGTTATGGATGTGTATTTATGTGTGTGTGTGGATTTGTGTTAGGGATGTGTATGTGTGTGTATTTATGTTTGTTAGGTATGTGTGTGTGTGTTTGTGTGTGTGTGTGTGTGTGTGTGTGTGTACAAGTAATGATCCTTTGATCTCAAAATATACCAAAGTATTCACTCTGAAGCCACCTATTTCAAGTAGCCTAGCTACTTCTGTATGGCCTTTTCCTCTGATTTCAGCGATTTTGCTATATACCTTTTTCACTATACGCGCGTACATCGCCCGTCCGTGAAAAACAACCCCTTTTACACGTATTGTTTATACAGGACTTGTAATGGCAGTGTCCCCAGGGCTGTAGGTATGGGGGACCTGCCCCCCCCCCAAAAAAAAAAAAAAAAAAAAATGTATGCCACCATGTGCCTCCCACCCCTACCCCCTAAAAAAAATAAAAAAATAAAAAAATAAAAAAAAATAAAAGATAATCACAGTAGCAGTTCAGGGTGCCCCCTACAAATTGCGAGGCCCCCAGTGCCCCCTACTGGAAAAATCCTAGCTATGCCACTGATTCCCGCCCCCGGGGTTACAAAATCTCCAAGTCGCGTTCACCACTCGATCAATCAGTGGTGAACTGATTGGATGTGGGGTGGGACCACTTCTCCGGGTTAGACACCCTGCTCTTTGCGATGAATGAAGCGGGATCTTTTACGTGCATGAGCTGTGACGCTCTCATACACAGGACCTCCATTTTATGTCCTATCCGAGGGACAGAGTGTTTTGCCTCTTGCTAGAGGGGACGGTATGTTTACACACAACATTGCTCAGTCCAGACTCGGGTTCGAACCCGGGCCGCGTGATCGTGAGGCAGACGCGCTACCGACTGAGCCAACTCACCGCCCACTCATTGAGAGTGAGACTCACTCATTTTGGTCCTTCCTCACTCTAAAACTTTATTTCATTTGCATGCATTTCTATTGATCTCACTCATTTTGACTTCTAAATTATAGCATTGGCCTATGGGAGTCTCACTCTCATCTAGTTTCCAATGTTGGCAGCGCTGATTTACATCACAAAAGGTTTGAGTTGAAAACTTGACATGATAATTCATCTCCTACTATAAGACAAGTGTAAATAAATATGTGGGTCTAAAATGGTGTAACTATAATAAGTAAGGAATATATGTACAACATGTATATGTATATGTATATGTATATGTATATGTATATGTATATATGAATATGTTACTTTATGATATTCAGGCGTAAAATTGGCGACAGCACACATAATAGTATTTTTGGTATTACACAGCCAGAGTGTAAGACCAGGCATGCATTTAAATCATCTTCCCTGGCCGATATATAAGTCTACTATGCTTCTGCTAAACTGCTTCTGAGTTTCGGAGCGTTTATGAAAAATAAAGCATACAAGCAAAGCAAGCACAGATTTCACGGAGAAAAGAGTAGTATTCCACGGAGTCCGGTACTTACCAAATGAAATAACTACGGGGAGCATCTCTGATCACTTGTGCTCGTAACAAATCTGTCAAAATATATAGAGGAAAAAAAATACAATTTCGTTATTACTTATGAAGGGTTGCTATTTTCAATCAATAGTCAAGTGATTTCTGATATCCACGCACGACTAATCCTGTCAGACAATCGCCATAGGATCTATCAGTAGCACTATTGACGAACCGGTTTGGTTTTCACCAAAGTTTAAAAACATTTACAGTTGTTATACATCAGGAAATGACTTATATCTAGGAAAAAAAGGTGACGTCACAAACCATATGGGCAATTCCGCGGTTAGTAACGTTACATTTGAACAAATTTAGGTATTTGTTTTTACCACTAAATTACCATTTATTCATTTCAAGTCAAAATTATGTCAAAAACATGTTCATCATTCCCAGGTTTATGATACAGAAAAGAATGAACACAATCCAAGAAATATTAGAATTGCTATAGCAACTTAAAGGGCTGGTTAGTAACGTTACGAAAAAAGGACATGACAAAAAAATCAATGTCTTGTAACAAAAAGTGTGCAAAAATTCAAGTTACTTCAAACAAAGTGTTGCATTAATTTCAACTATTGCATCATGACAAATGTTCATGCAAATTTTTTTAGCAGTTCGACCGATAATTTTTTAGCTAGACCCCCAAAAGCATGGTTAGTAACGTTACGGTTAGTAACGTTACATTTGTCCGGAGTAATTCCGCAGGTCATTTCACCCTTTTGTAATTGACAAAATGTCACATGACTTCTGGAGTATTTAAATGTATTCATCTTTTACCCTTTAGCAAAACTTTGAGGAAAAAATTTCAAAGGAACCCACTGTAATTTGCATTTAAGTGAATTTCAGCATCCCCAGTCCCACATGTACATTTTAAATGATGGTTTTAGATCTTGCAAAATCAATAAATACGAAAAATAAAATCTACTGAATTTGAAAGACCCTAATGATTGGTGAACATCCATGACATTAGTTGATACCTAGATCAAAGGGTAAGATAAAGAGGCACATTTCTTTTATCCATGTCATGTCCACCTAACTGCGGAATTGCCCATATACATTATTTATATAAAGAAGCGTTGGGAATACAAACAGTGACGCCCAATGCAACAGTTTCCTAAACTGTTAGAGAGAGAGAGAGAAAAAAAAAAGAGAGCCAAAAAATGGCGATGGTCTCTTTGCTACATTATCATCGATTGATCTAGAGGAAATGTACAGTTGATATGATTGTGGCTAGCTTCCTGCCAGATATGGGTTGCTGATTGATTTTAGAGCTCTGAGTGTACAGGGTAATTCAAGTTTTCAAGGTAATTTTCGTGTGCCGATAATGATAATGTCTGAAACTAAATTTCATATGATAAACGCAACAAAATGAAATAACGCGCAAAATTATCACATGGATATTATAGCATATACATTGTAGTAGACAAACAATAGCGTGAAGATTCTAGGCGAAAAAGCAATCACGTTTGGGAATTAGCGTGTCTATCGTCTAGCTTTTTTTTAGCCATTTTCATAGATCCAAGAATAAGATTGCAGTGTTTGCACCACGATAATGCCCGATCTGTCTGGATCTGCTTTTAGCCTATCTTATAAGCTCATTATACACTACAACAAGTCCGGTGTTAAATATGAAACACCGAGCTGGTGTTAATTTTCCGGTGCTCATTTGTGGTGTTAGAATAACACCTCCGGGTGTCACTTCAAAATACAAAATTGTTTATTTTTTTAATAGTTTCTTACTTATTGTTCTTCTTGTAGATTTTTATCTTCAGCAAGACGATCAAGAATTTTCCGATAACGTACTTAACATGCTTGATTTGTGAAAAAAAAAGGTGTGAGCACATTTACACCACAGTAACACCAGTTGGTGTGATCTCTTATTTTGTTTGTTTGTTTGTTTGATTTAATTTTCCTCCAACACAATTTCATACATAAATCAAGATTCTTTTCAGTAATATCACATGGAATATCAGTAGCAGATTACAATGTACATGATTCAAAAAAGGAAGATCGATGTGTAAATTAATTTCATTAACAAAATATAACTCGTATTACCAAATTTTCAAATAATTATCTGAGAAATTATGCGGAAGAAGGACTGCCTCTATTAGCAAAAGCTTGAGCACGTGGCAGCCCATAGGGACCTATCTACGTAATACACACAAAAAAAAAAAAAATATATTGTTTGCCGAATGGAGAAATACTACAAAATATAAGACACTGTAAATGCATTATGTTTTTATATTCCTAGTGCATAGATACGAATAAGAGTAAAGTGAAATATGATGATGATGATGATGTATGATGATGATGACAGGGCAATGATGAGGAAAAATGTGATAATGAAGATGAAAGTGATGGTGGTGATGCTGAAGATAATGGGAATGAAATGAAATGATAGACACAGAAACATTGCGTATATTTATTGTAGTTTTAAATCCAATTTACAGGAAAAGAAATGTGATGAAACAAAACAAAATATATATTCAAATGCTATATTCATAGATTGCAAATCTGACAGTAATGTAGTTTTCAATCTAGCTTTGAAAGAATATAAAGTTTTACATGATTTAACATAATCTGGGAGTGTGTTCCAAAGATTTGGTTCATTATGTCTTATAGATTTTTGTGCAATTAATAATTTGGGCTTTACTAAATGAAAATTTTGCGAATTACGAGTGGGATATGAATGAACGGTATAATTCAGTTTAAAGAAATCGTGAAAAATGTTTGGAAGTAAGTTGTTCAAATACTTAAACATAAAAAGCGAAGAATGAAAGGTATTTATATCAAATATATTTAGTGTTTTTAACTGATAAAAAAGTGAACTGGTGTGGGCTAAGTATTGTGATCCAGTACAGATGCGAATGGCTTTCTTTTGTAATGAATAAATAGAGTTGAGTTTAGTTTTTGAACTTGTAGCCCACACTAGATTACAGTACGTAATATATGGTAGGATTAAAGAATTGTAAAGCATAAAAAGAGTATGTTCAGGAAGATAACTTTTCATCTTTGAAAGAACACCTATATTTCTAGAAATACAGGTTGTAACATAAAGTATATTCCAGGTTAGGTTTTCATCCATAAAAATGCCTAAAAACTTAGTAGAACTTTTACGTTCAAGAACTACATTATCAATCCTGATATTATTTGCGAAATCAGCTGTGTGAGTTTTCATATGCTTAAAATAAATATAATTTGTTTTATCAATATTAAGTGATAATTTATTATTCTTAAACCAGTTTGTTACATTTGGTAATTCTGCATTAAGTGTGGATACTAACGTTTCTGTATTATCGTGGGAATAAAAAATATTCGTGTCATCGGCATATAATATAAATGATAATATAGACGACGAATTAACAATATCATTGATATATAGCAAAAAGAGAAGGGGACCTAATATTGAGCCCTGGGGCACACCACATTCTATAAGTAAAAAATTTGACGACATGTCATTATGTACAACATATTGCTGTCTACATGATAGATAATCCCTAAACCACGAGAGTGCAACACCGCGAACACCATAAAACTAACTTTTAAAGTAAAATATCATGTTGTAACGTATCAAACGCCTTAAATCCATAAAAACTCCTATAACATGTTTTCTATTTGTCATTGCGTTTGTAATTTGATCATACAACTGGACCAAAGCCAAATCTGTAGAATAATTCTTTCAAAAACCATATTGATGTAAATTCAAAACTGCATGATTATGCAAAAATTTATAATACCCATCATATATCATTTTTTTCAAGAATTTTGGAAATACTAGGAAGAATAGAAATCGGTCTATAATTACTAATTTGACAAGGATCGTCTTTCTTACACACTGGGTTTACCTTAGCAATTTTGTAAAGAATTGGGACATTTTCCAGACAATATGGAAAGGTTGAATATGTGAGCAGTGGATCAGCAATTTGATATATGATTTGTTTAAGTACTAATGTGCTTATTCTATCACATCCACTTGCCTTCCTAGAATTCAACTTTTTCGTAATATTAATAATTTCTGTGGGATTTGTAGGGTTTAAAAATAACGATGAGGAAGTAGGTTCTGGCAAAAATTTCAAAAAAAATCTTCATTTGCATCATCAAATGTATTTGCCAGATTAGACCAACATTAACAAAAAAGGAGTTAAATGCATCTGCTACATCTCCCTGATCAATAATACAATCGTTTAATTTAAAGTTTGTTTTTGGTAATTGTTGTTCTTTCTTACCAACCAAATCATTTATAATTTTCCATGTGGCCTTCATATTTGATTTAACTTGGTTCAACTTATCAGAATAATATACTTTTCGTGAATCTCTTATAACAGTTGTTAATCTATTTCGGTATATCTGATATTTTCTCAAATTAAAATCAGTAGGATCATTCATATAAATCTTATAAAGCCTATTTCTTGTATGTATTGAACGTAATATCGATTTTGTTATCCAAGGCCTCTTCCCATGTTTATTATTCTTTTTAAACTTTACCAACGGACAATTTTTATCATGATAATATTGTATTTTTCTATCAAAATTATCATAGGAGGTGTTCACATCAAACTCACTGTAAACATCAAACCACTGTTCAGATGCCAAATCTGCTTTAAACGATTCAATAGTTTGAGGCGTTTCCTTTCTATACATTACAGGTTTGGATGAGTTTTCAATAAAAGACTCATCATAACAAAAGACTCATCAAAACTTATTGAAGCTGGGTGAGTGTTATACCATTGACATTAACACCAGCAATATCTGATCAACACCATACGGTGTCGTTGTTGAATTGACACCAGCGCAGTGTCAAAATATCACCAGCTACAGTGTCAAATTAACACCACGAAGTACCAGGTGAACACTTACAACATGATCACAACATACTTTCTACACCTGTGGGTGTGGTCCTCTATTGACACTTGATCGACAGGATGTTTTTGCAGTATAGGAAAGGCTAGATCATGTAAAATGCAAGGCTCTGCAGATATGAAGCTCTTGAACATTGTTGAAAGAGAAATGCCAGTACTTGAATATTTGGCGCTGCTGTATGCATTCCAATTGTAATTCAGATCTCTGGCACAGTTACATAAAGATAATTGCATCCGCTCAACATGACCAAAGTGAAGCATGCACTATCCGTGACGGAAAGATAGCGCGCTCTTCGCGCAAGTGCAGTTTCCATTTGACCACACTACCAGTCTGGGAAACGTTGTAGATGCAATGTTGTACACGCAAAGATTAAAAAAAAAAATGTCCAGGGTGCAATTACACTAATGTACTCTGAGAAGATGACGATCTATACGTCAGGTAGTGGTAGCGCTGGACTATTTTTTCTTTATACTATACTTTCTCGCCGATAATACGACTTCGAAAAGGTAACCCTATGGAGATATCTCGTTATTCTTTTCTTTTTCTTTTTCAAACACACACAATAAAACAAAATGAAACAAACTGGCTGGCAGTGAGATCTGAGTGAACGGATGAGCATCTAGATTCTTTGCCCTCGGCAAACGCTTATTTCGGAAAATGAGTACTATTCAGCTTCATGTGTATCATCTGTTTTTATCTTCAATCATGGATGGTTATATTGATTTTTTTTTTTGTGCCTGTCGGTGGTGTGAGTATGTGAGTGTGTGAGCGCGTATTTTTTAAAGTGATATAACACTTGCTTTCAGGCACACCCATTTAAGTTGGCTAAAATAGCACTGAATTCATGTGAAAGGCCTTACTCAAACAGATTGGATGGAGATGCCACCTTCTTAACAATGTTTTCAACTCCACTACAAAAAAGGGAAACATTTTGGGAAAGACAAGAAAGACATCTCATTGATCTAGACATCGGTTTTTATCGAGGAAAAAGACGAGTTTATTTGATTTTTTTTTTCACCTCCACTTTGCAAACTCTAATTTGAGGTCAAAAAGTTGATCTACAAACACCAAATATAAAAGTGAAATAATAGTCGATTCCTTTGCCCTTTCTCCATCTGGCTTGTCTGATGTTTGTTTTCTTTCATTTTAACACACTTCTTTATGCTTGAAATAAATGAGCCCATGAATTGAGGAACGATGGGAAATAATGAATGGCGTGCGGCAGGGGTTGCTAGCTGGGAAGCACCCAATTACTTGAAAGCTCTCTGCTCTTTGATATAAGGTATCATGGTGTACAGTTACCATGGTCACATCGAGTCACAATAGTAACAAAGAGCGATCGTTGCAGATAAATACATGTTGCTATGGATGAAATTGTCAGAAGGCATTATGTATTCTATTTCGCATAAGGAGCCACAATGCGTTAAAAGAAGGCCATGTTTTGTTTGTTACCACAATGGCGTTTGAGGGAAGGTGATGTTATTGTTATTAAAGCCATTTGTGGCGCGCGTTGTCATGGTCATCCGCGCATCCCCATAGATAGCTGAATTCATAATTCGCGACGCCTCTTCACTGCTTGCTATAATTGGTATCAAAACCGAATCATTATATACCACGCACTGGCGTAGCCAGGGGGGGGGGGGGGGGGGGCGATGGGGGCGGTCGCCCCCCCCCCCCCCCCCCCTAAGATTTGGACCGGGGATTTGGGAGGCGGAAAAAAAAATGCGTGTATACTGTATGCATGCACATGAAGCGGGATTCCTTTGCAACCTTTCATCAAATAAGATATTTTTTTTAATATTTCACTCAAAGTGTGCACCAGATCGTTGAATTTCAATTCAAAATATGCAAAATCTCTCGTGCTTGGGAGGGGGTATCCCCCTCCCAAACCCTCCCCCTCTGTGCCTCTTTCCCTAGCTTAGTACACTTTTTAGATTTACAAAAAAAAAAATTGAATAATTCTGAGTGCACAAGACTTATCAGGGGAATTTCGACTTTTAATCGACCCTTTCCTCCCTCAGCCCCCCCCCCCCCATCAGTTTGTGTGTGTGTGTGTGTGTGTGTGTGTGTGTGTGTGTGTGTGTGTGTGTGTGATTTCCCAAATGTTGATTCCATCAAATATGCGTATACGAGATATCTCAATTTCAACCTTAAAAAGGCAAAAGCTCCATCGGAAGGGAAGGGTGGAGATAACACTCGCCCACGCCTTCTCCCTGCTCGCCCGCCCCTCCCCCCCCCCCTTCCGCCATGCATAGAAGTAGACTGTGGCTATACCCAGATCGCTTTATTTCAATTCTAAAAACGCAAAAGCTCCGCGAGCGGGAGGGGGAATCCCCCTTCCCCTCAGCTCTACCTCACTAGACTTTATACATACACACAGATGGTGCACATTCGGAATAAGAGCTAAATTCCGTGATTTTAACACTTCGATGAAAAAGATTGCACCAAAAATTTGCACCAGATCGCTGAATTTCAGGTCTGAAAACGCAAAATCACCTTCGTGTGGGAGGGGATATGCCCCTATCTACACCCTCGTGTGCATGCTTTTTCTGTTTAATTGCTGAACTGCAGACAGCGTTCATGATACTCAGTGTAAGAATTAATACAAGAAGATTGTTTAAATGATATACCATTTTATAAGCAAATTGTTCAATAATAATCTACACTAAAATATACTGCAACCTTAACCAAGTTGGACTGTTTCAACTCGTTAAAACACGCAAAAACATGCATCAAATTGCACCATTTGCAACATCAAAATGCAAAAAGTTCTTACCGTGGGAGGGGGGACACCCCCCTCCCACACCCTCCCCTCCCCCTTCGCTCGCTCCGCTCGCTCGGTTCAGTCGCGTTCATGATATTCAGTGAAAAGAATTAACACAAGAAGTGTATTCAAATTGTACCATTCTATAGGCAAATTGTTCAATAATAATCTACATCAAAATATACTGCTACCTTAAACAAGTGGGACTGTTTCTCGTCGATAAAACGCGCAAAAACATGCATCAAATTGCACCATTTACAACATCAAAATGCAAAAAGTTCTTCCCGTGGGAGGGGGAACACCCCCCCCCCCCCCTCCCACACCCTCCCCTCCCCCTTCGCTCGCTCCGCTCGCTCGGGTTCAGTCGCGTTCATGATATTCAGTGAAAAGAATTAACACAAGAAGTGTATTCAAATTGTACCATTTTATAGGCAAATTGTTCAATAATAATCTACATCAAAATATACTGCTACCTTAAACAAGTGGGACTGTTTCTCGTCGATAAAACGCGCAAAAACATGCATCAAATTTCACCATTTGCAACATCAAAATGCAAAAAGTTCTTACCGTGGGAGGGGGGACACCCCCCTCCCACACCCTCCCCTCCACCCTCGCTCGCTCCGCTCGCTCGGGTTCAGTCGCGTTCATGATATTCAGTGAAAAGAATTAACACAAGAAGTGTATATAAATTATACCATTTTATAGGCAAATTGTTCAATAATAATCTACACTAAAATATACTGCTACCTTAAACAAGTGGGACTGTTTCACGTTGATAAAACGCGCAAAAACATGCATCAAATTGCACCATTTACAACATCAAAATGCAAAAAGTTCTTACCGTGGGAGGGGGAACACCCCCCCCCCCCACACCCTCCCCTCCCCCTTCGCTCGCTCCGCTCGCTCGGGTTCAGTCGCGTTCATGATATTCAGTGGAAAGAACACAAGAAGTGTATTCAAATTGTACCATTTTATAGGCAAATTGTTCAATAATAATCTACATCAAAATATACTGCTACCTTAAACAAGTGGGACTGTTTCTCGTCGATAAAACGCGCAAAAACATGCATCAAATTTCACCATTTGCAACATCAAAATGCAAAAAGTTCTTACCGTGGGAGGGGGGACACCCCCTCCCACACCCTCCCCTCCACCCTCGCTCGCTCCGCTCGCTCGGGTTCAGTCGCGTTCATGATATTCAGTGAAAAGAATTAACACAAGAAGTGTATATAAATTATACCATTTTATAGGCAAATTGTTCAATAATAATCTACACTAAAATATACTGCTACCTTAAACAAGTGGGACTGTTTCACGTCGATAAAACGCGCAAAAACATGCATCACATTGCACCATTTACAACATCAAAATGCAAAAAGTTCTTACCGTGGGAGGGGGGACACCCCCCTCCCACACCCTCCCCCCCTCGCTCGCTCCGCTCGCTCGGGCTCGGTCGCTTCGCTCCCTCGCAGACTAACCGCCCCCCCTAAGATCAAATCCTGGCTACGCCGTTGATACCACGAGAGGTGAGATAACAATTAGTCCCCCAATATCTATACCCTCCACCCCTCCCCTTTCCTCCCTTTCTGCCCCCCCCCCACCACTTCTTCTCACTCTAAAACTTTTTTTTTTCTGACTAGAGTCGTTTCAGAGAGAGTAGGAATGCCTTTGACATACGTTATGTGTTGTTCTTGAAAGTCGATTTCACGTTTTGACATTTGTTAGCAATCATTATTACATAGAGAATATGCGTCACATTCTCACTTGCACCAGGTCCTCTAGATAGATAGTATACAAAATAATGTAGGCCTATATTGCATAGGACGTCTGTAAGAATTATCCATCCGACGCTAACTTTGAACCGAATATCGTTCATTATTTGTTTTATGAAGATGATTACATGGTTTTGTTTGTGACCATCGTTAGTTTGCTAACGCCGATGAAAATAAAAGATTGTTCACAATATAGCTCTCAGACAAGTAGCAATATGATCCATTGTGACAGCTATCATCATGATCATGACCATCATTTTCATCATCATCATCATCGTCGTCGTCGTCGTCGTCGTAATCATCATCATCATCATAATGATAATGAACACAGTATAGTGGTATTTATCCAGGGCAGCCTCTTCAAGGTTAACACTGTTCTCTCAGAAGGCCCTGCCATAATCGTTAGCCCAGCATTGCTACATACCCATTTACACTCGAGTGAAGAGGGACATTGTGGACAAAACTGATTAATTAAAGCGACGTAAATTTAACGATTAAATTCGATAAGGTCAATAATTATAGCATCATAATTATATCCGATGGAAGGCGAATTCGAGTGAATCTTTAACGAAAAAAGAATATCAATGAACGAAATAGATTATGCGCTCTCTAAAATTGAGTGACCAATTCGAATGCGCGATATATTGCCAAAACGGGTTTTTGAATGATAACGTATCCCGATAATCAGTATGTCAACAATAGACAGAATTAAAACGAGCAGTGTCCGGGACGAAATTGAAAATACAATATATTACGTATTGAATGAAACGATGATGAAATAAAAACCTTTAGACCCAGCGTTTCCCTCTTAGTTTGGACTCCCTTCTGTGTGTGTGTGTGTGTGTGTGTGTGTGTGTGTGTGTGCGTGTGTGTGTGTGTGTGTGTGTGTGTCTGTGTCTGTGTGTGTGTGTGTGTGTGAGGCGAGCGTATGTATCCATCCGTTAGTATGATATAAATGGGTGCGTGCATGCAAGCAGTTATTTGTTTAATTGCATGTACAATCCTTTGAAACGTGTCGCCTAACCACCAGACATAGTTGTGTCATGTGATCGGGAAATGCAAGGTCATTGAGTTGTTAGGGAAATATCTGGCCTAATCCCTAAAGTGTTGATTAATTCATTGATATATCATATGAACTTTTCAGCAAGAGGAGATAATTGGCGTCTTTGGCTGGGAGGGGAGAGGGAGGAGTGTGCACAAACTAATGCTTTTTCAAGGTTTCTTTGAGATGAAAGCCAGAGATTTTTGTTAGTCCATAATTATACATTCTGCATGTATATTCCCTGGTGGAGAGTAATTGGAAGTAAGTATTCAAGTTTTAGTTGTCTTTGTTGCTTTTTACCCATTTTCTCTCTTTGTAAGGGGTAAAATTGAGAGATTTAAAAATGAAATGAAATAGGACCTGGGTTAAGTTCAAACATTGTAACATCAAGGCAAAACCTTCCATCACTGGTTAAATTCGTCTCTATGTCCGTATTGACTATCATCACCAGAATATAGACGTATGTTTTGCCAACATTAGACACAAAAGATAAAGCATGTTTAACATTTACGTGTTTTCATGGTATCAAGCTACAATCAGAACAGGTATCAATGTCATCTTGTCATACCTTTCCCTTTGGTGTGGGCACAATATTGCTGGAGCCATGCCCATTATTGAATTTGGTTTAAATGAATTTTGCAACCACAAACTGTATCAACGGTATCATCTATATCATTTTTGGTAGACGATAAGACCATACAGCATAACTATAATGCGAAGGTCACATCTTATTCATTGACTCGATATCATCGTTTATTATATATATATATATATATATATATATATATATATATATATATATATATATATATATATATATTATATATATATATATACTTTCTCATGTACATGTAGTAATATAGTCTATCGTTTTGTACTAACATTTTTACATTTCTTAGTACAGATGGTCTGTTGTGTAGAAGGACACCAGCAATATCAATTCTAAAATAGTGTTAAACCCGCCGCACACTACACGATTTTGCCCCGATTCACCGGTCTTAAGACCTTAAGACTAGAAGTGTGACGTCACAGTCTTGCCGTTTTCTAGTCGTACGACTGGGTCTTAGCGCCAGTCGTAGAGAAATGACATGTTGAATTTGCATATCTTAATACACTTTACTATGCGGCTATAACGAAATTTCGATAATAATGAAAAGCAAAACTGAGGAAACCAAACAAAATAAAACAAAACTGCCTGATGAATTCGTTATAAAGAATAAAACATATCATGGCAACCTTGCAGTCAGCTGCTACTGATTGAGTTTAAAATTGAGAGTCTATCGAGTAGTAGGTGATTCAAATATTCCTCAGGATAAAACTGTCGACAAATGCTATGTTGCTGGGTTTTTTTTTTTAACATCTCGTCTCCTTATGGATACCTCAACATTTAGACACTGACAGCAAAAACTGCAAAGGAGAAAG
The DNA here is from genome assembly GCA_033980235.1 of Diadema setosum. Taxonomy (NCBI): domain Eukaryota; kingdom Metazoa; phylum Echinodermata; class Echinoidea; order Diadematoida; family Diadematidae; genus Diadema; species Diadema setosum. Next base: position 11,074,808 of record CM067064.1, read on the forward strand.
GTGTTTGCTATCTGATGAACTTTGTCGTAGAGTATCTAACATCATGTATCGCAGACAATGGCCAAAATGAAGATTTTGTTTGGAAGAATGAAAGGATTTAAATTATAGTTTCCTGCCTGATTCTTGGCTTTACCCTTCATGTCCCTTGAACTGTTCAATGTAAACTGACTCTGTAGTGAACTTAACATAATTATATAGTGAGTACAAAAAATCAGACAAACAAAAGACAAAGCAAATAACCCGAAACGAATGGAATAAAATTACCACGAATGCATCAAGAAAATGACATGAGTGGATTCGATTTTTTATTTGAAAGAGGCAGTTAACAGCAGTATATGTATATAGAACAGTTTTCTCCAAACATGAATGTCACACGAAGCAAAGAGAAGCACATGACGCTCAGACCCTCTTGAAGGTATCTCGTCTTATTTTGATTGTGTAATTTGCTTAATGTAAGAAGGAAGATGAGAGATTAATGACGGCCGCCACAAGAGAAGTGCCGGTGGTGTAAAGTGGTATGGTTTGCAGGAATGGTTGGATGAACTTGAATCCTCAGCCCAGGAGGAAAGGGTGGGAAAATATCAGTTTGCCATCAGGCCATCAGGAGCAGTGGCAACGCTTGGAAAGCTGATGGAGGTAGCGACCAAAATGCAGCGACGGAGGATAAAGGGAGAAGGACTGAAGAGTGAGAGGAAAGAGTTAGATAAATTACATGTCACCGTGCATCACAAAGCCAACAAAAAGTCACATGTCCCTATTTTACACGACCTGTCGTGGACTTCAAAAAAAAAAAAACAACAACAACAACAACAACTGGTGAAATAGGTGAATGTGGTCAATCTGAAGTCTAACAATATTTTCTGGAAGAGCAATTCTTCTTCTACATACTTTTATTGACAAGTTTGAAATCATGACTGGAAATTGTGAATTTTGCAGTTTTTCTACAATGTAGAAAAAGAGTGGGTAGTGTGATTGGGCATGTTTTGCTGGATTTTTGAGAAGATGCTGCTACTGCTTTGGAATTTAGTATCAGTCATGAATAAACTGTGCTTTTACAGCCGACACAATTTCGGACTACTCTGACAATCCCTTCACTGTGGTTACCATGGAGTCTTACATCTTTTTTTTTTTTTGTCCCATGAATTGCACAGAGTATAAAGCGCTTGAATAAATCCTTAATTTGAAAGGCTTTTTTCTCAGTGAACACTTTTCTAGAGTTTGTAAATTATTTCCATTATTAAGATAGATTGGGAAACTTCATTTGTCTTGAGTTATACATCATTTTAAAGCTTTGTAGAGTCTGCTCTTTCAGGATATGTCCTTGACTAAAAACTCACGTCTGACGTCTGGTGACTTTTTGGTGTTTTTTGTGATGCAGAGTCACATAATTATGTTTATATAATGAAATAATTACTATAAGGTTTATACTCACAGACAAAAAGATGCGACGGTACAAATACAGCGGATGAAACTTCTAAAGATAGATCGCCGTCTACTGGGAGCTGGTTATCAAGAACTGCGTAGAACGGGTGACTGACTTGACTGCACCACACCTTGTTAAATGAAAAATCCCCAAGCGTCGCTTCGAGCCGCAAATCGAGATACCGACCCAGCGCGCATGAGCAGAAAACGACTGAAATGTTTTCGGGTATCCAACAGCAACGCGACAGAATTAGTCTTAACAATGTATGGCCTGGAAACTAACATACACAAAAATATCACTATTTCTCTTCCTTAAAAAGATATTCCACTTCATGTTCCAGCTGAATGTCGAAAGTTAATCAACTCATTGATGAAAGTTCCATCAAAATCGTATCGTACATAGACAACAAGTAGTTTTAGATTATTACTTTTTTTTTGGTAAAAGATATCACACACTTTTTCGAAGTAGTGGTATTAGTTGAATTAACATAACATTTATTCAAATTAGATGTAATAATAGATGATGTCGTTGTCTCACAAGTCAAAAACTAACCTGCCGACGTGATTATTAAAGGCATTCCTCAATGAATATATATATATATATTTTTTTTTTTTTCCTGAAAGGGGAAAAAGCAGACTACAGCTATATCCTTCAATATTGTTACCGTGCTGTAATTGTGATTTTTTAAAAGAAAGAGGTTGGAGTTGCCCACGTTCTTATTCTTTATTTGCCAAACCAGTGAAAAAGTTAATGTAAATGTTAATGTTAAAGTTTAATGTGGTAATGTGGTAGTATAATGGTCTTGTTATCTCATCTTACGTGTGTTGATGTGAAATATCATATCACCGTTTGATATAGACCTGGCTCTCTCTACTTTTCCTATCTGCACTCTGAACATCATTCTTTTGTATTTTTCATGGCAATATCATGCACCTTTGTCTTTTTATAGCATTCTTCTTTTTTTTTAACCCTATGCATGAAATTTCAATTGGCGGGAGTGCACCGACAATCCATTCATTAGGATCGAAGCATGTCATTTAGTCTGCACGCCCATCTATTCAAGTATAAAGGTTGATTAGGCTGTTAAGTACGACATGCAGCCTAAAGACCCTGGTACACCACACACACACACACACACACACACACACACACACACACAACCACAAACATACACACGAACCAACTACAACGCGCCAACAAGAATAGGTGAGCTTGTATGCTGTAGGGTTTCCAAATTAGGCAGTCTGTCGACTATAATATCAGCTCGTCCACCAGTGTCTATACCCGTCATTACCATTAATTTTTTAGCCAATCCTTGGATGACGACGATGATGATCTATGTGTATGTCTTTCTTCCATGAATTTCTTATTTAATAATGGATTTCATCATGGAAATTCAGGGAACAATCAAACAGCAGAAACATGGTCCAACACACATACATACATACATACACACACACACGCACACACATGCGCAGATCAATACCCTACTCATCCTTGAATGACGACGATGATGATCTGTGTGTATTTCTTTTTCCTGTGATTTGTTATCCCCTGTTGAATAATTTCATTGTGGAAATTCAGGGAACAATCATTTAGCAAAAACAAGGGTCAACATACATACACACACACACACACACACACACACACACAAACACACCCTCACAGACATCCACACACACACACAGCGGGTAAAATCAATACGGTACTCGTTTCTATCAGTGAATGTATTCACTGACTTATTATCATCGTTACGAGGGATACAGGAAAAAACAAAACAAAACAAAACCCAAGGCCTTGATGCATAGATGTACCCTTCAGGGCCTCACCTCTAGGCTTTTTACTTTATGAAGGAAAGCTCCATCAAAAACCTTTTTTTTTTTTCAGGCATGTTCCGATGCATCACGTTTAATGGGGGCACTGTTGTATAGTGGACGAGTCTCCGGGCTTTGAAACGGAGTGTCCGAGTTCGAGTCCTGCTAAGAGCTTAAAGGATCTATCTCATTGACTGAGACGTCTCGCTGCTGCCATGGCTACCGCGACTGAGTAGCCGCGACTCGTATGGCTCGAAAGACGAAAGAAAAATAAAAAACAAAACAAATCCAAAAGCAAAATCGCTGCGCTCTCAGCAAGTAGGCGACTCCAGGGCGACTTCCGAGATACCTCCAATCAAGATGACTACTTATTCGCCCGGAAGTCATGGGGACGTCGCCACGAAGTCGCCCGTGTACGTCGTCAATGGATTTCCGCAATGTTGCAGGAACGTCTCGGAGACATCACGGGCAAAATTGAAAAGAAAAAACAAAACAACACAAATGAACACTTTCGATTCTCTCGCGACTCCCTGGAGACCAGGCTAGTCTCCAAGAGACGTCGTGGAGATCGACGTCTCCGCAACCATTCTGCGACCAGCGAGGTTCGAGTCGCCACCAGGTCACTACCTATAAATGTACTTCGTTTATAGTCCCCCAAAGACGATAAAAGACACGAGACATAATAGCCAACCTTTCGGGGACTCACTAAATGACCGTGTTCTAGGAATCACCGACATTTAAAAGATCAAATACTTCCTAAAATGATTGCGGTTTTTTATATATATTTTTGTATGTTTGTTTGTTTGACTGCATTCGTTGGATTTTCGTTGCATTTTTCATGAGTTTACGATTATCTGTCACTATTTGCAAAGTAGAAACAACAACCATCTATTCCCCGGAATATGATTCCTTCTTCAACAAAATCTCGTCGGCACTTCCACATGTCAGTATGTATAGTGAGGATAATGTCACATCCGGCAGACAGAAAGAAAGACGATGATAGTTTTCATACCAGGCTTATTCTAACAGCATATTGAATGATTTATGACGAGTTTTCTTGCAAAAGGGTCTAAATCCACTTCAATTATATAATTCCTAGAAAATAAAGGTTTTATTCATTCATTCATTCATTCATTCATTCATTCATTCACTTGGCCATTCATTCCTTTTAGATTTGTGTTTTTGTTTAGTTTCACACAATTCTGTGTTTTCATTCAATAGCCTCTTTTATCATGTATAGGAGTCATCATCATAATGGCAAAAAATCCTCCAGATGTTTTAAATTTTGTATCATTTTTTTTTTATAAAGGACCTTTTACGTGAAACAAGTCTTGAATGGCAATAAATATACACATTTCAAAAGGGTTATAATGAGCACGAGAAGCGCCTCTCTCGGTTTGATGTGACATCAACTGTGGCCCGTCCATTTCTTGATATTTAATGCCTAAATGGATAATCTCCACCATTCTTGATCCTCTCCAATTCAAAAGCCAATCTTTGTCATCACTTTTACTATCAGGAGGCCATGTATCTCTTGTGTTGTTCTTTATTTGCATGTTTGTTTATTTGTTTTGAAAAGGATAAATATCGTCCGGTCTCATGTTTGGATGGAAGAATTAATCTGGAAACACCTTTTCCTTATGTGCAGGTCTTATATCCTAACCCCTTAAACAGACAGACAGACCGACACACACACACACACACACACACACACACACACACACACACACATGCACTCACTCTCTCACACACACACACACACACACACTACTTGCAGCTGTAATAGCTTATCCATAATTAGCGTTACCATAATCATAAAAAAAGCATGAATAGCAGTATGAGCTGCAGATAATTTTCATCGATCATGGTTGAACGGCGCTCAGTTTGCCGGCTAAAAATAATGATGAAAATAATAAAACGTCACGTGATCATCGTATAGTGCAATTACACAAGAGACCTGAGGCACTGAAGCTGGAAAAGAAAAAAAGATGCCAATAATAGCTCTATTCAGGAAGGAATCAATTTCCTTTCGAAGGCTTTACTTGGACTGCAAATGAAATAGGGAGAGCCGCAAATGATGTTGTGATAGTATACTGCGAAGCTACAGGTGCTTTGTTACTGGTGGTTTTGTTGTTGTTGTTGTTGTTGTTGTTGTTGTTGTTGTTTGATAATCACGATAAACTTTAATACATCATGGCTTGAATTACATACCAAAATTGTATGTGTGGTTTCTGTTTTCTTCTTTTTTATTTTGGACATGGACAGAGTAAAACAAAGAAGACCAGATATTAGCAATATATGCTTTGTAAACATTTTCTTTTGGCCAGTCACAACCATTTCCTGTTGCCACTGTGGCTGTTTCTCTGCCTACACCGTCTAATGTCGATGTCTGCATAACACATTAGAATATCTGCTGTAAAGGGTCAAGGAAATATTCTGTCAAATCCCCTATGTATGCTTGTTATGACGTTGTGAAGAGAATATATATATATATATATATATATATATATATATATATATATATATATATATATTATATATACAACAAAAGTGAGTACATCATACGTAATATTTGCATGGAAACATGGTTAAATCTGGAGTTTTATGGTCAATAGCACTGGTCATAATTTTCATTAGCACAAAAAAAAACCATGTTGATATGACATGGCACTGCCTTATAATGCCCCTCTGCATTCTTTTATCTGTGTTTCACTCCTGTTTGATGACTTCTTGGAGTGGTCAGAGTTTGACTCACTTTAATTCTTGTATTCCTCTGTGCATTACTACTGGTGTGACTAGTGTGGTCAGGAGAAATCATCGAACATGCAACTGACTCCCTTGCTAACTTTTCAGAAAAGCAGTTACATGCATGGAACACAAACTCAAGGTCACTACCATGTAATATCAACATGTTTTTCATGCTAAGGAAAATTATGGCAAATGCTGGGACCATAAAACTCCAGATGTGATCATATTTCAATGCAAATATTACACATGGTGTACTCACTTTTGTTGCCACTATTTTCATGAAATATGCATAATATTTCATAATCAAGGTTATGAATACTAGTTTGGTTTTTTTTTTTGCCTCAATTCCTATCACGCCAGGTCCTTTTTACAATCTCTGTGAGACTTGTTATTTAAAATCAACAACTTGAAGAATTACATTCGAATTTTCAAATGCTCATGTGGAGTGTACTCACTTCTGTTGGATACTATATATATGTATGTATATTATATATATTATATATATATATATATATATATATATATATATATATATATATATATACATATATATGGATGTCTATAACAATGGTACATAATTATCTGCATGTTTCAGCCGTTGCACCATGCACCCATCTACCACACGGGGAGTATAACGCAGCTGTAAGAGTAATAGATAGCTGATGGCATAGTCAAATCCAGTGTAATATCATAATGACTTGAAGAAAAAAAAAAGTTGTGAAATTAACCTGAGTAGCAGTATAGACACCATACTAAAGGCCAGATCAATTACTAAAAGCTGATTGGCATCGCGCGCTAATTTACTAATTGTATTCATCTACATTAGTCGACATACACTCGAGGCTGCTTTCGGTATATGCAGACTGTAATTTATATGTTTTGTGGTATTAAAGGGACATGGGTGGTAAGTCTCAATCGTGACCTGTACAGGTACTGCTCCCTCCCCGCTGGCTGCTGAATATGATAAATTATTGAATTAATCAGTCCCGTGGCCTATGAAAAATTTCTGCTTCGGATAATTCACTTCCTATTGTGAATGAGTATATTTATGCACTGCCAATAGTTATCTGCTTTGCTGTTATCGTGACTATGTTGCCGTTGGCAACATGGTAGGTCATCAGTCAATCGAAAATGATAGAATGTGACAGAACACCATTATCTCGTGTTGGCCAGAAGGGATGTCTGACAATGAGGTCTCGAAACTATAATAAAAATGAAATGGCTCTATAAATTGAAATGATGATCTTGATCATGATAATGATAATAACGTTGATAATAATAATAATAATAATAATAATAGTAATGATAATAATAATAATAATAATAACCGTAGAAGGCACCTTTTCTAGAAGAAAAAACTGTATGGAATGAAATATCATGTAATTTTACCTCATGACTGAATGAATTAAAAAGAAAAAAAAATCTCCTCCATCCTATCTCCCCTGTCCCTGTCTGTTTGTCTGTCTGTCTGTCTATCTACCAACATAATATAATATATTTATATGTGTGGATTATCATGTGTTTTTGTGTTTGTGTGTGCGTGAGTTTGTGTGTGTGTTTGTGTGTACGAATAAGATGAATAAATACAGTGAAACCCCGTTATAACGAGGTCCGTGGGACCGGCGATATTACCTCGTTATAACCGATACCTCGTTATAACCGTACGCATCAAAAACAAAGAAAAACATAAGCACGAAATCATATACATATCAATCAGACTGTAGAACAATCTTTACGTTGTTATTACACAATTATGGATCATTATTATTGAGATATAATAAAAGGGAAATTATTGTGAATTAGACGAAAAAGTATGGGTTGAAATGAGTTAATTCTTTATTGTAATTCTTGCTCGTTATTTTTTTTTTTAACACCAGCGCAAATAGAGTAAAATACAGGCGTTGTTTACCGTAACTTGCGATGTATTTTTACGCTGTTGGTGCCCAGCGGGAATGCGATGATTTCATGAATCATTTCGGCTGTAATCTTGTACAATATGATCGCTGCGCTCGAAGGGATTAAAGATGCTTTCTTTATTTTCTTCCGAAAATCTCTTCGCGTTTTGTACATCCGTTCTTGAAAAATATGCGACAGGATTGAATGTGGAAGGTTACGTTGTGATCCCTTGTACGCAAATCTGTACCTCGTAGACCATTCTGAAAGAAAGAAAAATCTTAATTGTGAAATGCAGTGTTCAAATTGTGATAATGAACAAACCAAGATCTATTCAAACTAATAAATGCGTTTGTTTCTTTTTCTGATTTATGTTAACATGCGTTATTCAACTATTTTTTTACGCTACTGTCACTTGGCGAGATCGCGATGATTTTAGAGTAACATACATGCGTTGTTTACCTTTAACTTGCGAGGTATTTTACGCTGTTGGTGCCCAAAGGGAATTCGATGATTTCATGAATCATTTCGGCTGTGATTTCATACAATGTATGATCGTTGCGTCCGAAGGGATTAAAAATGCGTTCTTTATTTTCTTTCGAAAATCTCTTCGCGTGTTGTAAATCCTGGAACTGTTAAATGCGTTTGTTTCTTTTTCCGCGAACACCGATTAAGTAGGTTAATATGCGTTATTCAACTATTTTACGCTATACTGTCACCCGGCGAGATCGCGATGATTTCATTAATTATTTCAGCTTTAATATGCACACTCATATCTAAAGTATTATTTGTTAAATGATAATGAACAAATGCAGATCTATTCAAGTTAATAAATGCGTTTGTTTCTTTTTCTGAACACCAATTAAGTAGGTTAACTTGCATTATTCAACTATTTTTACGCTAACTGTCACCCGGCGAGATCGCGATGATTTCATTAACTATTTCGGCTTTAATCATACACACTCATATTTAAATTATCATTTGTTAAATGATAATGAACAAATCCAGATCTATTCAAATTAATAAATGCGTTTGTTTCTTTTTCTGAACACCGATGAAGTAGGTTAACACGCGTTATTCAACTATTTTTACGCTACTGTCACCCGGCGGGATCGCGATGAATTCATTAATTATTTCGGCTTTAATCATCCACACTCATATTTGCTAACCAGCAAAAGAACTGGAAGTCGGAACTAAAAATGGAAAGGATATAATGATGAGTTGCACACGCATTCCAATTGTCCATTTTTGGCCACAAGTGTCGCTACATGAAAAGTTTTTGAATGCGTTATCTTTTTCTTTTCTTTTTTTTCCTCGTTGAGCTGTGTTCTGCCCTAATATCACGCACGCGTGTCTCGCGAAAAAAAAAATCGAATGATTATGTTTAATGATTTAGTAGGAACATAGGAAAGCATTCCTGTGTCTTATCGCGTGATTAAGAAGAAAACATGGAAGGAACGGTTCTCTGCAAAACGGGAAAAAGACGTGGATAGCGTGAATTCGGTTTTCAGTGTTTCGTTTGTCGCGTGTTTGAGAGCGGCAATGTAGTCAAGAAATTGAGCCTCGTTATATCCGATCAAATTGCTTATGTTTTTCTTTATCATGATGCTCTAAAATTGTCCTCGTTATAACCGGAATCTCGTTATAACCGAACTCGTTATAACCGATTCGTTCTGCCATAGGTTTACACGCAAAGGAAAACGGGACCGACGCGATCACCTCGTTATAAGCGGTTCCTCGTTATAACCGAACTCGTTATAACGGGGTTTCACTGTACCCCTATCAAAAACGTAACAATTATATCTCCCCGTAATAATTGCAACTTTCCCATTTTTGTCCTTCTATCCTGATTCTCGGCCCATCGTTCTTAAGAAATTCATAAGTTCTTAAGAAGACAGAAGAAACACTATTCTATGCTTCATTACCTCTTTAGGTACTGGGTTCTCCTGTTTCTAAGTTACTACGTCATAAAGAATCATTGCTTGTTCTTCCGGTCATGATCTTCCTGTCCCAGCAAAAGTCATCGAGTTCTAGCTTTCATGACACGGAGACGAACATACATACATACATACTGTGCATACGTGCAGATGCTTAGTGAAGAGTTTGATTGAAAAACAAGCTGACTCCATTCTTGGTGATTTCAGATACTAATTTGTGTTTGTAGCTATTGATTAACAAACTGTTAATCATATAACTTCAAGTTTTGGTAATGGCGAAAGTCATGATTGTCATGATTGACTAATTCATATGCATTTATCTCATTATTATTAAAGTCAATATCACAATATTCTCAAGCTTCATTAGTGAGTCCATCAAATTCAATCACATATCCACGCCATGATAAACAACAATATCGACAAAATCAGTTCTCTTTAGAACTAATATAACCATATACACGTCACACACCGAACAATCAGATAAAAAAAACTAATATTTCACGCCCCAAAGTCTTTGTAACAGAGAATAACCTCACATCGCAGCGGCAAATTTTCCACCCCAAGTCGATATTCCCTTATACGTAAAGAAATAATTTTAATGATATTAATAGCAGAAAACATATGAGAGTATAAGTTTTAAGTGATCTCCAAAGGCGCTCAAAGCTTGCAGTCCCAGCCACTTAACTACACGTTATCTGGAAGTTGCAACTGGCATCACAATGATAATATCATTATTCGAATTTCAGATAATAGTAAAGTGTCAAATATCTTGTATTTCCTGTAGAAAGGTCTATTATGATGTTCATTGTGTCCCTCTCTTTTTTTCTGATGTTTTCTGTAACATCCATGGTAGCTGGGTGTTATTTATTGTTAATGTAGACGTTTAGCGCTATCTTTATTACTTTTAGTACTTTTTTGAGGCGACGTAGCATAATTATCTGGCAACACACTTGCCACAACATGTCATTTTTCTTGACAAGCAGTACGTTTTATTAGACTGATATTTGCATTGCATGTCGTTCTTTGTTTGAAACAATTCGCAGTCCCGTACACAACACCGGACATGTGTATACTTCTACAGTCTACAAGCATTCGCTGCTTCCGTTCGTACACATGCTTTTTCATGACCATGACACAATATGCTTAACGTGCTTTATAAATTGGTTCCATTTGATTCAAAGTGCAGTGCCCTCATCTGATCATTCAAGGCAGACTACTGTAGAAATGCTACACACAACCGTTATTTTAATATCATGTCACTTTTAGTCGTATGGTGTATGTAAACAGATAAAATGCGTATGATCTCGGGCTATGTTAATGGTTATTACACCTCTCGAGTGTCCTATATAATGATTCCCCTTTTCAGCTGTCCCTTTTTCTAATTATACTGTGTACATTATCAATAATACTAAGAACAACACGTGATTATGTGTATGCAAATTAGATGCATGTTATGTCAAATTATAACTATAATTACCGTACCTGCCGGTTTTTTTTTTTTTTATTCTAAATCTCGACAGATTATATCATATTTGTACAGATAATATTAGAATGATTTTGCAACTGAAACAAGATACTTCCTTGTCGTTTGCCTGCAGACAATACACTTCTCAATACTAGCTATGAAATCAAAAGTATACAAAGCTTCTTAAAATGAAAGAAAAAACTGATGTCAGGAACACGATGATTACGATCATAACAGCAGGACTGTAGTATTTGCCTTTAATCTCATAATCATAAGCAACGAAACATTTTCTCAAGGTTAGCACACTTATTAATTAAAAACATTGGCCATGAGATCCTAAAGTACTAGTATATATTAAAATCATCACGCACTGAGGACCTGCCTTAAGTGGTGAAAATAATCATTACGTTGAACAATTTCAGGAAGATAAATTTCATATCTAATGTGACATGTCGTGGACAAGGTCGTTACATTGTTTGTTACATTACGAATGATTACGAAAAGGTCAATGTTTAGCCGAGAAAGCACGACAGCTTTGCAGCATAAATCTCTATCACTGCTTGTGAAATTTACCATACAGAAAGCCTAAATTAAGTGTTAACAAAGTCATCAAACACGTGAACATAGACGAAATCCCTTCTGTGATGCTAAAAATCAACTAATCCGACAGTGATATCAAAAATTTCATCATTTTCTAACACGTCTAAAGTCATCATTTTTCTCTCTTATGAGTATATACTATTTGAACCTTGGCAACGACTGCTTATTTTATTTCGTGATCGGAATCAGTCTCAAGGGGATCATTATAACAACAACAAAAACAAACAACGATTACCCAAACAAACAAACAAACAAACAAACAAACAAACAATCAAAGACATGTTATCCTTCTTCCTATGAATTTCATAAATTCACAATCAGATGAACCTAAAAATGAGCAAATATAACTTTATTTGCCTGCAGTATATTACATACCAGCAGTATATATAATATCTGTGCAAGTACTTTATGTAAAAAAAAAAAAGTCGGATATCTAACTTCATGGCATCTTCTTTCCGAGCTTCAAAACCTACATGACCTATGAATGCTTCAAACCTAGAATGTATAGTTTTGTTTACAAAAGTATGGAGCCCGTTGCTGTAGAAATTTGAATTGATCATATTCAGTGTATCAATGCTAAGGTTTGTCTATTGAAATGGAATGACACGTGATGGGTGGTATCTATTATCCGCCGTCTCTGGGCGTGTATAATAGGCACTGCGATGTGTTCATCAGTGCAGTAAAGTGCATCTGAAGAGGCAAGGAGTACAGTTACTAAAATTATTCAGTGGGAATGTTCTTTCCAAATCGGATTTGTTTGTTGTTGTTGTTGTTTTTGTTTTGTTTTGTTTTTTTTTTTGTTAATGAGAACAAGGTCCGAAGAATGAACGAGGAAAAGGACTCAACAAAATTGAACGAGTACTGAAGTAAACAAGATAGTAAAACAACAACAGAGAGAGAGTGTTATATACAGTCTTCCGTGGCACATTATCACTTACAGTATGCAAAATTTCACATTTGTCTCTACGCAAGCCAGGTAAAATCACTTTGACGTGTTGTTGGCTCAAAATCTCGACGTATTTACATAGACAGACTCTAATTCTGCAGATTTCAGCAGAGACGGACCTGAATGACTCCTCCAAATCGCTGTCTTAGACTTCTGAGATTCCTTCTCAATCTGAGAGACACTCTCCTCGTGCTTCACGAGAGGGCGTCCTGGCATGGTCTTTGTGTTCTTCGAGTGTTCGTCCCTCACTTCGACGACGTCGTAGACCTCGTCATCTGCGAACGCTGAGATCGATGGTGGCTGCGTCTTGAAGGGGAGCGATGACGACGACCTTCGCTCATTCTCGTACGGATTGCTGGAATCAATGGATGCGTGCCGAGGAATGTCATAACCGAATTTAGGCGTTGACTGACTCTTCTTTGACCCTGTAGGAGTCATGACCATGTCATAGTGGTTACGCGGATTTGAGTCGGATTCGTTTCCACCACAGCCATTGGATCCGGGGACGCCAACGAGATCGTAATTGTCGCTGGAAAAGGGGCACGTAGCTTGGTCGCCGGCCATGTATGTACATGGCACGTCATCTCCGTTCTCGGTGGCGTTTTTCTTCCCTGGGGAAGTCCCTCTCAGCATGGGCTGATATGCCGTAGCAGTTCCTGGCTTCACGTAGACACCATCCATTGAGAGGCTAATTTGGCCCTTTATCGGGGAATGGTCGGGGTTGTTGACTATGTCGTAGACATTGTTACAGGAATCGGTCGTGGCTCTTGCATCCAGCACACGACAGGCTTCAGGTGTCTTTGATCCCTTGCCTCTAGGAGCAACCTTCCCCTGTTGAGGCTTCCTTGGCACCCTCGGTGATGGTTTGGGTTTTTCTCCGCCAGGATGCTTAGGAGTGGGTGGAGATATCTTTTCGGCAGTTCCATGTTTCAATTTGGTGTTTGTCATGTCAAGGTACCCAGCCTTCTTGGATTGAGGTACAACAAGCAAGTGATTTGCTGCCGTAGGTGGCGGCACAGTATCAATCTTATGTTCCTTGCGTACTTTGGGAGCGGGCTTGGGAGGTACTTTCTTGCGATTGACGTTGGTGTCGCTGCTCACATCTGCTTTGCTCGGCGCCGTCGAAGGAGTCTTGTGAAAGGCTTGTTTTTCTTGTTCCAGAGTCACGTACTCGTTCTCAGTGACTAACTCGTCAATTTCGTAAACGGGTTCCTCTGGTACCGACTTTCCTTTAGGATATGCTTGTGCGCCTTGGTAGGTAGCTCCAGCCGCCATCATACCATTCTCGCTTGCTGTGATTGGCGTATTTGAATCTCGGAGAATCTCGTAGGTGCTAGGTTCAGAAACCTCGTCAAGTGCCAACCTGTCGTAACCGGGGTTCGAAGCTGCTGTGAGGTTATTATCTTTCTTCTTCTCTTTCATCTTGGCGTGGCGATTGGCTCGAGTTGTTGGTCCTTCAGTCCCTTCTATGCCGACTCCAGCCTCCATAAAACCTGGTATCAGTAGTCAAAGAGAAGTGAACGCACATTTTCACGTTACACAATGATATAAAGCTTATACCTCATGTAATTTTGATATATTTCGTGAGTTCTTGTTTCTTCACAGTGAAAAAGATCGCAGCAATTTTGATCTCTGAATCATCAGATTATAGCTAAATATCATTTTTCGGAAATGATGAATTAACATTTTTCACTTTATATTGCATATTGTATGAAGAAAAGCATTAGAAACATTATGAACAATGGAAAATGGATGACGGTGAACGTTTAGTAATAGCATGACTATTCTTAAAAGTGTACAACGTAGGCCTACTAATGAGAGATAAGAAAATCACTTTATCAATAATCTATGGACGGTTTTATAGGATATAAAAAAAAACAGCTCTTACCCCCATTCTGTCCCTCAGTTGAATTCTGGCTCTCCAGTCTTGATGTTATGAGCAGGATGTAGAAAAGAGAAAAATAACATGAGGGAAGTCAGAATTAGTATTAGTGTATGATTTAATTTATAATATGCGTGCACGTTAGGTCCCGGATAAAATAATAAGTTATAATTTCCTTATAAACAATCAGTTCAATTCCTTCAATTCGATTTAATTTCATTTTTCGACAAACATAATGTCCATTTCACACTTTTTTGTGACAAAAGAATAATGTAAGCGGCTCATTGTGACAGAAACAGCGTACAACTATTAACAAGTGACTAGTGAGACATCATGATAAATCATTGTTAGAAAAAAACATTGTAATAAATCACCACGGAGAACAATAATGTACTCTACGAAAAATGGAGAAACCCACTGAAAAGGCAAAGCTTGTGATATGTGGACCACTCTGAAGAAAAAAAAATATATATACAACATACAGTAAGTTCGGAAGCCCACTGAAGAGATTGGAATAACACGAAACAGGACGATAACAGACGAAAATGAAAAACAGATGATGGAAGACACGAAAGAATACAACACAGACATCGACATGGAGAAGAATACTGGGAAATAGCAACGGTATTATACACCGTGTTTATGAATAATAAAGTGACAATAAAAGAATTGCAGAAATTACTTGAAGATACACACAAAATTGTGGTACCTATACACTTGGGTATAGTGCCAATATCAAAAGGACAGTGTAAATGTTGAGAGTAATAACAGAACTACATGCTAATTCGGTTCTATGGAACTATAAGATTGTATAATATGTCTTGAATCTTTTTTTTTTAACTCAATGTATGGACGGAACGATTTTGATTTTGTTATTTAAAGAGTATCAAAAATTAGGACCAGTTTAAATAAACGCGCTCTAAACTAATATACTAGCATTCGTGGGAGAGGTAATCGGAAGTCATTATAAAGCCGAGCGCGATATTTATGAAATTGTTAAGTTTTAGTGGTGGATAAATAAATCAAAGAATTAAGGAAAGAGGATCAATGCTTTCCATATAGGTTACGTAAGTAAATCTAGGTCCAAAATGCCCTCTTGATTTTCTTCAATGTAATATTTTGTTGTTGTGTTTTTCTAGCATGTAGAATGTCAGCAACGGGTTCCTTGCTGAAGGAAAAAAAGGACGTATTAAATCTACAGTGTATGAAGAAAAAATGATCTCTGGAGTTTATCATTGCCGTTATATTAATTTGGACACAGACCTTATTATCTTATTGTCTATCATGAAGAGGAAACAACGCACGTAGGCTATATACTTGAAAGAGAAGGAAATGATATTGCATTGTGTACTGTGCTAATGAAGATTGCATTCCATAGACATACTGACTGTTGTGAGTGAAAGCATATAAATGTGTGGAAGAAAAAAGTCGTCCATAAATTCTCACAATAATAGTCAAGTACAAATGTCAAGGCACGATCACGCCCATGTACGCAGTCTTTTACACAGTCTCTATACACAGTCCCATATAATTATCAGTCTATATTTACATGGATGAAGCAGATTCGCGCATTTCCCGTGTAAACACTGTAGGGCGTTCGTATTCAAGCCTCTCCAGCAGGTGATAGATTACATAGTGACAATACGTCGAGTCAATCCTCTTTAGTTTTGCGAGTTTATCGGGTTTATCACGCAAACCGGAAGTCATAGGATGGACTTTTATCCCATAAAAGGTCAAATTTCCGGGGAAGGTCAAACGCTACCCGCAAATAGTACAAGAATAAGAAAGAGTCCATGCGGGATTTCGTCTCCTATTCATGAGCCGTCTTTGCACGTACGTCATGTCTTCCACTTTCACTTTTTGGCATAGGAAACCCCCAAAAAGCAACGAAGACAACAATCCACACCATTGATTTGTTTTTTGTTTGTTTGTTTGTTTGTTTGTTGTTGTTGTTTTTTTTTGGGGGGGGGGTGTTGCCCTCGCAATTTGAACATACAATTACGATGACGAACCCAAAGTCACATGAAATTCTCAATTAACAACGCATCACAGTTGTATTCATTACGAAAACCTACTTAAGGCACAGCGTTATCATTTTTTCCCCTCTGAATTAGATATTTCATATTCCTTTTGTCTCTTTAGTGTCCAGATGATCTCTAATATTTTGACCTGTGTTGTCCTCGTGTACCAGATTCTTTTCCAGAAAATCTTAGATATTTGATTCCAGATTAACTCCTTCAGAGAAAAAAAAAAGAAAAAAATGGATAGATGTCGGCCATGAAGTTCAGATGCATTGAATTGCTATCAGGAAATAAAAAATTTAGCAGGTAATAGAACTTTGTTTATAAGTGAGGAACTGTGTATGTGTGTGTGTGGGGGGGGGGGGGTAAATCCATTGGCAAGGCATGTTTTCTCTTAACAACACATATCAGCCATGTAATCATACAAATCTAGTGACATTATTACTTCCTTTCAATGTCATGATTTTTATTTTTTAGTCGATTCGAAAATTTTGCGATGATTTCCCTAATTATAACGGGATTCTTTATCTATTACAACTTCAGGTCAAATTTTTACTGACTAGAAAGATTACAGCATTGCCGCCTATGAAGAACTTCACAACTGACAAGAGGCATTTGACTTTTGAATAATCTGTCTCGAATTCATTTCCTTTCTAATCTTTAAAAAGGCATAGTAAACAAAGTTGTCTGTTTTGCTGACCTGGATATAGATAAGTAACAAAACTGGAACAAAGTTCATGCTGTATCACCAACGGTTTATTTCTGCACACAAATTTTCGAGCGTCTCGCCGCCCTTTCTCAAGTGTTGATACAATACTTGAGAAAGGGAGTCTTGACTATCACTTGATAGTCAATCAGACTTTACCTGATAGTCAACTAGCCTTTCCTGGTAGTCACTGATCAAAAACGAACAGAGGTGAATGTGATAAAAACCTAAAATGGCATTAGACTAAAAACGCTTGTTGTATCAACACTTGAGAAAGGGCGGCGAGGCGCTCGAAAATTTGTGTGCAGAAATAAACCGTTGGTGATACAGCATGAACTTTGTTCCAGTTTTGTTACTTATCTTTTTATCTTGCCAACACGTGGACTATCTAATCCATATATATATATATATATATATATATATATAATATATATATATATATATATATATATATCATTTAAGTTTCATTTTGTTACATTTTCATTTATTGTTTTTGCGTGGTACAAATTATTAACAAATTATTTGAGAGAACATATCAATTGATTCATCTTTCAGCATAACTATACTTTGTCCCTGAAAGCATATTATATAAAATCATCGTGACAGAATAGAGATATATCATATACATTATTTACATCCTTAAATATATTTATATCACAGCTGATCAAAATCAAAAGTCTTCTGTTCCAAGTAATCAAGGATACAGAAAGCAAATGACGTTTTCTTATTACGTCAGTTATACGTCAATTCGCAATGTAACATCAAGAGAGCAAAAGTACGTGCACCAGGATCGGCATGACCGACACAAAGTCCAAGGCTTTGTTCAGCACATGCACTTCCAACTGACTACGGTAATTCTGACTATCTTTCTGTACACGAAGAGATTGATCGCAAAACAAGTTAAACGCCATTTTTACACATTTTAAAGTAAATCATCAGGGAGAGCAAAATAAAATATTCAAAGCCATACCTCGCTTGTTACATAAAGAGGGATGTTCTTGAAGCTATGATGGGAAATATTACATTTTCTTATCATTTGCTTTGTTTTTTGTTTGTTTTTTTACCAGCTTTACTCGCAAATATCTCAAAACTAACACGAATGCAGTTAACTCGTTTTGCGATGAAACTCTTCACATGTTTATCCTACGGTATCATTCCTCCTCTGGGGTCACCATTTCAACATGGAAGAAATAACCCTCATTTTCCATGTGCTTTCAAGAATCACAAAAAGTGTCCAAAACTAGACAGTAGCCACAAAGAGTGCAAATAATCCTGACAACAAGGCTGATAACAATGACTGATGTGACATTGCTATCGGCAACATTTTGCATGTTTTGCTTATTATATGAAGCTAAGCATGCTAAGTATGATAACTGATTACACAGGTGTTGTAATCATACTGATAGTATTATGATTGCAGTGACAATTGAAGAAACGGTGATTATGACAAGAGTCTTTCAGAAAGCAGTACCTGACAGATTCCATTCTCCCTAGTTTCTCTTTTCCAGACATGTTTGTTCAAAATTTAGCAGGTGCGATCTTAAAGATATAGAGGGTGACATTAAAAAAAAAGAAATATCTTACAGCAAAGGTAATATCTATACATGAAACTGATAAAGGTATTATAAGGTAATGGTAGTACTGGTCTGCTTTAAAAGTCTTTAATGTCGTATAATAAGCTGCCTTGAATTTCGGCATTGAATTATTTTAACTGAATCATTGAAGTCAGTTATCATTATTAACCGATTAATCTGCTCTTCGTGGTTTCCTTACAATGTATAACAACGTTCCTCACCTTGCTACGCGCTTTTTTCCCGATCGAAACCTCTTGCAGCAGCAACACACTCCGCAGACAACGATGATGAGGAAGACGATCACGGCAACGCCCACAGTCACAGACATCATTACTGGATTGGACAGAAAGCCCGCAGATGCCCGTTTGGTTAAGCTTTCGACGGTGGCGGCAGGTCCCGCGGTAGCTGTCCGAAGTGAATCACTGGTTCGAATCCCCCGAGTGGTTGCAAGTGTAGACGGGACCATTGTCGTCATCTTCTGGGTCGTTTTTGACGCGGATGTTGTTGCCTGCGTTGTCGGCGGTGGCGTGCTTGTTGTCGGGGCTGTTATGCGGATTTTAGTAGCAAGTTCATGTCGGTAGGAGATCAGATAACAACTTCACGAGAACATAACTTGATATAATATACAATGTGATAAACGTCATATATCTATGCTATATATCATGATATGTATATAATCACTCAACACTAATATATTTCTTTGGTGGTCCGAAAAAGAAATGAAGTGGCCTGAAATAAAAGAAAACAATTCATAAAATTTCACTTTGATTTTAGGTGCCCGATCTGTCTATCAAAAGATAACCTTTTCAGGAACTTGGAGGCCGCACATAATTTTTTAGGCCTATAATACAACAGAATACACAGATATGTATGAAAATTGTTGCAATTGCAGAAACTAACCGAAGTGTTTACATATATGCTACCATGTATGCTTATATAATTATTATGTTTAATAATAATAATAGAAATAATGAAAATAATAATAATAATAATAATAATAATTATTATTATTATTATTATTATTATTATTTTTATTATAACAGTAATACAGGGTACTCATAATGCGCCAATTCCACATAACTAATGTGCCCAAGGCGCAGTAGGAAAAGTGAATTATGAATTATAAAAATCATACACACAATCAATCAATCAATCAATCAATCATAGTTTATTTCCAATCAACGAAAATCAAAACGTAATACAAAGTATACATATCATGAAATGATATTGTCTAAACTTTTACAAAAGGTTCATTTAATATTCGAAATAAATTACATACATCAACATATGCACAATAATCAGAAGGAACGAGGCGTATACATGTATACTTCGCGAGCTTTCAGAAAATAACTTCAATTTTTTTTTGGGAAAATAGCGATCCACTAAAAAGCTAAGCATGTACACATGTACATGCATGAAAGTAAATGAAACAATAATGACGAAAAAAAAAAGTAATTACATAATGTACAACTCTAATGGAAAGCAGTTATAAACAAAATGAGTCTTGAGGGCAATTTCAGAGCAGTCAACATTCGAAATGTAACGGATAGCTTGAGGCAACTGATTCCACAGGTAAGGTCCAGCATGTGCAAATGACCGATCCCCCATGATTTCTTCGTTTTTGGAACAACAAGCAATCTACAATCGGATGATCCTATTAGCATCTGGGAAGGATTATAAAGAGTGTCAGCAAATTGTACCCTGGGACAGATCGGTATATGCAATGAAAAATAAACAATAATAATTTGAATTCAATGCAGGACTCAACGGGTAACAAATACAGTGAAGATAAAACAGGGGTAATGTGAGCATTTCTTCTGGTAAGGGTAACAATACGGGCTGCCGAATTTTGCAAGTTTTGTAACTATGAAAGTTGAGATTGTGGTAGCTGAAACAGAAGTGCATTACCAAAGTAAAGTCGGGACTATATAAGGGCATGAACTATTTTTTCTGTGGCTGTACAATTTGAATACTTGATAAATGTTTGATGATATTGCTGGAGAAAAAGGAATTAAAGATGATCTCATGACTTGTTATACAGATAGTAGATCAAATCAAATACAATATAATATAATATAATATAATATAACATGATGTAATATGATATAACATAATATGATATTATATGAAATGATATAATATAATGTAATATAATATAATGTAATATAATATAATATAATATAATATAATATAATATAATATAATATAATATAATATAATACAATATAATAATACAATAATCTAGTTGCATTATTGCTATAATTTTCACTACTCACGAGGGGACTGCATTCTACAAGCTTGGCTTTTTAGCAGTCCCCTCCATTTCCGACCTTTTCTTTGTTATGATTCAGTCACATTTTGTCCATGTATTTCTTCAAATAAAGAATGTTTATTGTTTCATGTAAATCAAATGACGTGTATTTGAATTTCATTTGGATATGCAAAAGTTGCATTGTACTTAATTTGTTTATATGAAATTGTCATATTATATGCTTATAATATTTATAATAAATTGATCATCATGATATGATAATACTAATCAAACGAATACATAAAGACAAACGGACAAACTTACACATCGTAGTTATGCACATGCCGTCCTGCTCTTGCCATCCAGGGCAGCACACGGAGTCGGCGACGTAACCCACGCGATAGCTCTGGCGGGTTGAGGTGGAATACACCGTCCTATTCACAAAATAAAAGTCCCAAGAAGAATTTTTCTTTACATGAACGAGAACACCCGAATATTCGACAGTGGGAATTCTTCATGCTGTTTCGTAAACTCCTAAACCAATAGTCATTTTAGGGTCAAAGTGTACGTGTCATTACCTGTTCACTCTAGGAAAGAAAAGGAACTGTAAACAATGTGGCTCACAGGTTTGAAATAAATACTGCGTATAGTAGGGATAGCTGCAATTTCGTCTGATCTGTCTGGTATCTCAGTACCTTCCTGTACTTTTCATACGAAAGCTAGGAAGGCCAATATGAATAACGGATGGAAGGGAAACGTGGGCTGAAATTTGATGTGTTCCGGCAATCCATGAAGGCAAAAATTAGTTGCTACTGACAGAAAATTAGAAATGAAAGTTGATTTCTTTTGCACTTGGAAACCACCACACATGCCTATATAAGGGAATGTCCATTCAAAGGGAATAAGACATTACTCATTAGATTTGATGCCTTGTCCTAGTAAGCAATATACAGAACAGAAGAAAGAATAGTGAACGCTGGTGCGCCAATGCAGGAAATGAAGCCATGGGGGAGACTCCCTCATGTTACAGTTTCACAATAGGTCATTACATAAGAAAAGTGTTCAGGGAATTTTGTAAAACATACTGATGACGGTACCCGAGATAGAATGCGATCTCCTGGTGTTCAGCGTATGGTGATAAGAATAACGTTGATATTTTGGTGTTTGCTTTCCACGTAGCTATCGATAATACCTTCTGAGTATTTAGCACATTGCACACTTTACCGTGAAGTTGAATTATTTTTTTTTCCGCCTGAAGAGACTGTTTGGCTGCATTTTTAAAAGTATCTCGGCAGCAGTCGAACATATTCACCTATGCAATTCAAGAAAGCATGAAAGATCACTGAAATGCTCCCCAGTTATCGCAGGTCTTTGCAAATAGATTTTAACTTAATGCAGAAAAAAAAATACTCTCAACTGGACAGACAAATAGCAAACGTATAGTCTGAAAATATAAATCGGCATCTTACTGGATCGAGGGCATTTCATTTGAAACGGTGAAAATAAAGCCCGGAATGCAAAACACTGCTGACTGTCTGTCTGTTATTCACTTCCGGCAAAGTTGTTCGTGACACAAATTTCCTTTTAACGATACATGCAATGGTTCCCAGAAAAATAAATGCAATTCACTGCTGCGCGAGGTCGTCTTTGCCTCTTTTCTTTTTTCTTTTTTTTTTTGATATAAGAAAGTTCTGTTTCGATATGTAATAAATAGATATCAGAAGTAAAAACCGTCACATAAAAACATCGCAGGAGCCATTTTTTTTTTTTTTTTTTTTGCTCCTGCGGTGTTTTTATAATCATGACGGGTTTTACTCTCTCTCTCTCTCTCTCTCTCTCTCTCTCTCTATATATATATATATATATATATATATATATATATATATGTATATATATATATATATATATATATATATATATATATATAGCAATAATAATGTCACAATAGAGGAATGCATTAAATGCCATTAAATGTGACATTGTTATTGCTACTTGTAATACTGCCAATACGCGGAGCAACTACAATATATAATAACACGGACTGTTCTTTAATTTTGTCTGGTGACTTTCCGGCCTGAAAATGTCACTAGTATTATCCATTCTATCGTTTAATTTTTGTTCTCTAGTTCTTTGTTCGTTGCTTCCTTGCTTCCTTGTCGTCCAAAGTGGTCGGGTCTCATACATACCTGTATCGTGTGCACTTCAATATTAAGAAGCACGTCGTGTAGTACTTTTGCGTCGCGGACGTCTTGAATGTTTGAGTGTAGGAGATGCCACGGCTGCAAGACGAAGAAGACAAACAGTAAGACTCAGACCGTTAGAGTGATACCTCCATTCAACACAGATTTTCTCTCATCGGTTACTCATCGGAAGCTTTAAGATTATCCCTTCCGACCACCCACCGAAGTGTTTATCGGATCGCAGTCTGATGAATCCGACTTGTGTTGGTCGAACATCAGTGTCAGACATGTTGGGCGGTGATCTGACGAGGCAAGATCGTCCGATGAGGATCACGCGCGAGACACGTTTGACACTGACCTGATACGCGACCGACCAAGACAAATTCATCAGAATGCGATCCGATACACTTCAGTGGGTGGCCGGAAGCAACAATATTTGCTTCCAATGAGTGACCGATGAGATAAAATTTCTGTGGAATAGAGGTATTATAGTACAAATGCACCAAGCACGCGCCATTAGAATGCATTCACATAAACATAAAGAGCGTGCACGGTCGTACGCAATCTATCAACAGTAAGCACTTACGTTGCCATATTATCTTTGTTGGTCATTATTTCCTTTTATCAAATACATGATTGGAACAAATGTAACGTATCATACAACACACATACACCACAAAATACAATGAGGAAAATTATGTTCATGCATAAGAATATCACGTAAAAATAATATATACTACAACATATAATACTATAATAAATAATATAACGAACTTATCATTATGAAACAAAACAAACGTTGTTTCGGCGTAGATTTAAAAAAGAAACAACAACAGCCGCATACTTTCTGCTACAGGTTTATTTTTGTAGAGTTGATGCTTGAGTGTGTGCAAATATAGAATTAGTTCTTGTAAAGACTTGGACTATAAGACCAGTATCTTATAGTATTGTCATTTTTTGGTATCGGTCATGGATTTTTATGTATTATCTCTTGTTTGTTCTATCACATGTCCCTGTTCATGATGGCGGTTTCCTGGATTGTTCTTTCCCTCGATCACATTATGATTTTAGCTGCACTGTCGCCACTTTCCTGTTTGCTATGTTCGTAGGCATGGTTTGGCGGTGCTGTCAAGGGATAAACAATTCCTTTAGTGATTTTACCTTTTTTTGTATACTATCTGTCCATTGATTACATTATACAAAAGGGGGAAAAAGAGAAAACTAAAACCACTCCATCTAAATGAATCATAAAACTCCAGAGATTCTCGCATCGTGAGTGTGATATTGGATGAAATGAATGGCATGTCTATTAAATCAGATAACACACTTTTGATGGTCTATTCGTTAGTTTGCATTGAAAGGACACTTCAGCCTAACTGCCAGTTACGCAGTGTAATAGGAAGGAAGTGGCATAAGAGGGTATTTTCGTTGGTGTTGTTTTGGCATCGAGTGGAAAAAAAAAAAAAAAAAAAACCTTCTCAGGAAATAAGTCATGTGTGCGTGGGGGAAAGTTATAACATGGTATAGCAGGCTGTCATCACCACCAACACGCGTTGAATCAGTATATTCTCTTTTTTTTTCTCCTATTGGGGCTGGAAGTGGCTATGTATTTTTTCTATGATTTGATGGCCGCTAGATTCTACTTTTGGTGGTGCGAGTCTCCTCGTTGGGAGCTCTGCATTTACTTTATGCCACCTGCAATTTACAAAGTAATATTACTGATGAAAGAAACAGAACCAGAGAGAGAGAGAGGGGGGGGGGGGGGGTGGGGGAGGGGGAGAGAAGGAGAGTGAGAAGATAAAGTTAAAAAAAGATCTTCTGTTAACGCGAGGTGGATGTGCGCAAAATTAATGTTTTTGATTTCTATACAAAAACCAAACGCTTAGCAAGTATTGGAGAATATGTGTAAAGGATAAAAATTGTTTTTCCTCCACTGAGCTCAATCGGAAGGACAGCCAATAGATGATAGAGGTGATTATAATCTTTCCGTCATGCTGCATATAAAATGATAGATGAAGACGTACCATTAGGTTTTCATACAACAGGAATTTCCCTGTGACTGAATATCAAACTGGATATTTGCAGAGAGTAACATTCCCATAGTACATGAGCAAATGACACAACGTTGACACCATGTGCTCATTTCCGTTATATACGCCTACACGGATATTAAATGAATGTTCAAGTGAAAGTCTATTGAGATAGGGTTAGTGAGAAGCTATACGTGCACTTTATAGTTCAAGAGACGAATTTACGTTTGTGGAAACAAAGAATCACTTTCTTACGTTCCGCTCACAAAGAGATGGCCGTCCTGTTTTAGGTTTCGAAATTTGAATAAAAATAGTGATGAAAGAAAGATATTATTTAGACGGGGGAGAGCAATGTTCAGGTTCGAGTCCCACTGGTTCCTTTTTTTCCCGACATGTTTGTTAATTTACAGATCAGCAGTTGCGATCTTAACAAATTTAATCTGCAGAGGGACACAAACTGAAGAATCTCGCACCTGAAAAAAATAGTGATGTCAGAACGAAACTTAAGAAATAATGAGGTGCCATCGTTATGCCAAGAAGGCATCTACTCTGACAATATTTGATTTGATTTGATTTGATTTGATTTGATTTGATTTATTTCTGCTTAATTCCGTTGCATAAGATATGATTGTGTACAAGTCATTTATGACAAACAGTATATCAACAAATAGTTTTTAGTACAAAATAAAACAAATACAAACAGCTTAGGGAACTTAAACAGAAGGGTCTCAAAATAAGCCGAGGCTTGACGGTATGGACACCCTATACTTCGCACTCTGGATAGAATAAGGGATAGAGAAAGGGGGAAGGGTAGGGGGAAAAGGGAATGCCATTATACAGAGTGTATGTGTACTACTCCGACAACTTTACAACTACTTTACAGTAATGATAATGAATGAGTATGCTATCAAAATTAACACGTTCATTTGCCTTTGCCGTAGAAATAACCGAATATGCACTATGAAAATAGTAATACTAAGTAAATGATTACAAAGCATTCTTACATGTGGTTATCTGACATGAAATAACAAAAAATATTGTGGTTAAATGTGCACAGTAATGGTAAGGCACATGGTATACATACATACATATACAATACATGCTCATTATAACATACATTATGTACCTATCCTATACATACACATACACACCCATATTTATAATATATTTAAGGATAGACAAATAGATTGATATTATTATGTATGCACACATACATGCTTCATGTATCACGTACATGTCTATATATATTTGATTATAATGCATAACAATAAAGAAATCAAAATGTTTATCCTGGGGGATACTGCTTAAGGAGGTGAAGTTTGACAGCCTTCTTAAATGAATACAAAGTGGTAATGCTTTTAATTTTGGTGGAAAGGGAATTCCAAGTGTCAGGGACGGAGTGTCTGATAGAATGATGCGCGAGTGCAGTTTTGGGGTTAAATAAATGCAAATTTGTGGATTGTCTGGTAGGATAAGTGTGAATCTCTGAATTTGACCGAAATATTGTGTTAGATATTGGAGGCAAGAGGTTTGACTTGAGGCAAAATATAAATACAGTTTTTTTTCTGACAAAGTTTATGTCATTTATCTTAAGGGATTTAAGCTGGAAAAATAATGGGTCGGTGTGATCTCGAGAGCGTGCTCGACTGCACACTCAAATTGCTTTTTTCCTTTTCTGCAGAATAAGTATACGGTCTGTATTACATTTGTGGGTTGCCCAAATAATGTTGCAATACGATATATATGGCAGGATCAAAGCATAACACAGGGTAAACAATACACGATTTGGTAAAAAATACTGAAGCTTAGATCAGGCCAACGTTTCGGGATACAGGAGAAATAACGTGTTTTACATGAACATCCCATTTTAGGTTTTCATTTATATACACACCGAGAAATTTGTTAAGTGTTTTCTTTTCGAGAGTTGTACCATCAATATACAATTCATATTCTGGTAAATCAGCTTTTTTACATTTGAAATGAGTGAAATTAGTTTTGTTTAAATTGAGCGCCAGTATATTACTTTTAATGTAGATAATTTCGGTAATTCATTGTTCAAAATAGTAACTAGGTGGTTTAGGTCAGTATGTGAGTAAAACACATTTGTATCATCAGCAAATAATATAAACTGTAACGTGGATGATGCCTTTGAAATATCATTAATGTAGATTAGAAACAATGACGGACCTAAGATTGAACCCTGGGGGACTCCACATGTTACAGGTAATGCATTGGAGGATACTGAATCAAAGGAAACAAATTGTTTTCTACATAACAAATAGTTTTCAAACCATGTAAGTGCAGTACCCCGAACCCCGTAATGTCGTAGCTATGTAATATATCATCAAAATCTTCTAAGAAAGTATCAGTACAACTATTGGGGGACGATCACATACAATTATATTTTTACTGTTGACCATGTCTATTTCTATACATAATAATTCAGCGGAATTATGAACAAATGAGAGATAATTTCTGACCTTATAGGACAGAGACTTAAATATATAAAATGCAACACCACCACCACCACGACCGTCCTGTCTGTCACTGCGAACAAAATGATAATTAGGAATATTATATATGTCTGGGGATCTGGCGTTTAACCAAGTTTCAGTGATTCCAACTACTGAGAAAGAAAAAGACATATTTGTCAACAGATCAGCGACATTATCAAAGTTCTTACTTAAACTCCGGGCATTACAATGCAACAAACCAAATTTGTCAGGACAATTTACAAAAGTACGATTGAATACATCCGGCAAATAATACTTACAATTTATAAGTGGTTGTACATTATTATCTAAGTCAGGTATCATTGTATTCAGATAGTTTCTGAAGTGTTAATGGCAAAGACATAAAAAGCAGTTTTCACTGGCACGATGCTGCCAAGATAGCTAGCATATACATTATTTATTGCTGTTGTCGTTGTTGTTTTTTTTTTTTTTTGTTCCTGAAAGCAGACACATTCTAAACGATACAGGCCTGGTATTTTTTTTTTCTTGACTAGTTATAGCATAATTCGTTGTGCAATCGTGTCACACCATGAAGTAAAAAAACAATAACAAACAAACAAACAAACGACGTAAGAGCAAAAATAATTTTTTGTGAGAACAGTCATTATTTGTCTTTTGGTAGTAGCATCAAAGATCCTGCATGGAGTACTAAGAGTGTGATTACTAGCTGCAAAGTAGTGTTTGTGAAATGACAAGATGTTAAGCTATACATAAATATTCTACTGAGACGTTAGAGAATTTGTAAATGTACACAGGACTTGTAGTACAGTGGGGAGATTCTGTTAGATAATATCTCTTCGATAGTTGGAGTGACCCCAGGTAAAAGTGATAGAACCCCAAAACTCTTAACAACAACCAAATAAACAAACAAGTGTTTCATCACCGCAACCACAAATCGTTGAAACCCTTTAAAGTCCCCTTTTATAAGAACTTTAGAAAAATAGCCAAATTGGCCAAAAAACAACAGTAGAGACTCCAAGAAGAAGAAGTTTCAAGTTTGCTATCACATGCTATCACCGAATGGTGATATTGGTAGCAGCAACTACTCACGGAAATAAGAGTTGGTGATGACGTCAGTCATTAGCCCTTCACGCTTTTGCATGGTTTTGACGAAAATTCATGAAATACAATCCAATTTGATGTAAAGAATGCGACTGACATAATTTTCTTTGTCGTGACGATATTGGCATATGCATATGCGTATTATGTCTTTGTTATTATGATATCACCATTTTGTTGAACACGTTTAAAATCGATTCTTTAACTTTCTTAGTTGAGGTCCTCATTGCTGAAACCTGGGCTTTTCTGTAGGTCTGATTTTTTTTTTTTATGTTTCATTTCCTACAGCCACCTTCACCATGATCATGTAACTATTATAGTTTGATAATTATTATAGCTCCGTTTCGTATGTTTTAGTCCTACTATTACTAAAACACACACACACACACACAAAGCAAAAAACAAGGCTTTACTACTACTACTACGACAACAACAACTACTACTACCAATGCAGCTACTACGATACTGCTATATTACTACAACCACTACTCCTGTTATTACTATTATTACTGCTACTACTTCTACTATTCTTACTATACTGCTACTACTACTATGCTACTACTACTGCTTCTGCTGCAACTACAACCACATTGTAGTAGTACATCCTATTATTGCTTCTTATAAAATACATAATGTTTTCGTAACTAGGGCAAGTTTCGTACAAACATTTCCACTTTCATAAATTAGAACTAATGCTGTTTTTATCTATGGCAAAAGTCAGAACGCCAGAATTTAAGCTGTTGCATGGTAATCGCAATTATTGCAATTTTCAATTAGAAAACCTCTTAAAGAATCAAAGTTTTGTCGATTGATTTTGCTATTATCATTGTTATACATATTCATATTATGATCGTTGTCATCATTACTATTGTAATCATCATTATAAGTTTCATCATAATTATCATAATCGTTATCATCGCCATTATTATCATAAGTTTTGTAAAAAATATATATATATATATATATATATATATATATATATATATATATATAATTTACCTCTTGTCTTGACGTTTGACAGCATTCAAACAGGAGTGATGTTTTTCCTTCCTTGCACAACAGAACAGTAGGTGCAATACGAAAATTGTCCTTCGGTTTCAAAGGCATTAAGTACACGCATAACGAATTCCCAGATCTCAGGTGGCATTTATTTCAGAAGATCAATACTGTCTGCCAGTGTCTGCTATTCAAGTAAAAACGTACTCCATTCTGCTTTGGTTTGGTCCTTATGAGCTCGTACTTATATCTGACGAGTCAAAACACCAGGGCTAGTGTTTTGTGTGGGCTTGTAATGAGCTCCGCATATAAGGCATCGCATGACGAGTTATATTGTAGGAGGAAAGGCTTGAACGGAATTCGGCAATAGGGTTACTGAAATTGAACCTATAGAGAAATATCACTCTTGGTGCGCTGTCATACCATCCTGCTATAGTTCCCCCTTTGCTGTCTTTGAAATCAGTATCATTGTTTTTAATCATTGGCAGGCCCTTTTTCCTCTGGCAATCCCCAGACTTATGTTTTATTATAGCAAAGACCACAATAAAAAAAAAAAATAATAAATATGGTATCATTAATCTAGGGCAGCTTTCAACTTAATGCTAACTTGTGGCATAGTGGATACGACTCCTGACTTCCGATCGGAGGACCCGAGTTCGAATCCCGCCCAGTGCTTACGTCCTTGGACAAGATGTTTTTACCCACTATGTCCCTCTCGGCCCAGAGGTATAATTGGGTACCTGGCAACGCTATATAGGGTAATAATAATAGCAAGGCCTTCTGGCAGAGCAGTGGCAACACTGAAGAGGCTGCCCTGGGTAAATAAGACATTATTATTATTATTATTATTATTATTATTATTATTATTATTATTGTTATTATTCAATAGGACACTGTCATTCAAGCGCGCCGGAACACTTCTGTTTTTTTGTTTTTGTTTTGTTTTTTTGTTTTTTTTTGGGGGGGGGGCAAAATCTCAACGGGGGCACATTTATGTGACGATGTGAGATCCTCGGCGCGGGAGCGAAGCGAGCGAGGAGGGGGGTTGGAAAGGGGATACCCCCCCCCCCCCCCCCCCCCCCCCACGGTAGGGAGCTTTTGTAAAACAGGGTACAAAAGTCGCGTTTATAGACCATTTAAAAGCAAATTTCTAGGGAATTAACATATTGAAAAAATCAGTTGGAAGGACTATGATCATAACATACGGGAGTACATTAATAATGTGATGGTGCGAGATCTTCGGCGAGGGAGCGAAGCGACCGAGCCGGGGGGGGGGGGGGGGGGGAATGTGGGAGGGGGAAGGGGGGATACCCCCTCCCACGGTAGGGACTTTTTTGTAAAAACAGAGTATAAAAGTCGCGTTTATAGAACATTTAAAAGCAAATTTCTAGGGAATTAACATATTGAAAAAAAAATCAGTCGGAAGGACTATGATCTTAATACCCCGTTCCCACTGCCGATCAGATCAACTCGATCAAGCGAGATCAATCCCGATCATCTATTTTTGCCAGAGCAATCCCGACCAAATGCTCGATCGTCCTTCAACACGATCCCTTCCCGACCGCTATTCGATCTTTTACGATCCGCATCCGACCATTCTCGACATCTCCAGAATCTCTCCTAGACAGCCACACAGATCTCTACTCGAACATCCCGATATACACACAATCAATACACGATCGCTACACGGTCAATACTCGATTTCTACTAGACTTCCTAGACCAGCTCGACATGACTCGATCTGTGTAAGATCTTGCATCGAACGGGTCGGCAGGTTCGTACAGTGATCGAGTGAAGGAAGAATTGGTTACAGTATTCGTTTGGTTATTATGAGACAACTCAGTATTTATGCTTGAATACGGCGTGGCCAAAAAGAGTGCTACAAACTGACTATTAATTGCAATTAAAGCATGAATGAACGACAGAAATGATTATCTTTAGTATAGGTTTTACCGGCCAATCTCGCCCTTTTGTCAGTCTATTTGAAGAAAGGTTCATTCTATTTAGCGAAAATCCTCATCACTGCACATTCGGTCATTCATAATTGCAAGTTGTTCGTTCAATTTAGCATTCCGATCAATGAGATTTGCACATGTGCCTTTCGAATTCGTAAAACGGGCATTCAAATTGGCACGTGCTCTTCAGTCATTCAAATTCGCCAGCACTGGCGAAAGGGATATTTCAGTCATTCAATTTCGCGTATGGGCAGTCAAATTCCTAACATGTTCATTGAAATTAACGTCATGTCATTTCTTTTTTTTGAAAAGGTGATAACATTTAAGAGCGTATTTCTATGTGACTTATTCTTTCATCCACACACTGTTAAGCAGTAAAAGTATCGTATTTTTTACCATATTATATAACTTGCTGTTCTGTAACGCCCCTTTTCTTTCATACATGACATTTTAGGCCTACATGTACCAATACTATAGTTTAACTTCATCTTCTTACAGTCATGACGGCACAAGATAGATACAGACGTATTTCTCAAGGGGACAGAAAACGAATTATAGGAATATTTGATGATCATAACCTTGACTTCCTACAACTGGCCGACACAAGGAATAAAGCGCACAACGGCGAGATAAGTTGTGGCCATGCACATGTTGCACTATCTTCGGAATTGAAGAGTTACCAAGCACCTTAAAGAAAAAAAAATGTTGCCAAAATCTCTGAAATGAGTACAAAAATATGATATGCAATGACGCTTAGAAAACAATAACTATGTTAAGAAAATAAAGAAAGAAGCAAACCATAAACATGCGTGCTAAATTGACTGCAAAAGATGTTAAATTGATTGCCCAAAAATGAATTGGAATGAACGAGAGCAGCATGTCCGTGATCACGTGACTATCATTCTAAACTGAATGAACGAATAACCAAATGGTGCTTGTGTTACGAATTTCAATAGAAAAAGTGTTACTTAGAATGAGGCTAAAGGTAACTTGAATGCTCCAATATGAATTTCAATGAAGAGATCATAAAATTAAACTATACCGAACATGTCATCTTTGGTATATTTTGGTAAACTGAATGCAGCAATTAGGAATTGGACTGACAAATTGATAAAGTGCGAAATTGGCCGGGAAAACCTATAGTTGATAGAAGAACACTTCCTATTTTGAAACCAGGCACAATCATCAATTCTCGTGCAGGCGTTTCGATTCTGTAGTCATATTTCCTGAAAAAAAAAAACGATGACAAAGACTGATCACTACTGCTTGTGAGCCACTCAAAAAGGTACCAAAAATGCATTCATTTGTATTCATTCATTTTATCCGTTTTCAGTAGCTATTTTTGACGCATTTGTTATCAGTTTTTACGGCTTCACTATCGCTCGGTCAAGTAGGATATCAGTGCGGAAAGTTAGAGATTTTGTAAATCACAAATTTTCATGGAGATCAAAGCGCCTGCACGAAGATTGATTATCATTGTGTCAAATAAAATTTGAGGTGTGTTCTTTCTATTGAATAATGTAATTCATTCAGTCGCTCATATCTTTTTAAATAATAGACAATTTTGTAGCACTCTGTCTGCCGGGACACCATGTATAATACCTATAATAGGTTCGTTCATATGCATTCGATATTTTCACTGGATGTGAAGAATAGCAAATCTAAGTTTGATATCTCATTAAAAAAAAGAAAAAAGAAATGTCACACCGCCACGCTTCGTATAAGTGCATGACATATAGGTGGGCTGAAATTAATTTGGTCTAAAATGAAACATAGGCCTATATGCCCATAAATGCACCATTATATAGAGTTGGAAAGAAAATTGACTGTTCTACACCCCAAATGAGTCGTGTTATCTCTGTCATTATTGTTCTCATTATCAAAGAATGAAAAAGTGAATGAAAAATATATATGTATTCATTGATAAATTATATAGGCCCAAGAGTGTGTAAAAGAAAATACATGTATCATATTGATTTCTAAATTCATGAAGTGTGCTGATATGTGGAACAGAGTACATTATCATGAAAATAAAATAATATAACATTTTACACTAGCAAAAAAAATGATGAAAATCTTGGTTGTTTATTTTTTTTTGTCAACTCATCCCAGCCAATCGATACCGAGGTGTACTTCAAGCAATGTACGTACAACTCTCAATAAAAAACCTTATAAAACCTTATTAAGCGAAGCGAAAGTGTAACATCTACGTAAATAAAAGTAAATTAAGTCACTGAGCATTTATGAATCTACGTTACAACTACTGTTTTAACACGTCAGCGTAAGAAATAGATTTTATATCAATGTAACCAACTTCAACTTTGAAACAGACAAGCTAGCAAAAGAAATCTAGAAACATTTCTCAGTTTATAAGTAAAGTATATAATCTAGAAAATTTCCTTTCACGTTACAGTCATATTACCAGAATACCGATTTTTTCTCAGTTTCAGTTGTGTTTCTTTTCATACTTCTGGTATTTTTGTCTGGAGAGTCTAATTCTGTCATGTCTGCTGTTTAGGGTTTGTTCTCTTTTCCCTCTCTTCGTGGCCCTTTTCTTTTCCTCAGTAGGCCAGGAGTGGATGAAGAAACTGACGACGTCTAACTTTTTAACGTGACCAAGGACTGCATATGTTTTTTCTTAATACCTGAACAATAAATGAGTGCTAAGAAAGTACGTCTGCACCTGCTGCAACCACTGTCAAAAAGTGCTCGGTATTTGATCGAGTGCCGGTCGAAGCATGATCGAGTTTAGTCGAGTATCAATCGATAGCAGTCCTGTATCGGTCGTGTAGCGGTCGAGTTATTCATGAAACTGATGAATCCTGGATCGAGATGATCTGAAATCAATCGTGTAGCATTCGAGTATAACTCGAGATGATCGGGAACTGAGCTCGGGGAAAAATCCGTCCCGACCACACTAGATTTCTATACGACCGATTCCCGATCAGCACGATCTCTTCTCGATCACTACCCGAGCTGTTGGTGTTCGGGCTTCCTACTCGAATATTTTGGACATGTCCAAAATTATCGTGAAGGAAGCAGGAGCGATGCCGATCAAGGTAGATCGACCCCGAATACCAATGCCGAGCCAGCCCGACCAGGCTAAAAAAGCTTGATCGGGATTGATCGAGTTGATCTGATCGGCAGTGGGAACGTACCATTATTATACGGGGGTATAGCCCCCGTTCCACTATCACGATTTGGACCCCGATCTGTCCCGATCTAGCAGATCGGGAGAGAGCGGCAAAAGCGTACGGGGATCGGAAGCATCGTAGCAGCAGCGTGTAGAGGTCGGGGTTGGAGCGGGCAGTTTTTCATATCGGGAAGAAATTTTGAACCGGTTCAAAATTTCTTCCCGATCTCCCCGATCAAATTGACATATTTTTAATCGTACGGCAAGCGGGGAGAGCGTAGTGACAGCGTAAACGCAGCGGGCAGAGCGTAATGACGGCGTAAACGCAGCGGGATGAGCGTGACAAGGTCTTTCTGAGCGTAGTAACATCGGCACAAGAACGGGAAGTAATTTTAGCTGTAATTTTCGAAGAAGAAGAAGAGATGAAGAAAAAGAAGAGAAGAAAGCAGCGAAGCAGCTACCCAAAAGGCGAAGAAAGAGAGACTGCACGTGATGCTGAAAGAGGAGGAAGAGGACATAGCAGAATTTTGAAGAATATGAAATCATCTACAACTGGAGGAAGACTGGAGGACAGCACGTCTTTGTTTATACAATGCATTGCTGCAAAAGAACCGTGAGTTGAGGAGGCTCTTCAAGTTCAAGTTCAAGTTGATTTATTTCACTTCCAACAAACAAATAATAAAAAATGCAAAGAAACGCTCATATACACAGACGTCATGAAATCAGTACCACAATGCGATGAACAGAATAACATTGTTAAAGAGATACAGGCAAATTATCAACAGAGATACAAATAACAGTTACGTCACTGTGGTAAATGCATGCAAAATATTGCTGGAAATGAAGGGGACTGCTAAAAAGCAGAGCTTGTAGTATTAGAATGCAGTCCCCTCATAGAGAAAAATATATAATTGCAAAACACAGCAACAACAAACTTCCCTAAGCGGTAGCAAAAAAAAAAAAAAAAGGACAGACAGAGTAATACACACATACATGCACACATACGGACGCACATTAACAAACACATGGCTCCTCTCTTGTAAGGAAAAAAATAGATGAGAGGATAGAAAGATATAGTAGTGAAGAAGGTAGTAAGTCCGAGGTGGACAAGGGGGGGGGGGGGGAGGAGGGGAGAGGAGAGGGAAATGGTGGGTCATAACCAGGGCACTGAAGGCACAGAAGCACGGGCTCGCTGATGAAGAAAGAGTAGTGAGAATAACGAAGCAACAACAACTTTGAAAATCAAAAGTAAAAAAAGAAGAATGAATCTTCGAGGTCCACAGTATATTTCTTCGGTTCTGCATGCTAATAAGTTGACTGACTGCTGACCCACAGTCGTATCGGGGTACATCGGGGCACATCGGGCACTTTTCAGCTCTCAGAACGGGGTAACAGCGTGATAAGATCGTATAGATCGTTCAGAGCGTAGATACAGCGTGCATTGATCGGATAACATCGGCAACATCGCACTAACAGCGTAGCTACATCGTTCTAAAGCGTACCGGCAGCGGCAGAGATCGCAATGTCTAATTCCCGATCATCGTAGTAAGAGCGTAGCAAGCACTTGGTAGTCGTAACTGCAGCGTACTTAGAGCGTTCTAACATCGTACTGTGTCCAGATCGGCTCAGGTTTTACCCGATCCTTCCCGACCTGAGAAAATTGTCAAATCGTAGCGAGAACGGCATAGTGGAACGGGGGCTTTAGTGATGGTGTGAGATCCTCGTCGAGGGAGCGAAGCGACCGAGCGGGGGAGGGTGTGGGAGGGGGATACCCCCTCCCAAGGTAGGGACTTTTTGTAAAAACGGAGTATAAAAGTCGCTTTTATAGAGCATTTCAAATTAAATTTCTGAGGAATTAAACACAGTATCACTGCGAAGGACTATGATAATAACTTATGAAGACTTTTCATTTTACTATAAGTACGGGCA
Source organism: Diadema setosum (assembly GCA_033980235.1). Lineage (NCBI taxonomy): Eukaryota > Metazoa > Echinodermata > Echinoidea > Diadematoida > Diadematidae > Diadema > Diadema setosum. The sequence goes on from CM067064.1 coordinate 11,111,863, forward strand.
GAACGAGCGAGCCACTTTCCCTTTGCAATTTATCTGAAATGTACTCATTAAAAGCTTAAACGTGATCGCATCGTTCGAACAATAAAATATATTTTTATACTGCTAGAAAGCAAAGAAAATGAAAAATGTAAGGTTTACGAAAGGTATGTTTCAGCTGGCACACTCGAGGACACGAGGCTTCGTCCCGTTAGGGGCGAAAATTTTTGCATTATGCAGTTATTAAAGGAACCACTGGATGAGAAGACTACTGCATTGTATGAATAACCTAGATGTCACATGCGTACAACAATATAAGGAAAATACAAAGAGAATTTCACAAAATTTCATCTTTTGAAAAAAGTACACATTCCCTTGACTCGTTACCGACATATGTTAGGGGTAATATCATTTCCCCTGCCTTTAGAAAGAGGCAAGTCAAGTGCTCTTTTATTATGCGAAAAAAGTGAAAATATGTTGTATTTTCTTTACATTTTCTTTATTCTGTTGTACGCATATGACTCACAAGCTGTAGTAGTCTCCTCATTCAGCGGTTCCAACACAAAAATTTTAAAAATTCATAACTTTTGCATCGATTGCCCAATTTTCCTCAAACTTTCACAGATGTGTTCTATTAATATTGCTGCATTCTCTCAATTCTTATGTTTATGAAGGTGAACTTGTCCTTTAAATTACAACATTTAGACAAGAAATATGCCTCTATTGTTCATTTTGGTCTTTAAATCAGTGATTAATTATTTGTTACAGGGGGCACTTTCGGGGGGGGGAGGGGGCAAAAACTCGTTTTGCCTGCCCCCCCCCCCCCCCCCTTCCGGCGCCCTTGCTGTCATTATTCCCAGGTATTCATTTTTACTGAGCGGGTCGAAAGGGACGCCGTGGGTACAAATATCCTAAGCATGCATGTGGCAGGACTCTAACTCAGAACCTCCGTTTAAAAGTCAACAGTCTTTTCCATCATACCGTAGTGCGTCAATAACAATTCGAAAAAGATTAGCATTTGGGAACTATTGTTTCTTTCTTGTCGACATTGAATTGGAGCTTTGGAGTATCATTATCTAAATTAAGATGAAGAACAAAGGATTCATTCATTTCGTGAGTGGAATGGCATCGTTCATATCTTCGGTCGTTGTCGTATATTCGCCCACGTTGTTTATCATCACCAGCCATGAAAGACCCTGTCCTTTTTTTTATGTATTATCCCCAAAGATTTAGTATAAATTGATACTGAATTTAGGTGAAGGCATATAAGAAGAAAGCTTGAAACGAAAGATTCTATTATTGCTTCATCTTACTTTATGCACCACGGATGAGATCCTTCCTACTGGGGAAAATACGAGAATAATGTGATAACACAGGCAAGTCATTTTAAGGGTTTCCCTTCTTTCTTTTCTTTTTCTTTTTTGCAACTACTCTGCGAGAAATCCCGGGCAAGTTCCCCTTTTTTCACTTGGTGTTAATTATGATACAGATCGAGCATACAATCTTATTCAGAGAGAGAAATAGCAAAAAAGAAATGTTTGCAACTGATTCACAATCAGTTGCAATGAAAACATCTCGTCGGAAGAATTTCATGAATTTGAATAAAAAAAGAAATCCTTCTGTAACTATACTCTCTGCTGAAGACAGAGTCCCTTCATTCTTATAATTCACCATCACTTGAGACTAGTGAATTATGGATAAGACCAAGAGAGGAGGAAAGAGAGGTGAGTCATTGCGTATAATTTTTCAAACGTCATTATCTCACGATGACGAACTCGCTTATCTTAGTGGTGTCGCTGCCCCGTACAGTGGTACCGTAAAAGGTGAGCGACACAGTTTTAAATCCCAGGCTGAGAGTTATGCAGATCAGGCATACTACGATCTCATTCACGGAGCTTAAACAGTAAAATAAGAAAACCTCTGTAACTAACACCTATAATAAAAAAAACAAATACGAAAAACGAACAAATTACCTTAAGGCAAGTTATTGATGCTGTTTCCCTTTTAATCTCCTCCAATTAGATACATGATCATCACAATCATTGTGCCAAGACATGTCAAGAGGTATGCTGAAAGAATAACACTGACCAGGGCTGACCTATCCATCATCTGCGTACCAGACTAACACCACTTGAAAGAATACGATAATAACTTTTTTAGTTGATGACAAATATATAAATCAATCATATCATTCTCTATGGTAGACCTTTGTACCAATCTATTTCTTCCAGCACCAAGCTAGATGCAGCATTGGACTGTCTGGTTGTTCCCATTATCCACTGTATATCAGTATACATGTTCTCTGAATCACTAACACGTGGGAAAACTCCATAACGACAGGAAATTATTCGTAGTGTGTCAGTCGGACCCTATTGTGACGTAATCATTCATTCGGAAGCAAGAAGGGGGAGGTGGGCTACCAGAGCGATTTCCTCGTTCTTCATTTTGCATGTACAGAGACAGACAACCGCCCCTCCTGTCAACCAACGCGTATACCAGTGATTCATAATTCTTATTAATAATCATGGATGCATCGCTGCTTTTATTTCATTTATAGTAGACATATAAGACTGGCGGAAAGATAAAGGTGTTCGGTTGTGTTATGTTCTTTGTCTATTTTCTAGACGCTGTCTGGAATTTCTTTCTTTTGGTTTTGTTTGTTTTAAAGACTATGGTAGCTAGGACTCTCCTTGGTGGTTGGTGACAGTTGCCTGTGGTAATTTGGAGTGTGGTGAACTGATTGATATTGGTTCTCTTGCATTATAGGCACATTTTCTCCCACGTACAATGATCGTCGTAAAACACAAAGACTTTTGCCAGCATCAATTTTTGATAATCATTCCAACGACATCATCGTCAACTTGATCACCATCATTAATGTCACAATCATTACATCATGTTTTTTTTTTCCTCACTTCCACTTGCTCTGTTCTTATCAAGACTATCGTATTCATTTTACTTCTGTAGATTTCCTCGATTTTAATTTGATTTGATTTTGATTTACATGTTTTTATTTCTCTGCCGGGACAGCCAAGTTCAACAGAATTTGTTTTCCAGTGGCAGAATTGGGTTTTGGGTGATGGGATAAAATGACAAACACTTAAAACCGGGGTTTCCCTTTTTTTTTTCTGCTCGGGCTCCTTGATCGGATGCTTGATCTGTATTACCATGAACTTCAATTGAAAAAAAAAGAAGGAACTGTACCCTTGGATTTGACACGGCGTCAAATCCAAGCCGCACCACCACCACTGAGCTGAAGCCAATATTCCTGACAGTGACACGAGGATATGTGTTTAATTACCTGCCCTTATTTAGGATTTCAAACCTCCTCTATATCCTTTGACTTTCTTTGAGCCTTCGCTTACCTTTCTGACCATTTTCATTTCATTCCCCTAATACTTTGTACATTAAAGGGATTGTATAGTTTTGGTTGAGACCTAATTTCAGGTTTCTAACATTTTTTGGGTAGATAATGGAAAACCTCTTATGAAATGTGAAAGAGCATGTGATTCTATGAGGAATTCAACGTTTATTTATAAAAATTGGCTTTGAAATGGCTGAGATATCCAAAAAGAGCGATTCTAATAAAGTGTGGGACCCACACTTTAGTTACGATCACTTTGTTTTACTTTGTTTTTGGATGTTTCAGTCATTCCAAACCCGATTTTCATCAAATAAACTTTGAATTCCTCTTAAAATGGTATGTTCTGTACTATATCATAGATGTTTTCTTCGTATCTCACAAAAAGTTAAAAGCCCAATTTTCATCTCCACCAATACTGTACCATCCCTTTAAAGTAAAACTGAATCATTCACGAACCCTCCATCTTCTCAAAAGTGAATTAATAATAATAATAATAATAATAATAATAATAATAATAATAATAATAATAATAATAATAATAATTTAGGTCTTATTTACCCAGGGTAGCCTCTTCAGTGTTGTCACTGGTCTACCAGAGGGCCCTGCTATTATTATCACCCTAGCGTTGGCAGGTATCCATTTATACACATGGGTCGAGAGGGACACAGTGGGTAAAAACGTCTTGTCCAAGGACGTAAGCACTGGGCGGGATTCGAACTCAGGTCCTCCGATCGGGAGTCGGGAGTCTTATCCACTATGCCACAGCGCCCCCACATTATGTCATTCTTTCTGAAGTTTCCCCTCATGAATAAGTGCTTGCTTGTGCGATTACGAAAGTCCACCAATTACTTTTAATGGTATCGAGTTCGCTGTTAATTTCAATAATATGTCAAGTTTGCGGACAATAGGGCGGAAATAAATGACGTTATTTGTCAATGGGATAGTTTAGATAAGTGAGCATATTTATAGCAATGACGAGAACTTAAACGGTGAAGGGAGAATAACTAAGTACTTTTGCAAAGTTTGGTCATTTTAAAACTACTCTATTTATTTTCTTACACGAACCTAAATGTTTATAGCCATTTAAAAATACATTAATTATATTTGCTTTTAGTTTGTTTCGAGTGTTGTTTCTTTGTTTGATTTGTAGAGTTAATTCACCTCTGCTGAATCTTTTGGATTTCTCAGTAAAAAAAACCGAAGTACAAGCATAAATCCTCTAGGATCAGACTAAATGTGTAACGTTGGATGGGCTGCCGATACATTATGATGTGCATGCATTGAAAGAGATGGTGGGGAAAAGACCAATTCTCATCTATGTGGACATGCGAACAATTTAATTCAATTCTATTTCTCTATATTGCTCAACAACAACAACAACAACAACAGTTAAATAGATAACATCTCCACCTAATATTATCTAAGGTCAACACTTTCGTGTACTTATCAAAACATATCATGTTCCCCCTTAAAGGTACTGTTACCATCGGGAGCATTGAAGCAAAAAATGTTCGAGATATCACATTCGATGCATATGACATTGTGTAGGTCAGTTGAATCACAAAACATCCTACATACAAAAATTTTGTAATAACGCCTAAGATATAAGGAGATATCACTTTTCCCCCCACTAAACCATAACTGCAGACGGTTTAGTCTAGAAACATTTTTATTATAACTTTTGTTTGCATTTTGTGTATTTAAACAATATTTAATATTGATTATTCTGATTCAAATTTTACAGTAGTTATTTCTATTCTGAAGCACTAAAGCTGAGCTTTTGTTTCACCTGAAAATGGTAAATGCTGCCTTAGAAAATTATTTCAAATGATGCAATTTCAGGAGTAAGGTTTACTTTTGATGAAAAAAAAACCGCCCATGAACATGAATAAGAAGAAGAAAAAAATCAAAAGGACAAGAAGAAGAATGAGAAGGTCCGGGGGAAGGAGAATAAGATGCAAAATCTAGTTTAAATAAAAAAAGAAAGAGAAGATGAAAAGAAGAGGAGAAGGAGAGGTAGGAGAGTAGAAGGAGGAAGAAACAAGGAGCGAAGATGAAGAAGAAAAGTTGTCATACACGCACCTGATTGCTCTTGTACATTGCCCAGAGTCCGCCACACCGCTCGCCGCCAAATAAAGTAAAAGCAGGACGAACACCCCAACGCTGTACTTCAGCAGCCTCATGGTCGCCTACATTATCATGCATCAAAGATTAGAGAGAGAGGAAAAAAAATGTCACCCACAGGATATCACAGCATCTTTTATCTAATCTCCACTCTGCGTTCATGAGCTAGACGTAACCATGGTAACATCAGATGCTAAGTATTCGATACTATACGAGTTAGGGCAGACAATCTGAACAAACCATTTTTTTCCTTAAAATCCAATTTAGTTCCGAAGCCAGCTCCAACTTGGAGTGGAGTTTGCTTTCAAATCATTGTAATTCAGTGCCCAACGGTCTTGATGTATGTCAACCTTTTGTATGTGAGATACCGTGATGATGCATTGTAAATCACTTGAGATAAATTAAAGACCATTCTAAACCAATCTAAGGGGGTGTTGCAAGAAAGTTGCAATTAATTGCAACTCCCCAAAATCTATTGCAAATCCTGAAATCCATTGCAAATTTGCAATTAATTGCAAGTTGCAATCAATTCTGTTGCAAGAAAGATGCAATTGATTGCAAATCGATTGCATCTCTGCAACCAATTGCTAATCAATTGCAACTTTGCAATAGATTCAGGGGTAGTTGCAAATTTTGCAATCGATTTGCAATAGATTACAAATGTCATAATTGCGGCTGCTTATATAGATGCTGGGGGACAAATCTCCAAACATAATCATTTCTTTTAAGAAAAAAGAAGAAAATATTCCGTATAAATGACATTTTTATGTAATGTATGATTGTGTAAGATACTTTTTTTTTTTTTAACATACACAAAGTGTATAAGGGGTTACTCAGTATCAGGATGTGGTCGGTCGGGCAGTCCGTTGCAAATCTTGCGTCACGAACTCCATCTACAGTTTTGAAGCAATTTTGATGAAACTTGGGTTACATGATGACATCGAAGTGAAAATGTGCAAGACGTTTTTTTTTTGTCTTTATCGGAGAAAGCGTTGCCATGGTTACAATTTCCCAAAAAACCTTGTGGAGTAAACTACTGCCACAGTATTTGAGTAATTCATTTCAAATTTTATGTGTATAATGATCTTCAGGTGTAGTTATGTAAGAAACAGTTTGTGTTTGTACCCGACAAGGCGTTGCCATGGTAACGGCATATTTTCTTGAAAATCTTGTGGAGTGAACTCCTTGCACAATTTTGAGGCACTTGAACTCAAATTTGGTGTACATAATGACATTGAGGTGTAGATGTGCAAGACACATTTTTTGTGTTTGTCGGAGAAAGCGTTGCCATGGTAACCACAAATTTCCCAAAACGTTCTGGAGTGAACTACTTTCACAGTATATAAGCAATTTGTTTCAAATTCGGTATGTATAATGATCTATAAGTGTAGTTATGCAGGACACACTTTGTGTTTGTACCTGACTGGGCGTTGCGTTGAGAAAGCGTTGCCATGGTAACCACAAATTTTCCAAAACGTTGTGGAGTGAACTACTTTCACAGTATTTAAGCAATTTGTTTCAAATTTGGTATGTATAATGATCTATAAGTGTAGTTATGCAGGACACACTTTGTGTTTGTACCTGACTGGGCGTTGCCATGGTAACGGCAATTTTTTCTTTGAAAATCATGTGGGGTGAAACAATTTCGAGTTTTAAGGCAATGAAACTCAAATTTGGTGTACATGATGTCATTGAGGTGTAGACGTGTAAGACATGTCTTTTGTGTTTGTCAGAGAAAGCGTTGCCATGGTAACCACAATTTTCCAAAACATCTTGTGAACTACTTTCATAGTATTTAAGCAATTCGTTTCAAATTTGGTATGTATAATGATCTATAGGTGCAATTATGCAAGACACACTTAATTGTGTTTGTAGCCGACAAGGCGTTGCCATGGTAACGGCATAAAATTTCTTGAAAATCTTAAGATTTGAACTTCTTTCACTATTTTGAAGCAACTGAACTCAAATTTAGTGTCCATAATGACATTGAGGTGTAGATATGCAAGACATGTTTTTGTGTGTCTGTCGGGGAAAGCGTTGCCATGGTAACTGCCCAAAACATTGCTGAACGAACTATTAGTTTATTTATTTCAAATTCAGTATGTAGGGCGTGTAATGATCCAAAGGTGCAGTTATGCAAGACACTCTTTGTGTATGTATGTGACATGATGCAATGGTTACTGCATATTTTCTTCAAATCTTTTTGAGTGAACTACTTCCACAATTGTGAAGTACATGTACCTGTAGTCAAATCACCAGGTACTCACGAGGTACTACACATATGTATACACACACACAGACAGACACACACACAAACACACATAGCAAGGTCAGTGCAAATTTGTGATGGACACATTTAACAAGAGTATAGTTGAAATTCTGTTGTCATATAAACAGTGCATTTTGACCCTAAACTCAAGTTTAAAAATGCAGATTTAAATTCACCTGCAGTTTTCAGGAAATTCAAAAGAAATTTTGGCGCATGTCAGGATGGTACTAACTGGGCTATTTGAGACCAAGTTTTTACTGAGGGGGGGTCAATTTGACCCCCCCCCCCCCCCCCCCTTTAGATCTCGGCCGCCGATCGTGCGATCGCCGCGAAATTTTGTCTGAAGATAGAGCTGGATGTAAACTACAAGATAACATGGTCATACAATAGAAAAATATTGCCTTTCTATTTTTAATAAATTAATTATGCAAATTTGTGCATGAAATCATATTTTCACCTATAACTCCATTAAAAAGACTGGAGGATTGCTAAATTTTTGTGTCAGAATTCCTCAAGACACATCAAACAATTTTCTTGAAAAAAATTAGCACAATCGAAATCAATTTCTTTTGTTTTTTATTGTTTTGTTAATTTCTTATGTATTTTATTGTTTTTTCGACCTTTTGTTTTCTATTGCTTTTTTGCCAAAATTTGTTGCAGGCACTTTTTCAGGCTTATCTACACTAGAATTGATTAATTTCAATGGTTAAAAGTTGAAATAATCTAATTTATGTCAATTTAACCAAAAAACACAATTTGCATTGGATTTGCACACGATATCATGAATTTGAGCTGTTTTTTGGTTGACAAGCATATGCAAAACATTATGTAACTTCAAAACGGTGTACCCGAACGTCGCAAATTTGGTATCAAAATATGCGGGAGACTTCAATGCAAAAAATTCGTGAAACGATGCGGCAAAATCTTTGCGCGTTGCAAAATCGTGGCGCGAAACGTTGAGGGGGGGGGGTCAATTTGACCCCCCCCCCCAGTTAGAATAGGGTTAAAGGTGCACTTTAAATATTTATTAAAGCAGCTGTAAGCACCAGAATGACATTTTTTTAATGACGTAAAGTATGAATATGATGCATTACATGATATACACCATACCACACTAAAATTAACCTACTGTATATGCTCAATATTCTGCAAGGTATATATCTTCATGAATTTCCCAAGACAGCTGCTACATGTATCCATGAATTTGAATACACACAAAAATATCAACTCTGACACTGACATTAGGGTGCATCTGCAAACATATATTTCTACATTCAGTACTTTGTACCCCACAATCATGAATTGAACTACTTGCACAATTTGTCTCAGTCTTGATAAATACTTGTTAAATATATGGCGCGTACAGTATCGCAAATTAAGCTTGCTCCTCATCCACCCCCCCCCCCCCCCATTTGCCCCATATCAGATGATGCTGGGCAATTGATGACAAGACATGATGGAGACAAAAGACACACTGTCTCTCTGAACAAGACAGCATGCACTTTCACAGATATGTAGGACCCCTACATCTTTTCTTGTTGCTCTCATATTGAAAGAAATGTTCATATAATGAATGATTATAGTACAGAGAAATGTGCAAAAGAAAAGCATACTACAAGTATGAAAAGGCAGTTAATGAGAATGCACACATTGCTGAGTACAGAAGAGCCAATTACACGTGTACTTAGTATACACTCCTCATTATGAAACACTAGTTACACCTACAAAATGAGAAGGGTTGAGTAAATCAAAGTGTTACATATTATTATGATATATGTAACATTAAACTACTGGAATAAGTACTAGGTTCAATAATTCATTACTGCTGATTGTTTGTTTCTTGTATGTTGCTCCATACATAGCTCCCTATTCACTGTGTGATTGACTCCATTAAAACAGTGAACAAAGAGTAATGTTTTCAATAATTCCTTGCTTGTGATTTTTCTATTTGTTTTTATGTTTTTTTAAATCAATAATCAGATTCATTTATACTTAAAACTGATAAATTGAATGAACATTCTCTGTAACATGCTTAATTGCAAACTGGTTGACAGTCTGCTGGAAACCCTTCAGTCAACTACCTGTAGCTATCCTCATAAGTAGGATTACTTCACATGCTCTCTTCCAAGGACATGTAGGCCTATCGCTAAATGTGTCAAAGCCTCCACATTGAAATCTGTATTCTATACCTTATGTCTTCTCTGCAGTTCAGCACGACTGAACACATACATATGTAGTGTATGACATGAACATCTTCATGATAACATCATGCACTCACATCTGAATTACACCAAGTTTCTCTTCCCATTGCATAAACCCTATCTATCCTAGATCATACCATCAACTGAGCTCAAAATTAACCCACATCTATGGCTGAATACTCATGTGTGTGTTCCCCACTGTCATGCACTCATGCATATCTTTTAAGCATGCATGGTCATAGAGGTACTAATACAGTACTGAATATCAAGACAACCACGCATAAAGTTAGCTTATCTACATGTAACTTATCTGCATTTGTATACTTGTGCTGTGATCTACTCATACAAACATGTCTTTATTAAGTTTAAGGTAACCAAATGTTACAGCGAAAAATACTTCTGACATGCAGAACTGTTAATTTTTTGCCAAAAAATGTATGCAAATGCCCTAGAAATGTGTTCAATTATGCTACAATATCACGATGTCAATTGGGAAACAACATATTAACCAAAAAAGATCCACCATTGTGTTCACTGTATACTGTACATGTAACTTTGTACAACTGATTAGTAATGTAATCTGCAAATTGGCCCACAGCAGTATCTACTGATCTTTTGTGCTAGTGTGAAACAGATACAGCTTGTTGGAAGATATGGTTTACTACATATCTCGTAACTACCTTCTAGCCTTCTAGTGTGAACTATCCCAGGACCCATGAATGCAATACAAATAAGTGGTTCAATTGCTGAGAAATCAAATTCAGTGCCATCTTGCCACAGCACAGGTTCATCTGCCCCCAGGTGGTGCTACACAACTGTAAACAAGATCAAGATCATCATAATTTCAACCAGTACTTATTAAAGAACTTTTTTTTTTTACCACCAAGAAACATGAAATGTCTCACAATATACCTTGGCAGTTTTGAGTTCGATGATGTCCTTTAATACAACTGTTTGTTATTTTGAATGTTCCTTATTCTAAAGGTTTGATAGCCTGAAATGGAATATGGCTGAGACTTACATGCCTTCAGAGTAACAAACCATATTTTGTGGTTTGAATAGCAAAACAAGGACCAGTGAACTGTTACCTTGGAGATTATGAATACAGTAGAAGCTGTATTTACGGTGTATAATGGACCAGGGTAAGGGGAAAAAAAAATATAGTAAAACATGTCCATAGACATGATGTTCATGGCCAGATTACTCTTGTATATTGAAGTTATAATTGTCCTACAGCTCTCTAGAAACTCAAACTGTGGTGCTTTACAGTGTACATACATATACCAGGGAGGTGAGTCACCTCCCTGCATTATATACATACTCACATCATGGACTAAACATTTCTTCCCATGAAAAAGAACAAAACAGGGCTCTGCAATATGTTTTCTGCCAATCTCTACGTGGAGGGTTTTGGATGTTACACGTAACTTCTTGAACACTGGTTCAGTAAAAGGTTGATTATCCCATTATCAGTGCTAATACTGCAGAATAAATGACTCACACAGAATAAGTGACAGGGGCAAAATATCCAAAGGACTCTTCAATATCTTTGAAAAGCACAACGTGCTATTATTGTAGCTAGCACACTTGGATGCATGTGATGCAGCCGAGATTATTACTACCCATGCACTTGTTGCAGCTCTGAAACACTGCTTGCTTCGTGTGTCCCTTGTTTTCTAAGAGTGATGACCTCAGCCTGATGAAATGTGTTTAAAAAATCACTGCCTTGTTTTGTTCACACTTTTCCTCATTGTTGACAGCGAGCTGCTCATCCTTTGCAGTGTATACCGTCTCTTGACATCAAGTTTGGCCTGTCTGCCCTCAGCTGCCATTCCCCTTGATTCACAGCAGTTATACCTATACATGATACAAGAAATACTGAAGAAATAAGAAATGGGAAATAAAAATGGAAACATTGCACTCACAAAGTCATTTTGTGGATATCCAAAAGGCGTTTTGTGTAAAGGTATGATGGTACCAACATTTTAATTTGAAAATGAGGGAAATTTCATAAAATCAGTAATATACCGAAGAATTCGTATTACATGCAACTTCATGCGCCAAAATAATACAATGTACCTGAATCATGAAGGCCTGAATACTACTGTCAGGATATGTAGAGCATTTTCAGTTTTCAGGGGGCTTGATAAAGAGATTTGAATGTCTTAACTCTTTATTAAACATAATATAAGCCATTGCTGTACAAAACATTCCTTTCATTATGGGTAACTTTGTGTTATGTAAATATCAATGCATCATTTTTGCTTATAATTTTGTATGAACTGCTGCGAAGTCTTCTTTACTCATTACTATGCCATGCTGTACATTTTCTTGTTCAGTAGGATGAAGTCATTGTACAAGTATCCTCAAATGAGACATCACATCAGAATTTATCCCAAAACAATAATGACAGATTCCAACAAATCAATACAAATGTATATTCACATTTCAAGCTGAGAGGTGCTACACATTTCATTCTCTCTCTTAACTGGAAATTATCGTACAATGTACAATGTTCACTTACTGTCTGTGTGCACTGGCTGGAATTCTCATGCTGGTGTGAGTCTCGGTCTTGAAGAAACATGGTTTTTCTCCTCTTTTTTCTTCCTTTCCCTGCTGATAGAACAGATAAAATTGTCTCATCGTGCAGAAGTACAAAAGAGCAATGAGAATTTGCAAAATTACAACCAAACAGTGTAGGAACAAAATGGACATTGATGTTTAGAAGCAGGCACTTTTTTCGTGATATTACAATAATGTTGGAACACTCTTTGAACTGCTTTCATATCCTCCCCTCTGTAACAAATTAACCCTCTATACAGTCATTCACCTTGCATATTAAAGTCAAATTATCACCAACGTCTGTAGTCTTTTCACATCCTCTTCTCTTTATATTCTATTAATTTTAATCTTCATAAGCCAAAATTTCTTGAAGCAGAATCTATTTCTTTAGTCCAAATCAAATCGACTTCGGCACGGTTGACTGTTGACTGCCCATCAATCCATCACCCCCACTCATATTCATATGCAGACATGTACAATATTTTTAGTGCTGTACCGTATACAATGTACATTGCAAATCACACATCCATTAGGCTCTCATGTGTCCTGCCTATTGCAAGCACTCTCAACTATGTTTCCTCATCTCCCAAATCCGGAGGTAACTGTGACGTGGTGCTTGGGTAGGCCTATGGGGTTACATACAACTGCACTATAGGATGGCACACACCTTGTATTAGAGTATGGTACTATGCAAATTCTGGTATCTAATTGGTAAGTGTCCATAAATACCATTTGTTTAAATGCATTCTAACAAGGCCTATTTGTTCTTTCCACAAACAAAAAGAGCATAAAGAATTGTTGTACTCATAGTTATGACTCCATCAAGTAAATCACTTGAACTAAAGGCCTGGGTAGCTTTCATAAGTGTACCCCTTCTCAACCACTGGCACTTGTTTTCAACAAAAGCACTGACACATGTAAATATTTCTGCTTGGATATCCTACAGTCAGTTTGCTCATCTTATCCGTACGCTTCTTGTCTGAAATGTCAGCCTTGGTGACTATAGACCTATATTTACACACTGTATTACAAAACTTAAAGTTTTACTGGCACTGTTTGATACACTACACTAGAGTACTATCATTGCAACTCTGATTACTTGTAGGTACTTGCTATAGAAATGGTTCAATTTCTCTCCCCCCCCCCCCCCCCCAAACAGTAGCCCAACCAGATGCGGTGCGAAGTACAGCGACTGGGACCCTGGGCTGTGTATAGTTACCCAAACAGATGCACTTGGCCCTTGTTCATTTTAAATCCTAGCTTTTTATTGATCCAGCTAGTCAACACTAAATTGCAAGATTTCAATTGATCCGTCCAATTTCCAGAACAGAACAACCTAAAAAAGCAAGGTCTATTCCACCCAAAGAGGTTCTCCAACCTCTTTGATTCCACCTCCCTGCTCAAAGAAGGTTTTAGACTAACCCCGGGGCGCTGTAGGCTCACACCAATATCAATAACGACACGTCTGTGTAGGGGTCACTGATACGGTTGATACGGTTGATTAGTTCTAACTGTTGGACTAAAATAGTGAAATCGTGGAGCATGTACCCTTGGGCCAACTCTTAACTTTCTTTAAGACCTGCAAAAGTAGAACTTCTACTAGGCCTAGAACCTCTAGGCCCTACCTAGATGTAAACCCCTAGCTAGGTCTAGAAACTAGCCCAAATCACAAATAGGCCTACAGACTATTTTATATAGGCCTACTAATATAGGCCTAACACAGGCCTAGACCACAGAGTCTAATCGAGTGATTAGGCCTATCAGTATCAAAAATAAATTTACACATCAATTAAAAAATTCAGCAAGCTTTCGCGTCACATGGACAGTATCACTGCAAAATAACTAGCCCACATGTACAGGAGGGGAATGAGGCCAAGGGGGTAGGCCTAGGGCTATGTAAAATCTAGATGGTTCTAGACTAACGTTAGAGTATAGACTGTAGGCTACGTAGGGTGCCTACATTGTGTAAGGCGTAGCGTAGGCCTAGCACCTATTCATCGCCATAGCACTCACCAGCACTCCAGGTCTCTACCGATAGCTTCTTATCCTGCTTGAAAGTAGCGGATTTGGATAATGAATTGATAATGAATAGCGTCTAGAGTACTTTCAGAAAGTCTAGTTGACATTGACTTTTTTTTTTAAAGCTAGCCTATAGACATAAGAGCCCTGCCTCTGGCAGCAGAAAAAAAAAGAAAGAAAAGAAAAGGAGCTTGCCAATGCAAGAAAAAATGCTAACACAAAAAGCTATGTGTGGGACTATGATTGATGTACTGTGTGCCCAATGAGTGGTCGAGACGGCCACAACTCTGTCAGTTATAGGAAACACATTTTCCCATTTTTCAAGAAAATTCTTATAAGAAGTAAGTCTAAGGAACTAGCTCTTTTAAATACAAGACACAATGAGTAAATAATGGGATCAAAATCGACAATTTTTGTAACTTACTCTGTTTCGAATCCCCAACGATCGCACAGCAAACCTCCACCACAGGAGAGACACAACACATTGAGCTAGCTGTGTATATCTCTCATGCATGCAAAATGCATTGAAAAATGGACAGATTGGCTAGGCTTGTCTTGCCAGTCGCTTTTATAAATACAAAATACAGCAAGGGAGCTTGCAATTAATTGCATCTTGCAATTAATTGCAAGCTCCTTTCTTGCAACAGCAACTTGCGATTGATTGCAAGTTGCAATAGATCTATCTATTGCAAAGTTGCAATAGATATTTGCAATTAATTGCAACTCGACTTTCTTGCAACACCCCCTAAGAGGCTTACTGATAGCAATGACCAATTGAAATAAATAAATGAAGAGCTAGAATATACTGTAAGTCTGTAAAGTCGTTAAGGTTGCTCAAATCGTTCTTTCTCTCAAGGTAGTCATCTTAGATATGATATAGAAACTCGTGTTTTGATTAATTTAACATATTTGATTGCTCTTTTGTTTTATGACATTTTTATGTATAGGGAGAGGAATTTTACTCCTAGCTTACCTACAATGTTAAGAAATTTTTCCCATTCGCTTAACGACTCATCGTTTTGGATATCTCATTAACCTATACGGACCGAACCAATACTGTACCGTTAAAGTAGACACAGCCAGTAGTGAAGTGGGGAAATAAAATAACATGCCAAATGATTGCCTGTTATTGCAAGACAATCTCGATCTCATTGTTGATGCAACGTTGGTTGGAGCACTTGATCAAGTTAAGGTTATGCCTTGGATCATCTATATACCAGATTTATGACCATTACAGTGCGTTTTTCATTTAGTAATTAATCCTAAATCATTTGATACCATAATATACTTCGTATTCAGTTAAAGGTGTTCAGATGACGAGGTATATAGAGGTCCAGAAAAGTATTACATAATCTTAATGGTGTTATTTTCGTTCTCACCGTTCATTTGGAATAATAATAAATATATCTATATATATATATATATATATATATATATATATATATATAAGACAGTGCATAGAAAATGTGTACTAAGCGTTGTCAGCAGTAAAACGCGAATTGGATGGGATATCACACCTGAAAAATTAAGACACAAAGATGTCTTTTTTAAGGTCTTATGTCTCCTTAATTATTATTATAATCATCATATTCTTTATTCGCTTCATACAAAGCACATACAACATACAATAGAATATTTCATTAAAAATCCAGATGTCTTTTTTAAGGTCTTATGTCTCCTTAATGAATTTCTTATAAGTCCAGATGATTGTCTCCCTAAAGGTGCCACCCAAAGGAAAAAGAAGATAAGTATAGGTAGACCCCTCCTTACAACCTAGAAATAATCCTATAACGATACCATTCCTGTGTTGGCATGTAATGTCCGTACAAAGTGATAGGTCTTGATGTGAAATAAACATGCAGTGCTCATCCAGTTTACCTGTCCTTATGGAACATAAAAATAATAACATGTTTTTTGTTTTTTTTAATCTGAGGTCTGGGGATATGGCCAATATACATATCACATATCATATCATCCCTTCCTGGGGGGATTTTTGTAGCACGGGTCGACCTCAGCAAACTGGATGAATGTAATTTGATAGTATACGGGCTCTCATGTCTATATATGTTTGCCCGGAATATAGTTCTGGGTGGACATAATGGATGACCTAATGTTATCGCCTATGATGAATTGGACTGGAAATACAGTGATGAAAATCAACCGTTGCCATAGCAACGTCTACCCCTGTTTAATCTCCATCGTAAGCGCAAATTATCACATACCGTGACACGCCCCTGAATTCCCTGCACTTCTTTTTTAAATCGAACACATGACAACATGATAATCACGGGATTAAAAGAAAAAAAGAAACCTCTTCTTAGAACATGTGCCAGCACGCATTGAAAAAGAGAGAAAAAAAAATCCACTTCCTATCAACAAAATCCGGACAAACAAGACTTTACCTAACGCACAATGTCAACTGCTTGTCTGCGGTAGCCTAATGCACATTCCTGACTCTACCGCCATTGTCAAATCCGTGTGTACGAAATGAGCTACCACCATATCATATACCCTCAGTGAAATAAGTTCGTAAAGTAAATTTGCGTGTAGGCGCACAGGTGAATTATTTGTATGTGTGTTTGAGTTACACATGTAGTGAGATCATTAATTTGTGGAAGGATTTCAAACACTACTCTTAGAGCAAGTTCGACAACGAAATCTTACTTATTTTGATTGCCTGACCTTAGACGATAAGAAGAAGTCTTAAACAATGAGATAAAAAGGGTCTAACACATTATTATACCCATTATTCATAAGTTATAGGAAACGATGATTTAATGGCAACGATATGAGTTCAATATTGTGGTTTCAAAAGTTAGTACATGTATGAATTCTTAACTTTCACATTGTTCCTGCAACGTTCAAAACATTATTTACAGAGGAAAACTAAAAGGATTTTCAGTCAAGCTCGGTTATAGTAGATCGTTAAGATAGTGAACGTACATTCAAATCAAAACCAGTGTCCCATCAAAAATGCGCGTATATAAATGGCACTGTGAAAGTTGTATTTGCTGTTTTTAGTTCTATTACAAGCCGCATTTCAATAAATCACAATAATCAATGCCAAAGCAGTTCCTTACCAGCAGACTCCAAAGAAAAGAGTTCGACTCTTTTAAGGGAAAGTAATCCGTCAGAGGCACGCCAATATTTAACACTGGTGGAAGTATGTACCAACTGGATCGCAACTTTATGAACGGTGTGTATATGTCACTCTTGGCGCTGTCCGCTGGTGTCCCATAGAATGTCTGACCCAAAAGTAAAAAAAAAAAATCAAAAAAAAAAAAAAAATCAAAGGTACCAGGAAGCTACGACAGCAACCAACACATGAAAAACAAACCCGTTATCGGAAATGAAATCCTGCTGTTGGAAGAAGTGGTAGTAGTGCCTCACACACACACACACGCACACACACACGCACACACACACACACACACACACACACACACACACACACCAAAGAGATTTTATAGGGTGGTGTAATCTCCTTGTCACACACGCACACGAACACACATACACACACACGGGCACCAATACACAGTCATGACAACCTAATAAAGATGAAACACTGAAGAGCTCTTTGAAAGGCTTTGTTTCGATTATGCGTGTGCGTGCATAATATGTGATTGCGTCCGTCCTCACATTTGTGTGTGTGTGTGTGTGTGTGTGTGCGCGCGCGTATGCGTGCGTGCGTGTGTGTGTGTGTGTGCGTGTATGTGTGTTTATGCGTCAGGGTAAGTGTGCATCTTTGAAATATTTGGGACGTTGTGGCAATCCATCCTGAACTTTAAAGGACCTTATGACACAAAATAATTAAATTAAGAAAGCAGTGAGACAATTTATTCATTCATGATTTCTTTTACTGAAAACAAATATTCATCCAATGCACACATTGCTTTAGAACGTGCTTACAAACTTAAACAGTGTAAACAAAACAGTATGAGCTAAGTTCAAACAGCACAACAGTGCAAAGCCGTTTTGCAGCGGACCAAACCAGACTAACAGCAACCATCTTTTGTATATCATAATGTGTTTATTTCAATTTCATCATGTCTAATTAGAATGGTTTACGGTAGCTGTTATTTCATATTTTATAACATTAAATGATTATACAATGGATGTAATGACACACGGGCCTTGACATCTGCAGCTGATATGAAGAAAATAACGGCACACTTCACGAAGCCTTGATGAAAGGGGGTTTTCGTGTCATCATTGTCATGGGGCGTATGAATAGCCATTTGGATCATCAGATGACATTCGCAACAATGGAGTTACGCAGTTAGCTTATTGTGTGCTTTGCTTGTAACACGTGTCAGGTTATACTCAAAATAGTATAAGTAGGCTTACTGTAACAGGAAACTGAAACCACTACGATTTATATATAGTTCCCAGCTTTGATTTGTCCAGTCCGGTCATGTAGCAAGCTTTATATAGTCACCATTCAAGACTTTTTTTTTTCGACTACAACGATATCTTGTGCACAACAACAACATCTTGTGCACAACAACAACAGCAAAAGTAAAATGGCATAATTTTTTTGAACGAAAAGGTTTTGAGCAAAATAATTTGGCAGGAGTATTTTTTTCTACTCTAATTACTGACTAACTTCTGTATGAAATGAGAATGAAGTGTAAAGTCATGCATGAGTGAACACACCATTGAAGACAAAAATGGTCATTGTCGTCCATTTTTTGACCCCCTCACACCTATCTTGACACTTTTTACAGTTAGGTGAGAACATTTCTTTTTTTTTTTTTTTTTTTTTTGGGGGGGGGGGGGTGAAGACTATGTTCAACCTCCATACAACTGCGAATTCATCTGAGTTAATTGAAAGACCTGACATGAGAGAGTGATTTATTGATTAGCCTGTCAATAAGATTAAATATTTTTTGTTGTCTTGTTTGTTTGGGGTTTGAGGTTGTCATTTCTTTCGATTCGGAGAGTAGTTAATGTAACTAAGCAGAGACAACAACACAAAATGTATGGAATATTGCAAATACATTTCATATCTGAGGTTCATACTTGACTTGATATCTTGGGTTTTTAAACATTTACACTTCTCAACCGGAATCTTTGAATAAATAATCTCCACTTACATTTTTTTTTTCTTCCTACAATTGCAAGGTATATAACACACCCTTTGATTCATGAATATTTGCAAAACTCTTTGTATACCTGTAGCATGATAAAGTAATGAAATATGCATGAAAAAACCCCACAAAACCATATTTTGCATGTAATAATTACCATAAATCACCGGTGTCAAAGAATACTCTGGAATAGATAAGTGATTCACATACTTATATTAGATAAAATATTTTTCACACTTGGGGGGGGGGGGGGGCATACATAAATCAGGAATCAAACAGGAAAGTAGCTTGGAAGTAAATGGTGTTGGTATTTAACAGGCGACAATAAAACTATATGCTAGTCTCTACTGTACTTCCTCTATACGGGAATTTCCAAAAGGAAACAATTTCCAATAAATTTATCCATACTTGGCTCGCCAGATACCCATCGTCATAATTTTGATCACGTGCTCTTGTCATCATAATATGTTTCATGGAAGCTGATAAAATTTTTGGCAAAGATAAAAAAAAAAAAAGACAAACAACAATCTCAACATTCAGGCTTTCTTTCACTTCGTTGGGTTAAGTTTCCATTTGCGTAGTCACATTGTAAAAACAGTCAACGTGGTACTTTGGCGGCATCGGTAGCATATTATATCGAAAACATCATAATTTCACACCTATCAAATATTGATATACTGTGCATCCGTTAGGAGCCCTTCATCGCCAAGACGATAATCATACAAAAGAAACAAGAAAAAGACGCGGTGAAAAATGACATTATCCTACTTTTTGCGTACCTTCATTTCTGCATTCTACCCCACGCCTGGGCCTATCTATGATTCATAATTCCAGCAAGACGCTGCCACGTGCATATAAATCTATTAATATATGTGGAAATCAAAATCTCCCAGAGGTTAAGCTATGTACTTCGGCACGGCGAGATTTTAGTGCTAGCAATAAACGCCGTCTATTTTTGCGTTGACAATTATTAAAAGGAGGGATAGCAATACACTTTTTTTTTTAGCATGAAACATTAACTCACATCAGAGTTAAAACTTTCTTTCAAGAGACGTAATCAATGCGATGACAATCGTGAGACTTCCATGAACACGGCTCTGATGACAGCTTCAAATTTTGTAACAATGAAAATGGTATCTATACGTACTGTTCACTTTCACTTTTTTACCTGTGGGAGATTCGAGATGTGTTCAGGACCAAAACCGAGAAAAGGAAACAATTGAAATAGACACCCAGACATGATTGTCTTTCTCTGCCTCCCTTTCTTGTGTTTTTGTCTGTTTGTTTGATCCAAGCCATTGTTCAAGCCCATTTATCTGTACTGAGTTTTTTCTTTTGCGCAGGGATGGTTTTGAGGGTTTTCTCCTGTATTTTTAAGAAGTCTACATTTCAAACCCCAATCTTGCTGCCAATTCAAATTGTTCATACTCTCCGATAACCATACACAGTTATAAATGATTACATCAGTACCAATACCTTTACACAATAATCTTTTCAAAATCAAAAAAAAAAAAAAAAAAAAGACGAGGAAAATTGTATAACTTGACCTAGAAACTCCAAGTATTCGATGCAGCCCGATTCCTGGAATTCTTTGTCATTTCATCGCGCCGACATATACTCAAGACGCAAAGAAACAGCAAGGGTAAGCTCAGACACCACACTCCACACGAGTAAACCGCCAGTAATTTTGACGTAGATTCCGTTATGGTCAGCTGATATAGACTGGTGGTGCAAAATTTTATGTTTGGCTACTTCGAATCTTGACTAATAAGAAGAAGACATAGCTCGACAATGATTGACTTTCAAGGCACTACGATTCAACTTTTCAACACTGTTGATTGGCGAGTACTGTCGACAAAGGAAACGCAATAGAAAAGGACGAGAGCGCTCAAGTTTCCACCGTCTAAATTAAAAAAACACAAAACACAAAAGAATGCGGTGCCCAAACAACTGCAATAACTCTACGCTTTAAGACACTAACATCGCGTTCTCTAAAAGTGACAAAGGTCATACGAATTTAGCGTATTGAGAGCAGCAATAGGAATCTGACGATAGGCAGAAATTACAGCCGTAATGCTTGAGTATACATATATTTATGAAGCCATAGTCGCAGTTCGCTGGTGCGACAATGAATCCTTGACTCAAGTGTCCAAGGCAAGGTGGTGTCGCCATTCATGCTGGTTAATGGTGTCAATATTTTAGTTCTGTCGAGCATCCTGTACTTTGGCTTTGTTTTCTACAGACGTGGAAGAAAGAGCAGCAAGGCACAAAAAAAAAAAAAAACAAAAAAAAAAAACAACAACAACAACAACAAAAAAAAAACAGATACACGTACACATACAGAAATGCACTAGTGGAATGTTTCCCAATGCAAACTGAAGCTGGCTCCCTCTATATGGCAAGTAGGCATTATCCTCGTCGTCAGACCGATGTGACGTATTTCGTCGTAGAGGGCGCTCATCACTTCTTCTTTTTCCCTGTTGAGACAGATCGCAGAATAAAAAAAAAAAATACACCGCGTTACATTATTGTTACACATCGGAGAGATTTTGCTACTGGGTTTTCATGTACAAATTTTGTCTAATTCAGTACAATGAGAGCCGGAATATAATCATTATGGATGGTAACTTTATGAATACCATGGCAGTATTCTGAGAGCCGAAAAGAAAGTCTGCAGGAAAAATAGTATTTTTATTTCCCTGCAATGCCACATGTAATATTACAATGGGGGGAAACAGTATTTCCAATAAAACCTGCAGAAGTTTTGGGAAAAACAAACAAACAAAACAAAAAACAAAACAAAACAAAACAAAATAAAAACAAGATTACAAAACACGGCAAAATAGTAACTCTCAGCATCTGTGAAAATGACATTTATTTATATGGTAGCATTTTTTAAACTCATATTGCTCAATGCCGGGTTTTTTTTTTTCTTTTACTTTAACTGGCGCGTACAAACATGGAGCTATGACAGCATATTCCAGCAAAATTTCATTTAGTTGCTACTTTTCTGCAGTGAGTTACTATGGTATTTGATATTCTTGATAAGGCATGTCATCATTATTCCTCTACGAAGTGGGCGATAAAAACGTCAAATCCTCAAGCGTTTACTATATTCAACGGCGGGGCAAAGACTTGAATTGAAGCCTAAGTTCGTCGAATACGAAGATTAAACTGTGATCGCATGAAAATAATTTTATTCAACGTTCTCATCAGCAGGGATACAGCTGTGCTTGTAATCAACTTCTAATAAAAATTATTCCCTTCTATAGTCGCTTTCATCGTTCCGTTAATGGAAAATCTATGCCCAGTCTGAATGACGGACCAAGTTCAGCTTTCACATTTTAGATTATCTGATACAATGTATTGGTCTTCTAGTTCTTCAGACAGTTTGTTCCAGGAGCAGTCATGTTCATAATACTCTTCTTCATGGTTGTACTCTTAAATACGCCTGGTAAACCCCTTATCATTTGTCCATAAATGATGTCCTTGGTGAAATTTGTATTTGTTTCCTTTACCTTTCTTCTTTCCCTTCCTCTTCTTGCCACCTTTTCCTTGTAGTTTCCGGATATATGCTGTAGAAACAGAGGAGTAAACATAGTAAATGAAACGGAAACGTTTGTTAAGCAAACTGTACACTGTCGCAGAGAATAGACAGAGCGTGGTGACTCCATGCGCAACGTAAGAGGTTGCCGTATGGAGTTTCACATGAAGATACAGTTTACATGAAAGCAAGATATTATTCAGAGGGGTGAAGGTTTAGGTGTGAGTTTCTTCAATTTGTCTCCCTCTACAAATGAATGCCTTGTCCGCCTTGGACTATTTAACATAACAATGTAAGAATTTCGGAGCTTGGGTATTTGTGCCATGTTCATCGTGTCACTGCCGGCAGCCAGGGGCAGCCTGGTGGTAGTGTCGCTGCCCGGAAAGCAGTAGATGACAGGTTCGAGTCCCACTGGTTCCTTTTTTCCGACATGTTTGTTAATTTACAGATAAGCAGTTGCGATCTTAACAGATTTCATTTGTAGAGGGAGACAAATTGAAAAAACGCACACCTAAAGATACAGTTTGTCTTACATTGCACATGTCATACAACATTCATGATCGCAAATCACTGAATACCAAACATTATGTTTTAGAAGAGTTCATTAGCTTGCTATTCCCGGCATTAAACGAAAATCAATTCAGTGGATTTTGTCCTTCGCATTATATTTATGAACGTCTGTTTTAATCTCGTTCTTTACCTTTTTTATCTTTTTTTTTCTTTTTTAAAACCAGAAAAGGGTCCTGTTCCTGGCAGTAAGCCAGTTCGGGGTTTCTATTTTTGCGCATGAGCAGAATAAGGTCATCGACTTTACTATCAGGGCATGTTTGTTTTGATATGTACCGAGAGATGAATCTGTGATGTCATGATTATTCAAGTAATCCGTGTAAATGACATGATTGGTGTTTGCCAGCACATACACCCGATAGCAATTTAAGTGGTATTTGGCAATATCAATAGAAAAGGACTGTTAATGCATTCAATGCAAAATTATGAAATCGGTGCTTTCCTAAATGTTAATAATTAACGAACCATTCTGGTCACCTGGTATATGTAAGTTCATCTTGTTGTTTGAAAATGACTGATTAATTCCATAGTTTGTTACGCGATAGGGACGCTTATGCATTATATCGTTTTGAATTAAAGCAGCGTTGTGCCCAGCAAACTGAAAAAAAAAGAAGAAAATTCATTCGTACCCATGCACAAATTTTATATCTAAACCCGAACTGGCTTGTTACCATGGTCTCCTGGTTACCATGGTTACAGACACACCCAGGTGATTCATCATCTCAACCTACCAATCGCCCATTTCATGCCGCAGAAGTCGAGCGCGTCAACCAATCTCTTCTCCGTGGCGGCCACGCCCGACGTTTCCTCCCAGAGTAGCAGGCTATACAGCGACTGCTCCCTGATCTTCGAGTACTTGGTCTCGATCTTGACCACGAAGCCGGCGGTGCCCAGCTCCAGCGCCACCCTCTTCCAGTGGTGACCGAGTTTCTTGGCAACGGGATCGAGAATGTTGATAAGTTCTGACAGATTAAAAAAAAAAATAGGGAAGAGAGATGCGGAAGATATTAATCAATATTGCCTCCAAAATAATGACAGATTTAACGGCAAACAAACTGAATACCAAATACATTATAGTAGCAAAAACAACGCTCATTTTTTTTTTCAACCATGAGAAGGACTGGATGAATAGCAGTTGATATTGGATATAATGATCATCATGAACGTTTGCATCGTGTCCATGCACCAACACAACAGCAAGAATGCTGTTAAATATTAAGGTCTGTCTATAAATAACTTAATTTCAAATCCTGAAAGATCAGAATGAAACTCACTTTCACAGCTTTTCTGGTCTTGCAATGTAAACAATAACGAGAAGCAATCTCCACTTCCATATTACACATTGTTGTTACAAATAATCTGACTTTTAAGTATACAAAATTCATACAAAAATTTTCCCTACCCAAAATAGAAGATTAACTTGCAGATTAACTGATATCCTGATGACATTCATTCCAGGGTCAGTCGTCATCTAGAGAAGAAGTTCTGAGATAATACAAAGACCGAAGAACAAAACATTGTTGCCCACCTGTTGGCGAAACAAAGGGGGCGCTGTCCACGAATAGACAAGGGCTCAGATTTCGACATAAAAATCAATAAACTGCCGGAAGGCACATCTGTCCGGAAGGAGGAATATCCCTTGGATTCGCTAACTTACTTGAGTAGTGTTTTTGTTCAAGCAGGTCGGCGAGAAGATTGAAGTCCTGTTTGCGCAGCCCTTCCACGTACACCTCGAACTCGCGCACGCCGCGGGTCCCGAGCTCGGTGAGGATCTGGCGGTTCGTCTCACCGTTCTGCCCCTTCCCCATCCGCCTCATCAGTCGGGCCTTCTCGTTGTCGATGACCACCTTCTCCTGAAGGTGCTGCAGCATGTCGTAGGCCATCACGTTGTTGGTCAGCGGCTGGCCGTAGAGAACGAGAATTTGCCGGCATTCCTGTACGGCTACGAAACAAAAGAGTAGTAGACAAAATTACTAAGAAGTCTGGCCCCTGTCTTATGAAACTTGTGATAGAAACCAATCAATCACAAATCTCTTGAAAGCTGCAATCAATCGCAACCTGTGATTTATTGATTGCAGTTCTCCGTCTTAATTTTAATCATAACTTTTTTATAAGATGGATTTGCATTCAATCGTAAAGTTGTGATTGATTTGAATCAATCACAAGTCTTTATAAGACATGTTGTAAAACGGGGCCCTGTCTTTCAACCACCAACAACTTCGCTTACTTCGACGTCTGTTCTTTAATGCTATTACAATAGTGAATATGGGACGATTAATCAACAACAACCGACATTATGACTACTAAGTAACTATTGCTGAATAATGTCTTTCATATACTGTTTTCATATTGTTGATGATAAGTCATTCTCCACCGCTAAAATGCATTGGCTGGTAATGTATTCACTTTAAAGGGATCGTACAGATTTGGTTGAGACTAATTTCAGGTTTCTAACATTTTTTGGTGAAATAATGAGAAACCTCTTATGAAATATGAAAGAGCATGTAATTCTATGAGGAATTCAACGTTTATTTGGTGAAAATTGGTTTTGAAATGGCTGAGATATCCAAAAAAGAGCAATTCTAATAAAGTGTGGGACCCACATTTTTTTTACGATCACTTTGTTTTACTTTGTTTTTAGATTTTTCAGTCATTCAAAACCCGATTTTCATCAAATACAGTAAACTTTAAATTCCTCTTAAAATGGTATTCTCTGCACTATATCATAAGTGCTTTCTTGATTTCTTGCAAAAAGTTAAAAGCCCAATTATCATCTCCTCCAATACTGTACCATCCCTTTAACCTGCTAGGATTGTAGCTGTATAGATACTAATATTTCAAACATTGTGTGCAAAAGAAGGCACAAAACAACAACAGCTTAAGACATACAGTATTATTACATGGTAAGAATGAAACATTTGACACAGCGGTTTACTACCAGCGAGAGAATAATTATTTTGTGCATAGACTTTTGAAAGTGAGAGCATAAACATAAACATCCATATTTGCATATACATATCATGTATATATACGAAGTTTGTTGTGTGTTATGTTTGAATCTTTCTTCATCCATTCTGTTATTAAGATTTCTCCATCCCCTCATATTACATCTCTTTGTCAAGGCATTACTCATTTATTTCTAGTTCCTTGATGAGATCAATAAATTGACTGAAACAGTTCATGCGTACATGTACATTGTATCTCATTCGGTACAGGTCTCAGCAATCTTTAAACGACCTTTATAGATTTTTGTGAATGTAGATTACAATACGTACAACAAACTCAAATCGGCGATACTCAAAAGCCCCAAATAAATACCACAACACAATAAAACGATCGATAATATCCATTGTTCAGATGGAGCGACCGATCCATAGGCACCTACAACATGTAAGACAATACACAGAAATTGACATGAAGAACAAAGTCATTAGACAGTGTTATGGTACATGTAGTTTGGTGAAATATCACTCGTGACTATTGTACAGCAGCGAGAGAATTCCTCATCGATTTAGATCCTCAAATGGCAGAATTTTCGTTATTCCTTTCGCGTGACGACAAGGCGCACTTACAGTGTATGAAATGAAATGAAATTTATTTACCAAACAAACATCGTCAACATACTGTAGTCAAAACAGTCAGTAGTTAAAAAAAAAAGAACCAGCAACAGCGTGCAGGCTAGTCGAGGCCAGTCCTTTCAGTGATATACATTTAGATTACATTGTATATAACGTACAATGTATATACATTATTCACAGAAGCAATGTTATATACGTACATATTTACAGGTGCTCTCGTTTTCTTTTCAAGTCTAAAACCGCGCAAATCAAATTGTAGACAACTAAACTGGCGTGACGTACCATTCTTTGTTTGATGCCTGGTGACACCCAACTATCATACAGACAGAGGGATGAAGTGAAGAGAAGAAAACTGAAAGAGAGGAAGAGGAAGAAGAGGAAGAAGGAAGGAAGGAGATGACAATGATGACGAAGGAACAAAAAATAGCTGAGGATGAGGAAAAATGGATGAACAAAAGCCTTCAATATTATCAGAAGAAAAGGAAGACGAAAGTGACGGGAAAAAATTATGAAAGAATCCCAACTAGGCATTGTCGATTGCCTATACGTCCATTGTACACTGTACATGAATGCCTCAAGATATTAAACAACATAGAAACTGGTCCAGAAAAAAATCGCATACTCTTCCAACGCTAACAGCAACAACAATGTTAACCCTCCAAGCTCTCATGTTTCTCTGGATTCAGTAAAAATTCACCTTCATCTTCAACCCCGTCGTCCCGGTGATTTTGCCTCTCCTTGTTGCAAATTCGCTCGACAGTGGCAAGCAGCTCGCTGCGCATATCATAGACGTCGCCATCACCGGTCTTTCTCTGTCCTTCTCTTTCTCTTCCTCCCCATCTCCGCTTCATCATCTCAAACGAACAGCTCTAGCTCTCTGTAGAGCTGCACGTTGCCGGGTTTTATCTTTCATGCTACGCGTCATTTACGCGGACCGAGCGTGTGAAAGAGATACACATGTATGCGCATGTTTATCAAGTAAGGGCCATAAAATACATAAATACGCGCTTACATGTTTCATTTTGGCACGCCCAGTTTTGTAGTTCTCATGTCTGTAGAACATGCATAAGAAATGCGTGAAATAACGCTGTAATATAAGTAATAACACGATTTCACTTGGATGACGACCTACATTGTACACTGTAAATGCGAAATATCAGCCAAGATTGGTTCGTCGGAAGTACGGCAGTCTACAGTAAGAGCATCCCCTTCTGGGATAAAAGTCGGTATACCGATATTGTGCAAGACGGGTTCTAGAATGCCCTTACCAGAACTATGTTTTCACTTTAACATGACATTGATAAAAACACCTTGTCTTTGGTAGAAACGACACAGCGGCTTTGACTAGCATGGACGCGAAATGACAGAATGAATAGCAATCTTATTTGCAGACATTTTTATATATTATAAGTCAGGTCAGGTGCACTATATCAAAAAGGAAGAAAAAAAAAACTTGTAGGACCAAGTGGAGAAAACAGTAAATGTTACCGTCATTATTATCTTATTGATTAATAGTGACATTCTCACATCCACTACATGTTTCCTTTTCTTTTTCTTATTCAAATCATCACACAAAATATCGCGTTTTATCTGAAGCACCGAATCGTTCGAGGGCCAAAGTTCGTGGTGTTTATTCCAGATTTTTCTCTTTTAACTGGCAGCATCCTCATAATTTGAGCATTGTCTAAAGTAAAATGATCCCAATCAGAAGTCATCATCTCAACTTATCACTTTTAAAACTTTTCTTTTCTTTTCTTTTCAGAACACAATACAAATGCCCGTCTGACAAGATCGGGGTTTGTAATGATCACTCACGCACAAATACGTAACTATACTATACTATACTATACTATACTATACTATACTATACTATTGTATATAAAACACTTGCATAATAATTGAATGCTCTCGTAGAAATTAGTAGTTTGTTTCCACTAGAAACAAACTGCAAACTACATGTATAGCAAAGAAAGTGTATATACATTGTACTATAATGTATACTTGTACAAAGTTGACACTACTTTTTTATGTTTTTGTTTGTTTGTTTTTTCTTCCCTGTGTCCATGTTGCTAAATCATGAATACTCCAGCTCATGATGCACAGTGTAGAGACACTGTACGCGTATCTTAGTAGGATCTGTATTCATGCTCAAAACTGGGCATAAGTAGAACACGCTCTTTACTGTTACATTGTACGACTGAAACAACTGTAGCTTGGCCAGAACACCTGAGATATTGTATTTAGCTGCCGCTGCCTCATTATGGCCCACGCAAGAAGAAGAGCAAGACGAAGCAAAATAGGCATTTCACCTTGGTTGCGTTTGATCAAACGCCCCTTCGTAACGATGAATTTTAATGACGGCAGATTATTTGCGTGGAGCAAATATTGTCGGAATTAAAACTCTAGTACTCAGGTACTGGTGATATCTGCTCAACAGTGCAGCTGCTCCGCGATGGGTAATCTCCGTGTACATCAAGGCACGCTTAGTAGTTGTCGAGTCTTGCAATAGATTTAAGTGATGGCTAATGAAATATGAAGTAGCTTTCTGGTTACCATGGAGACAAACTGCGTTTTTTTTTTCTCATTGATTCATCACTATCCGCGCCATTTATATACCGTGCCGATTCAAGATGCGCCCGAATCCAAAGTGGATCAAGTCATGGCTTCATTGTAGGCCATTACAATACGCTTTTGATGTAGAAAGAAAAACAAACAAGCTTGTCAGACAGACTGAAAAACTTACACACACATGACACAGGAACAACGAGAGAAGGAGGGGGGTGGGGGAGAGAAAAAAAAAACCCAGCAATATACAGAGAGAGCCAAGTGATAATAAAATATGAGCCAACCCATGACACAATGAAGTTTAAAAGGTGAGCACCCTGTGGTGGTACAGGTAGGTATCATCTTCCGACAGTCTTTAAAGGGATGGTATAGTTTCTGTTGAGATTGGAATTTAGGTTTTCAATTGTTTGTGAGATAATGAGAAACCTCTTATGAAATATGAAAGAGTATATACATGTACAGTGTAATTCTAAGATAAATTCAAAGTTATTTGGTGAAAATTGGTTTTGAAATGGCTGAGATATCCAAACCAAAGTGCTCCAATAGATAATAAAAGATAGGACCCACTTGTTTTATTTGGATTGCTTTGTTTTACTTTGTTTTTCTGGATATATCAGTGATATCAAAACCGATTTCCATCGAATAAACTTTGAATTCCTCTTAGAATTATATGTTCTTTAACATTTTTGAACAACAAACAAAAGTTGAAAGCAGAAGCCTCATTTCAACCAAGTGTACTTGTATGCAATCCCTTTTAATGTGATTTCTTGGCTATGGGTAAGATCAGGGAGGTGGCTCACCTCCCTGGTGTGATCTTGCTGGCCCTTTCTCCGAATACATGCAACTGCATGCATTTTTGGGTTTCATAGTTTTGTCATTATCTACATAATTTTATTAGTAGGCCTACATGACATATCATGTTTACGTTTCACGTTGTCATTGATTAATACTTGATTGACGGTACAACAGATCTGTAAATTGACTTTCATCCTCATAATAATCATGTTGCTTTGGATGAAAGAGATAAATCAGAGTTGCAGATTGGTAAACACTTGGAGAAACATTGGACACACATGTCTTGAACTGTAAACGTTAATAGAGCATGATAAAAATTATTGTCAACTCTGTGTGATATACATGTGCAATGTAGGCCCTACATTGTACATAATGTACATACGTGTTGAACATCTTTCCACGTGGTTTAATTGAACACAAACCTTTACCAATTTTTCATTTATCTACTCAGAACACATTTCTCTTGATATACTTAATAAATATATTGTACATCACATTGTAGATATGGTCAGTACTGATGATGGAAAGCACACATGCAAAAGATCTGATTTGGTGCATTGATTTGTGTGATGTACATCGTCGTAGACATGAATCAAGAAACAATTTTTCCTGTCTGACATTTCTGAATTGACACAAAAAGGAGAAGGGTTTCTGTATTATTTTTAAACATCATTTGAAAATTATTACTGATAGAAATATAATAGTTGATGTTCAAATGTATAGAGAAATGTTCACATTGGGATACTGGGTACACTGTATATTTTCAAATCAATGTAGAGGAATAGTGAATGCTTGGTATAGATTTGATACTTTAGGCAGGTTTTCTTAACAGGCACAATAAAGTAAAGGACTTATTACGCTTATACTCAAAAGGCTACATGCTGTTAATGAATGATACATTTAGCGTTGTCTTCGGCAGATTTACTGGACTATCGCCCCATTACATTGTACAAAGCAAAATACAGTACGGCTCACCTATGACCAAATATGTCTTGTGCTATTACTGTATGGGCAGTGTCGATGTTGATTCTCGGCCTATTCTATATCTAAATGATCTATGAATTAAAGCTTACTTTCAAAGCATAACCCTCTTCCTACGATGCCTTCAAAATACATGTAATACAGCATGATCATTGCGATTTTCAATAGGTTTGTTCGGCAGTCGGAGCTGTCACCAAGACATTTCCTGAGTACAATACAGTAAATGATAAACACCGCAGTATGATCAAGATCTGCTCCTCGTTTTGTTTCGTTTCATCCTATTATATACAGTATACACCTCTTGTGCTTTGTATGTTTTTTTTTTCTCGCTGAGCTTTGCCACTTGCTTTTTGAATATGTCGATTTAATGCTTATGTCTGTTTGTTTATACGACTCAGTATTAGTAAGGAACATTCTAAATACAGCTGTAAACAAAGTTTGATGACATTCTTATGATTGTAGGTCCCATTTGGTTCACAGAGATTTTTTATGTAATGGTGAGGATGTCTTGGATTTTTCGATCCAGGACAGCCTTTATAGTGTTTGCACTGGTCGTAAATATGAGGTTTGTTTACAAGTGTACATGTGTGTAAGTGTAACTCTACCCAACTCGTTGCCATCATCATTATTATCGTTATTTCTTTTCTAGCAGTTTGTTATAATGGAAAATTTAGAGCTTTGCCACGGCATCATAAGCTACAAGGTGTATGGCGTACAATGTTTCCACCATACACTACTTGTACGATATTCCATGAAGACTTTCAAAATAAGTTGTCAGAAAAGCCATGACCACATGCCATGGATTGAATGTAGCCAATACATCAACTGACAACGGCGTTTATAGAACTGCATCTGTGATTCTCATTAGAATGTATTAGAATAGGCCCACCATGGATGCTGGTGTGTTTCATTTTCAAACGTCAATTTCGCCGCGATGGTCTTTTGGATTATTTTCCATTGAGAAAAACATCGTGCTCAGTACATGTAAATCATGACGAAATCCTGTCTTTAGTACAGTACACACGTACAGCTGTAACTGTCTCGCTGTTTGGTTGCAAGATTTACTGATTGTTTCTGTCTGTTTCCATTAAAGTTATTCAAAAGACATATCTGTATACTTTTTGTGGAATGGAGAAGAATGTAAATCGGTGATAAAATCTTTGTATGTACAAAAATTGTAGGGCCTACATGCACCAGCTATAATGTACATTTGTATATGTACTGTATAAAATGAGCGCCGGTGGGGAGGGGGAGCGGGAATCCTTGTCAACATTTAAGATTAAAAAAAAAAGACTATCAAATAAAGGAAACATCGTGGGTGATCTGTATGTACTACATTATTATTTATTTATTTTTTTTTTTTTGTACTCAGTTGCTGAAGGTAATGACATCGCCTTGAAAAGGCATCGCGGTGGTCTCGATACGAAGAAATCACCCGACGGGAACACGGCGATGAAAACGCAACAAGTACATGTACAATGTTGTACATGTATAAAGCATGACCCAGGTTCCAGTCAAGCATTATTTTCCTCCTCAAATGCGCTCGATTATGTTCGTAATATAATGACTAATGAATGATTATGGAGGCTTAATCCACTCAACTTTACAGCGGGTGTCATCATTCCCTTTGCAATCCATCAACTTTGACTCCGAATTCATTGAAAAAGTGGATTTATGGTTTGCCGATGTACATTGTATATCAAGATCACCTTGAAAAGGTGAACGCTGAATATAAAAGGCTGTTCTTCTCCCCTAATGAGGAAACATCGCTGATTATAGTCGGGACTAGTTAAGCTGCAGTATACAGTACAGTAATGATACCAAAATGTGGGCGAAGGGTCGATGATAGTTTATCAGTTATGGTATGAGAATGAGCCAATTCGAAGTTTTAATTAGTTTGCACAATAATTCATCCACAACATAACAATCATATTATCAAATAAGACCGGAATGAACTTTGTTCATCATGTGATAGACAGATCAGAGGTACAGTGTACAAACATATGTATATAGACAGACAGAAAGGTATTAAGTACAGTTGTATGGTGATGCAAAGGATAGAAGTACAAAGTGTAGATGATCCCGTCACGGAGTGATATACAGTAATTAGAACCGACTGATAAAGTTACAACGTTTTTTGTTTTGTTTTGTTTTGTTTTTGTTCACGTTTTGTTTGTTTGTCTTTTTTTGTTTGCTCGGGAAGTCAAAAAGTAATCGCGGTGACAGCTACATTTGTACGTGTACAGATATATGTCTCTGTAACATGAAGAATAGAAGGGATATTGCAGTACAGTACATAAAGTACATGTACTGTATGTACAATTTGTATGTACCAGCCACTGTGCTTCGAAAGGGGAAAAAAAAAACCACAGAAAAAGAACATTCTGTATCAGCTGTGTATACCAGCCATTTCCACAATCAACCCACACGTACACTGTAAGCAGAAAACTCGTATACTCATACTCGACTTCATGACTAGAAATTTGCAGTGTTTTACTGGCATGTTTATGATAAGTAAAGTTGTATTTGCTCTCATCTGGTCGAGTATGTACAGCTGTAATAGGTGATGCACGGTATATGTAAGTAATAAGAAACAAATGATGATGATGATGATGATGATGAAAATAATAATGATGATAATAATAATAATAATAATAATAATAATAATAATAATAATAACATACACCTGTAACATGAGGTACTCCTTAGTGTCAACTGTTTGTTTCTATGCTGTTGTTGTTTTTCCTTGTTTTTAAAGTTTGTTGTTTTTAAAGTTTTTAAAGTTTGTTCGTGCTGATTGTTTTGATCAACTACCGTGCAAAAACAGATCCGCATCATCAAGAACATCGACTCGCTCTGAGCATGTTGAGGTTTGGATGTACATCCTCTGTATTCATGGTTTGCAGTGCTGTAGATATCAAACGAATCGATCACTGTGCCGAGTGCCTCTCATGATGCGTGGGAACAACCGCAAATTTCGTGTATAATAATAGATGAAGATGTGCATTTAATGCTCCTAGCTGTTTCTTCTATACAAAATAGACTGACATTTTATCTGTTTATAAGTACAAGTGTGTGTACATGTACATACAAGTTCTTCTCTCCTTTGGGTCATGCGGTGCAATGATTATACGTTTTTTTTTTTAAGTATAACATTGAGCACACTTGCGCTTACAAGTATTTTTTCTATCACTTTCTTAAATCTATCAAAAACTTTGAAAATACTTCTACATTTGTACATGTAGACCAACATACATGTACAACTGTACATGCTCATGTACAATATACCTACAGGTCAAGTTACTTTATGTTTTATTTTTATCTAATTTTTTTGTCAGTTTGTTGGTTTACATAAAATACAGTACTGTACAAGCTCTTGTACATCATTGAGGCATGCACGGAGAAAGATTACAATGTAACTTGAGGATTTCTCTTGTCTCTTGCGTGGCATTTATTCCTACGTATATTACAGATTTTCCTAGTAGCTGTGATAATGATATTACCATAATATTATTAGGATTTCAGTCATGCTGCTTTCAGGAGCGATTCCTTTTCACACCCTCCTTAAATGCTATGACAACTACTGTGAGTATTCTTATCCTTTGTAAACCCAACGGTGTACAGTACAAGTTGCTTACCGCCTTTTCCACGTTCAAAAGTGTAACTGATCAGTGGGAATCAGTGCTTCTGCGGTAAAATTGATATATTCATACGTAACTGTGATATCACTGTGCAGTGACATACATGTACAAGTGTATTCTAATAATGTGGATGCTATCAAAGGTCTTGTCGAGATTTGAGAATTACGATGTGTGCCATGGATGTAACAATATCGCGCCACATGTACAATGTATGACAGGGTTTTATTTTCTTTTGTTTGTACAATGTATACCAACAAAGTGAAATACAATTATACCTGTAGTTGAAAATGAACAAAAATGAAACCTACAGTAAGAGTCCAGTAAATGTACGTTTGATAAGCTCAATGTCTACGAGATACATACCCGGGCTCAAGTTCTCGTCTGTAGGCGTTGGGGGAGGTTCTTCCTTCTTGGCCTTGGCACTGTCATCTTTCTTCGCTTTTCCCTTCGGTTTTGCTACTGGCATTATGTCTCGAGACACGTAGTTGATCGCTCACAATTATGGTCTCAAAGATAGGCGAAGAAGGTGGATCTCATCTTTCGGAAGCTCGCGGCAGAAAAAATTTTCCCCTAATTCTTGACCAACGTTTTATGGATGTGGGGCTTTCTATCTGATAACAAAGTGAATATGTGTTATCCGAGAGCACAGTAATAAAGATTCTTAGCTTCCTTGTACGTCCGTATCCAAGTAGACTTTGTGAACTACTACGGGCTCTGTTGACGACTTAATCGCACCTACATGTACCCCAAAAAGGTTTTACATTGTGCCGGCGCTGCAGCCCACTTCGAAGCAGATAGTGTCACAACAACGGTGTCAAGGAAATAAGTACATACCAGTCCGGAAAAAAAAAATAATCGACAGAGATTCACCAAGCAAACAGGGGCGTCTTTCCCAGACTTACAATATTCCAAATCCCAATGGATAACGTCAATATTGTTGCCAGAATCCCAAACTTTTCGAGAGCCAGGTGCAGTGGCAAACCCTTTTCGCCAGGGTTTTGCTTACGGCTGTGAGTCGATAAAGATAGTGGGTCTACCGTACACAATGCAACGTCTTCGTGCATGTGCGGAAGTTTGTGTACCCTGTCATAAGCTCAAACTCTTTCACGCTGTTCCACCGCTGTGTACTAATCCCCCGTCCCCTAGAAACGAGACGCTTTGTGAATCTTTATTTGCATGATCGATACAAAGGCGGGTTCACCGGCAGACTGACCTCTGCGGTTGCACGCGATACAGTGTACCTGTCAATGGATACGCACAGGGGGTGATGTGTTTACACGGGGAGAAAACTATACGAGATCGTGGTATCGCTATTACCAATCGGCGTTTAGTAACGCTGGCAGACGATGTCATTTCGTCTCACGTATAAACGCAACTACGAGCGGGGTGGGTTGCACTAGAAAACCGTAGTCTTTCGTTTGTTTTATCCTTCTTCACATTACTCTCTTGGTCTCTCTTTTGTTTTTATTTTGTTTTCAGATTTACACAAGTTTTGAAAAGCACCTATTTGACAAAGAAAAATCATTGACTCATTAAACGGTGAGGGGTGAATAGAGAAAAACACATTATCATCAGATCTTTTGACGTGACTAAAAGTAGAGACTAACTTTCAACTTCCAAGGTCGATCTTCATCTCAGGAAACCTATACCTGCGGTCAGTATTGATTGTGGTGTAAATGTGCACGTAATGACCAATACTTGTGGTTTTTGGTCATTTAGACAATCAATATTCGATTAGATTTTCTTATCAGTCTGAGAGATACATAAGATTTCTGTGCTGGACGAGCTAGATTATCATTGCGAGTTTCTGCTTCCCATAAACGGGCTAGAAAAAAACAAGTTATATGACGCACCATCCAAACGAAACAATGATCGTTGGTACTTCTTACAAGTTTTTAGCAAATAATTATGTGATAATGATTATTATCTTATGATTATGACAAAGTTCAGAATGTAAGTCCTTTACCTTTGATTCTGGTTAAGTGTAAAGGGACGGTACAGCTTTGGTTGAGGTGATGATTAAAGGGATCGTACAGTTTTGGTTGAGACCTAATTTCAGGTTTCTCACATTTTTGGCGAGATAATGAGAAACCTCTTTATATATGAAACATGAAAGAGCATGTAATTCTGTGAGGAATTCAACGTTTATTTGATGAAAATTGGTTTTGAAATGGCTGAGATATCCAAAAAAGAGCGATTTTGATAAAGTGTGGGACCCACACTTCATTACGATCCGGCGTTTTGTTTTACTTTGTTTATGGATGTTTCAGTCATTCTAAAACCGATTTTCATCAAATAAACTTTGAATTCCTCTTAAAATGGTATGCTCTGTACTATATCAGAAGTGTTTTCTTGGTACAATGTATCTCGCAAAAAAGTTAAACGCCCAATTCTCATCTCCACCAATACTGTACCATCCCTTTAAGCTTTTAAGGTTTTGCGAGATATTCAGAAACCATTCTATGAGATGTCAAAGAGCATGCAATTCTAAGGGATATCAAAAGTTTATTTGATGAAAATCGGTTTTGAAATGGCTGAGATACACAAAAACTAGGTGAAACAAAGAGATCCTAATAACAGGCATGGCCTGTCGCCTTTTATTATTATCACCTTTTTGGGGGATATCTCGGCCATTTGAAAACCAATTTTCATCAAATAGACGTTGAATCCTTCTTAAAATCACATGCTCTTTCATATTTCAGAAGAGGTTTCTCATTATCTCACTTTTTATAGCAATGTTATAAACCTGAATCCCCACCTCAACCAGTACCCTATGTCACTCACCATGCTCACTGTTTTCGATTAATTCCTTTTGTATGTTCCATACTCTCATATGCTGTCTTAGCATAGGTTGCGCTAGCGTATAGGTTATTATTATAATGTATAGAGTAGACGATATTCAACAGTTTATATTACGTTTACGTGAAGAGTATGATTGGTTACAACGTCGTAGACTTATTTGTTTGTTTGTTTGTTTGTTTCATTACTTTGTCATGAGTTATCAGGATATGCTGTCCAGGGGCCCGTTTCATAAAATTTGTCATCAGTGACAACTGCCACATTTCTATGACAAATTTGCTCTCAGCCAATCAGACGCAAGGATTTCAGTAGCTTGTCACCTCTATGACAACTTGTCACTGATAAGACAAAAAGGGGTCCGGAACTCAAAATTTTCTATGATGGCATTTCAGAATTAATTCGTAACTTCTCAGACTCAGAGTGCAATTTATGATCAAATGATTACTATGAATGATGGACACAATGTCCTCTTTATAATAAAAAATAGTAGCAAAAAGCTGAACCAGGTTATATTCTTCGAATGATTTCCCTAAAGTAGTCAGTAATGAATAGACAAGAAGAAATCTGTATGAATGTATCGGCCGTACTGGTCCTTTCAAACAGTCGCTGCCAGTGCGTTAAACCAAGAAAAGAATATTGATCAATGCAGAATTTCACGTTCACAGAACCTTCGCAAAAGTAAGTTATCAACACACAGTCAACCGTTGACAACGAGGAATCAATGAATGGAAGAGAAAAGGAAAAGAAAAGTAAGATCCTGACTAATTTATTATGCTCGACGTATTTTACAGGGTATGCAAGGGCGCCCCCTTCAGGCAGTACCTTAATTATTGATTTTCATGATGACCTTCCCAAGTTGATTGTTGTTTACGAGCAAGGCATTGTGCCTATGAACAACAATTGGGTAGTGCTACTATTTCGGGATCTTTGACTGTATTGAATTCAAAGGGTATCGAAAACATGGCTTCTTATTTCATAGGATCTATTGCTAACTCACGATGTTCCAGAGACGATTCATGTTTTTTTATTCAAGCGTTGGTGGCGCTGAACCGGCAGTAAACTTATCATTACTTTAACCCTATTAAGCCCAAGCTATTTTGACCCCTCTCAGGCCCAAGGGGGGGGGGGGGGGGGGGGGGGGGCATATTGTGCCCCCCCCCCCATATAACTTTCTTATTATTTGATATATCATCGTCATATTTGGCATATGGGTAGAGTAACTCATACTCTACATGACCGTATATTTGATTTTTCTCAAGGCCACCCATGGAGGGCGCTATTTTCCAAAATATAAAGAAATACATAGGAAATATGTTAAAAACATGATTTTTCTGCATAATTTCTTTATCCCCATTATATATGTCTTATTATAGACCAATCATTTTCATATTTGTCACAAATGATAAGCAAGTGGAATCTTTTATTTGTTACGGTTGAAATTTCTCAAGGTCACCACATGGGGGCGCTATTCATGTCAACATAATAATACATTATGAGACCTGAGATGAAATGTTTCGGATGGGTACATGTATAGTTATGACACTTCATATTTGCATAATAGTGGAATTTCAAAATTGCAAATAGATAATATGATAAACTAATGATATTAGAGGCATAACTTGGGTGAGGGAATCAAAATAACACAAAATAGAAGGGCAATCTTTAGAAAATATTATTTTTTCCAATTATCTCTATTATATCTATTGTTATATGCCTTTGTCTCATAAAAACAAAGGAAATAATAAGAAAAACTTTCCAGGACCATAATTACTTCAAATTTTGCTCCTTCAACAAATTTCAGCCAAGAAACACCCATTTCATCCACTGTAATGCTGTTGAATAAAATGGGAACAGAAAAAAGATGCAAAATCTGACTGACATGGTTGTCAGTTTATGGTTACCATGGCAACCAGCAACATCAAATATAGCTAAATTATCTATCAAAATGTTCGCAATAAGATTTTAGGAAAAGTCACCAAATTTGGTTGAAATCGGAGAAAGGGCAAAGGAGTGGCAAATGAAAATCATTGTGCCCCCCCCCCCTTGGGCTTTATAGGGTTAACACCGAATATTCAGTAATACTTATGAAAAGACAATGAGGACTGATTTATGTCAGGACTTATTGCTTTCAGGGCTACCGCGAGTACTTACAAGACACGCTCAAAGAGTGCAAAATCTCCTCCAAGTTGACTTACACGCATCTTTGGAAAAAAAAAAAACAGAAAAGAAAGAAAGGGAGAGAGAGAGAGAAAAAAAAAGCTCGAAACCATGTTCGGCATCAGTACCAAAAACAGATTATGGGTCAAATTTGAAAATTTTATCCATATCCTTTCATTTTTAATATCTCAGAAACACTCAAATAAGCAAAGGATCAAACAAAAGACCAAGGTTAGGAAGATTGTATGAAGTTTGCTTCTTTTGATGGTAATAATTACTGTGTATTTTCCTCCACTGACGTGATATTCGATGTTTCCATTATACCCGATGGCCTCGATCGGTGCAATATAAGCAGTGGAAATAAAAAGATTTTGCCACGTTACCGCCTTCTTTGTGTTCTCCAAAGATGACACATTTCCCCATTTTCAACGTATCTCATTTCATCCTGGTCTTAAATTTACGGCTAATGTTGCACTTTTTGACCTCATCATTTCCAAGAGATTTAATGACAATCATGATAACATGGAAACGTATTATGATTATGATTATGTAGTATAATTATTATCATAAGGCATGTAGTTATATTGTTTTTGTATTCAAATACATTACATTGTGTTAGATAATTATTGTACCTTGTATTTAGATATGTTTACATTTTTATTACTTGTTATTTCAGTGTCATGTTACATAAGATTTTTTTTTTGTGTGTTTGAAAATGCAGAAATAAGGCAATAATATTCACGCCAAAGCCAAACCAAGCATTATCATCCTACTATAATAAATGAGCGACATATCATGAAAAAAATATACATAGATTTAATATCTAAGAAATATCCCCCCCCCCAAAAAAAAAAAAAAACTAAACTAAACTAAACTAAACAAACAACGTTTTGTCTTGGATATTTCACCCAAATGAAAATGAACAAGAAGAAAAAAAAAGAATACAGATTCATTGGATCGGTCAACTTTTGCGCTGGAAGACAATTGCAAAAATACAATACATGTGATGGACAAATGAAAATATTTTATTCACGGTGTCACATGAACTAAAGAATAAAGCACCGGGAGAAGATAATTACTTTATTGATAACATACTGTTGTTATGTGTGTGTGTGTGTGTGTGTGTGTGTGTGTGTGTGTGTGTGTGTATGTGTGTGTGTGTGTGTGTGTGTGTGTGTGTGTCTTATATGTATTTAAAGGGATGATAGTATTGGTTGAGGTGAGGATTCAGCTTTTAACTTTTGGCAAGATATTTAGAAACCACTTTATGAAGTGCAAAAGAGCATACTAATCTGAGAGGAATTGGAAGTTTACTTGATGAAAATCGGTTTTGAAATGGC
Source organism: Diadema setosum (assembly GCA_033980235.1). Lineage (NCBI taxonomy): Eukaryota > Metazoa > Echinodermata > Echinoidea > Diadematoida > Diadematidae > Diadema > Diadema setosum. The sequence goes on from CM067064.1 coordinate 11,153,435, forward strand.
TGAGATATCCAAAAAAACAAAAACAAAAACAAAACAAAGTAAAACAAAGCAATCCTAATAAAAGGGGGGTCCCACCTTTATATTAGAATCGCTTTGTTTTGGCTAATATATCTCAGCCATTTCATAACCAAATTTCATCGAATAAACTTTGAATTCCTCTTAGATTTATATGATTTTTCATATTTCATAATACTAAAGATGTTTCTCATCTCAAAAAAAAAAAAAAAAATTATCATAAAAAAGTTGGAAACCTGAAACCCCATCTCACCCGCAATTGTTCTATCCCTTAAACCATACTACAACAGAAAGCTTAGGAAGATCTATGACCCTGATGACTTGCGAAAAGTGACGGAATTAATTTGGTGCCTACGCGGATACCTGTCTACGGAAGGACGATATCACCAATATCGCTCGATAAGTGTAATTCCCGCGATTTTTTTTTCTCATTAGAAGCGATGAAGGCCAACATTAAGCCGCAGATAACAACTGCCTCTGGTAATGGTGTTTCAGTTGCGTGGTTTCCACGGGAACGAGCCAGAGTTTTGTTATTGATGTAACCATGGTAACAACGTCGAATGTATCACATGAAGGGAATGTGACAAAAAGAACACAGAAACACAACAAATTGTGCTTAGGGTATGTCAGTGTAACATCGATGAAAATATGGAGATTGAATAGTCATTACGTCGACATCTATGCCATTTGCATTCGTTATTGAATAAAGTACACATAAAGAAGTTGACTTCCTACGTGAAAACCCAATGTGGTTTAACAAACAACTATTACTTTTCAAAAATGACATACGAATTAATGAGAACAAAGTTGCATCCGTTGCTCATTTCCATTGTTTTTGTTTCTGCTTTCTGTCTACGGCTCATGCTAATCATCATACAGACTTTCTAGTGCCGGTGTATGTAAATATGTAGTTTCAGGAAATTATTACAGACACTGGTTACTACAATAAAAGTATATTAAATCACTCTAAAGGAACCATTGAGAACTTTCTTGACTGAAACGTTTAAGATTTTGAAATGACTGTCACCCATATAACGAACGCCTTTTATATAGTCATGCTCTCAGTCACATGCACAGGAACAAATATTGCCATTCACGCTGTTCTGATTATTCTAACAAGTATGATTCTATGAGTCAATTTAGTATGGTACTGTTTGATTCTTGAAGGATTCTCTTGAAAATTTGTTTTGTTTTTGATAGGCGGCTTGCAGGACCTTGGTGCTCATAATTATTCATTCATTTTCATTTTTATTGGAATATTGTCTTTATAGATATCTACCCCAGCCACCCGTTACAACAATCAAACCTACACACCCGGGTTTGGTTTATTCCGATTATAGACATGCGGCACTTTATGATGTTGTTTTTCACACTGGCGGCTGGCAAGACATTGCTGCTCAGAAATATGAATTCAATTTCTTTTTGACTGCTATGGGCAAGTGACTTTATGAATATTCTTCCTGGTCACCTTTTACTGCATACACACCAACACACTAGGGCTAGTAATATTCTGGCGAGACATGTAGACAATTTGATAGTTGCAAAATAGCAATCTTCAAAATAAAAGTGTTGTTGTTTAGAGAAAAACAAACACAGAATGCATTGAAGAGGAAGAAAAAGAAACTATAGGGGGAGAGGGAAGAGTGGATGGTGGCAACTTACTGCCCCAATCGTCAACAGGACACGGTTTCTTCGGCGAGATGATGGGAACATCATCCTTGGGCCTCGGGACCGGTGGGTCATCCAGGGTGTCCAGCAGGGACCCTCCCATCTGGGAGACGAACATAGCTGGAGTCCGATCAGAGACGATGAAGAATGGGCAGGTGATGATGATTACTATCAAGTGGAGAGGGGAAATGGTTTCTCCGTGTCACCGATGTATATACCTTTATGCAGATGCAATCCGCCATGCAGTTGTGCAACAGATTTGCAGGAAGCGTGATGGCTCCGTGGCTTCGGTATTGTGGCCAACGTTGAATCAAAACTGATAAAGCCCATAGACGTGTTGTCATCGAGCCAGTATGAACGCAAATAATTAATAGCTATATAACGTAGAGCACTCGATGGTATGAGACCCATGCAATGCAAATCAATCATCCAATGATAGGTCGTGCAGAGATGAGGTAAATTAATTGAATTTCTCTTTCATCCGTGACATGTGGTCCTTTCCCATGATCAATTCCATGGACAGGAGGGGGATACCGGCATAATGCTCCTCACGCTGGAAAAAAAAAAAAAAAATATATATATATATAGACTATATTGATATTGATATTGATATTCAGTATATTATATGATAATATTATTATACTGAATTGATAAAAATATAATGATATTCAGTTATAACAATTTTTGTTTAGTTTCTTCTTTCTTTTCTTCCCTTTGTATCTTGCTATTTTAGCTTTCATATAGTTTGGTCATTAGTACTTTGTGTCCTATCTCCATTGGAAAACAAATTTACATTGATATTTTTTCCTGGAACCCGCGTTTACAAGATTTGCTATTGCGGTTCCATCATATTTCACATGTTATGAAAAAATTGTCTTTTATGTACATAATTATAATTATGTACATGTATGTATGCTGACACACTTTCCAGTCATGACCCGCTTTATATCATATTTTGTATTTTGCTTGTTTGTTTTTTGTTTTGTTTTTGTTTGTTTGTTTGCTTGCTTTTTTGTTTAGTATATGTATAGATGTCAAGTGAAATATGAAAATGAACGTGCTGGAACTGTTCACTGTGTCTCGAGTGTAAGACCAGTGCAGTTTCAGTAATTCAAATGTAAAAATAAATAAATAAATAATGATAAACAAAAAATTAAAACCTATTTTGTGACAAGGTATCATGGTGAAGGGAAAGATGGAAGAAATCGAAGTGTTTATGTTAGGAGACAAGGGCGTTTACGATCAATGCACGGTGCCTGACATTATGCCCACAGACGGAAGAGCATTTTTATATCATTACATAATTATGTTTGAAAGCGGTAGTTGCCACGTAACCAGGAGCCTTTTGCAAAGGCGGCTCGCAATGAACTCGCATACGGCAGGCGATGGACTACGAAAAACAAAGACTAGCCACTACTGTGATCGACCGTTAGTCGGTTACGGTATGCTCGCAGATGGCGCTGCAACAATTTCCGAGGACAGGGAGTTCCAGCTCCTTACTGTTCTCGGATAGAACGAATGGCGATGCGATTTAGTTCTCGAGTATGGTATCTGATTGGAATGTGGTTAGGTGGCTCTCGTCAACTGAGGAACCTGTTTGATATTATTTTATGCAATTTGTATAACGTAGTTACATGTACTAGAATTATTTGAAATAATTTGGCTTCCACAGCATACCTTGAGTATGCTCAAAACTTGTTCCGAGTGAGTCGTGGGGATTTGCGCGAAGAGGTACACGTAGAACACCGGCAGCACCTCGCAGGCAACTGGGCAATTCCACGTTACCCACGTTACACTTTTTAGGCGTCTCTGCATATTGTAATTGTCATATTTTTTATACTGGAAGGTTTGACATACTCTCTGTTGTACAATAGATGCACAAGTCCTTAGTCTACCATGCAATATTAATAGAATTTTACTAACCACATCCATACCGGAAATAAAGACAATGATAATTTCGTTACTCACGTTACATTTTTTGGGACGACATAAAAAGCCAACATGCCTTTATTCAAAAAGTGTCCTCATACTGGGCAGTATTTCAAACAACTGTTGTGTATGATTTATATAACTCATGTTAGGGTACTCAAATATAGGGGGTCAAAATTTTGAGAGCATTGGAAATATTTGACAGCGATAGCAAAATTGTCGTTACTCACGTTACACGTTACTCACGTTACATATTAGCTCATAATCACTACCACATAACTGACCACGAGAATTAGCTGGTAATTAAATGCTTTTGATGTATCTAACCTCTACAGATATTTTATCCCTAAAATAAAGCAATATTGGCACTCTTTCATACTTTTCCCACTATCATACGGTCCTATATTCCACATACTTTACTTTTCAGAATCCGAGTAACCACTATAAACCGAATGCAAGAAAATATAAAGTAGTAGATACTAGTTCATGCAGTGAATTAAAATATTATCCTTCTATTCCCTTTCACAGGAACTTAAATGTAAGTCGTTTTAATCATGAGTGAAACATTTGATTTCATAAATTGTAAACTACTTTAGAAATGTGTACAGTACATATGTCTACAAATTACATCCAACTACTGTTCCAAGTGTGGACTTTCCACTCTATGTCAGGGCTGCCAACTCTCGCGCAATTAGCATTAAACTCACGCAATTCATCAAATACATGTATCAACTATCTCTGATAAAAGAATTCTCACACTTAACCCCCAAAACAGCATGTAAAAAGAAAAAAAAAGTAATGTCCCTAAAATCCCTGATTATCTGAACATGCAATTATGCCCAAGCCCAAACTTTTCAGATTTTCCCACAGGCAAATTTTCTCTATGGCATGTGTTGAAATCTTTGCTAGAGTATGCACCAAATCCACCAGTTAAAATGCAAAATTGATGAAGTTCACTCCAGTGAAAAGGGGGGAGGGGAGACAACCCCCTTCCACACCATCCCCAACCCCCTCCCCACCATTGTCACTTCGATTAGTCGCTTGCTTACACTTCACCCCAAATTTTCACTCGTTTGGCAGCCCTGCTATGTACAGTCTTAACTGATCTACCTCTTAACCCAAAAATATTCTTGTATCTTCTGGTAGTGGTAAATTCTAACTTTGAGTAAGTTATTGTAGTTAAGCACTTGTCATTATTTGGGGTTGATAATCCCAGAGAATAATGCATAAAAAGCTGTAACACCGAATATTCTTGTAAATGTCTTAAACACACATGTATGTGTATTTACCAGCTGCCAGAAAATGATTATTGTTAACCCCCCCCCCCCCCCACTAAAAAATAAATAAATAAAAATGGCATTGTAAAAAGAGACAATGCCAACTCTTGCTCAAAGTTACATCAGATATATATACAGATTTTTGTTAATCTATTATGCTTACAATTCATTTGTAAATTGCATCGAGATGCAACATTAATTCCCATTTGTCTTATGACTGCTCCACTAAACAATTCCCAAAATTGTACAAATAACAACCTTAAGCATTAAAAAAAGATCAAGCTGGCTCTAAAAGGGATTTAAAGTTATCCATAGCTGATATCGGAAAAGATATAATGTAAGGCTTAGAACTTAACCAAAAAAATACAATTTACACGATTATTAGTCACATCTGGTTTGTCTAGTTTGCCAATCAAGATTTTCTTTGAATAGCAATTGTTTAGCCTATAAGATAACAACCAATTCAAGCAAGGTCATGTAAGGTTATTTACAAGACCATACTCTCTTTATGCTCCCTCAGCTTACTCAATTTACACAAAAAATTTTTGCTGTCATTGGTGTAGAAATATATTTGTATTTCGTGATTTTTTGGTCGTTACTCACGTTACACCCTTGTTACTCACGTTACATTGTTACTCACGTTACAATTTTTGAACCTCTCTCATTATAATACAACTGCATGGACACAACTCTTTCACAATTTTTCATATTAGGTAGAGGCAGTATGAAGAGAATTTCCATTGGCACTTTTTATATCCAAGGGAATATTAGGATATGAAACTACATTGTATTTGAGTATTTTCGTTACTTACGTTACATTAGTTTTAGCAGTTTGGCAGTATGCATTCTACCAATTCATGGGAATACGGATCATTTTTTCTTCACTGACAACTAGTAACTGATACCCAATACATCATATAAATCAACAAATCAATTACATACCATTCTTTTATATTCTATGGATTCAACTCAAACATTCAAGTATATTTTTAATGTAATTCTCAATGAAAATATTATTTGACTTTAAAGGGGATGGCTAGTAACCGATCAGTGGGAATCAGTGGGAATGCTGAGGGATGATTGTTCCAATCCTTGTGGGATTCATTTAAGAGTACATTATATATCTACTGTTGTGTGAAAATTATTTGCTTCAGAACGGTCTCATATTCAAGTAATGGGCAGATTAATGGCCCGTCACTGACCAGGGACGCTTACCTGGAAACATTAAACTGCACATTACTTGAATATGAGACCATTCTGAAGCAAATAATTTTCACACAAGAATAGATATATAATGTACTCTTAAATGAATCCCACAAGGATTGGAACAATCATCCCTCAGCATTCCCACTGATCGGTTACTATCCATCCCCTTTAAGTGTAATATCTGCCATTCTGGAGGTATATTAGTGTAAGAAATGGCCGTTCCACATGCCCAGACGTACACTGAACAAAATAAAATAGGTTGCAAGTTTCAACGTAACAATTTATTTTTTCACCCCATGACACCAATCTCATGGAATTGCCCAACTCCAGCGCAGGTACTTCTCAGTACCGTCATCAGTCGCTCGTAACAAAAAACGGATCGGCTTCAAAGCTCTCACGCAGGTCACACGGAATACACGCAAGTAGAAGGTAAGTAGCACGTGTCTAACAGGTAAGAAACAAGTGCGAAACTCGCAAACATTCTTGTCCGCCCGCGAAAAATTCTCCTGCGTGCTGGAAAATCCCTCCTCGCAACTAAGCGGGCTTGCTCAGAAAGGTGTGACACGGCCTTAAGGCCGACGATATAATAGGTCATGTATAATTTTATTATGTTGATACATTTTTACTGTGTGATATTAATTTTATGTACACTCATTTTATTTTTAAGTTATCTCATGATTTCAAGTGTATTCCACACACACTGTAGCTTAACATCCCTACAAGTTATGTTTTAAGCAGATTGATGCTTTAAGGAGTCTCTTGATTTACCTTTCCTGTTAACGCAGCCCTGATGAAGGTCCACTGACGAAACGAAAGCTCGGCGGCCATTAAACCTGTTGAAATGTATAGCTACGCCTACCGCTCCTTAAGCTGACCTCTCATTATGTATGGCTATAATAGGAAGAAGCAACACTGCGTCTAAACATGGTATTTGCCCTTCATGGCAGTATACATTTATAGATGTATATATATATATATATATATATATATATATATATATATAGATGTATATATATATATATATATATATATAAAGCCATTTTCCATTCAATTTATGATCCCTAACTCAAAAATAATTTAGAAGAAGAACTGCTATTTCAGAAAATATGGAAAACTAAAAATTGACTTGGTTGACCCGTTTCACCTTCCTTGAGTCCTCACGTAAAATCAAGGGGTGCGACTTTTTGTTTGTTTTGTGATGTACGGTCACAAATACAGAATAGGCCGATGGATTATTGCAATCTGACTCTAATGTTTCTGTCCTGGAGATGAACAACACTTTGAAGTGCGAACTTTGTGATCAAGAAGACATGATAAATCTCTTATCTTTATTTTTAAACTGGTAAACAATTTAACTCCGTGTTAATTTAAGAAATGAATTTGAAGCTGTAACTCACTCATTATCCGTTGCCGTTTACGGACAAAGATTAAGATTACCAATCCAAAAAGTGAATATTTGAAGCGATTGTTTAGATGTAGAAATATGCCAAGGAGTACAATGTCCTTCCTTTGGATATAAAGTCTTCCCCAGTGTGAATATATTCAAATCTAAAATAGGTAAGCTGTAGTTCACTGCCCACCGACTCCAATTATTATTTTTTTTTTGACAATAAGAAATGATTAAGGTTTGAGCTTCTTCAGTTTGTCTCCCTCTAATGAAAATTTGTTAAGATCGCAACTGCTGATCTGTAAATTAACAAACATGTCGGAAACATTTCCGACATGTTGTTCTTTTTTTTTTTTCGTTATTTGGCTGTAGCAAGTGTAATATGCGATATCATTGTTTTGTCAATTCATGTATTTCATATGTTTATATGTAGGTCTACTGCATTTGTTATTTTGATGTTCCGAACCCCATAAAAGACAGGCGATGTCACGTTGGCATTGCTGAATATCGTTGTCCTTTATACGGAAAATAAAATAAGTCAATCAAACCTATAGACTGGACATAACTTGCATGATTCCCAGTTTTTCCTTTTTTTTTATTAATCATATCAGCATTATGATAAATAGTAACAATAACAGTAATGGAAGGAGAATCTCACATAAAGATCTCAGTAAAATTAACAGTATTTATGATAAAAAATAGTGAAGGTCAATATCAAACTCGTCGATCATGGCTTCCTCTGGCATTAAAGGGGATGGCTAGTAACCGATCAGTGGGAATCAGTGGGAATGCTGAGGGATGATTGTTCCAATCCTTGTGGGATTCATTTAAGAGTACATTATATATCTACTGTTGTGTGAAAGTTATTTGCTTCAGAACGGTCTCATATTCAAGTAATGTGCAGATTAATGCCCCGTCACTGACCAGGCACGCTAACCTGGAAGCATTAAACTGCACATTACTTGAATATGAGACCATTCTGAAGCAAATAATTTTCACACAACAATAGATATATAATGTACTCTTAAATAAATCCGACAAGGATTGGAACAATCATCCTCCAGCATTCCCACTGATTCCCACTGATCAGTTACTAGCCATCCCCTTTAAAACGGCGGGGCTCCTAAAGGATGTCAGGCCGTCGACAGAAGAACAAGAGATTACCATTGAAGACGCGGGAATGTGGGGATATCATGGAGTGATGAGGCTGGTTCGGCTCGGATACATTCGAGAACACCCGTATAACTGTGTACAGCGTTAAAACTGATCTTTGTGTAAGTGCACACATGAACGAAGAATTTCGAGCCCACCGTTACTGATGAGCGCACGCTTAGATGTACATATTTGCCGACTGGAGCTTTTAAATAGTACAGTGTAAAATGAAACAGTTGGTCCAGATCATCATTCAGCATAGTTTGATAAGGAAAATAGGAGCTCATTGTGTGGAAAGGAAAAACTACGTATTGGAAAACTTATAACAGTTTATGTAGTAGGCCTATTGAAGAATATGTTAATCAGGTGAAAAGAAGAAATCATATCATTAAAATAGAAAATCATTTTGCGATAAGGGGCTTTTTTGTGGGATTTCTTAAACAAAAATACGAGTTGACTTTCACACACACTAAAAAAAAAATCTAACAGATTGATGAAAAGAAAGTCAAAGATAGAGAAATAAACTGAACTGAAAAAAAAAGGACGCACAGAATTCAAAACAGCAGCTTCACGTCTGTGTAGCAGGTGAAGGAAATAATGTTACAACTGCAAAGTGTCAAAAGAGTTATGAAGAAGTATTGTACATGCATTTATATAATGCAGATAAATGTATCAAGATACCCTAATTTCATTTCATTTTTCATTTCAATTTATTTTCATGTTTCTCACATATATCACAATATAAAGTAAATTGATACGAAATTTATACAGAACATAATTCAAAATAGAACTTCACCGGAATGTTCAAAAGTTTGTCTTGGTATACACAAGGTCTGTATACATGCGAGTTAAACTGAGATCATAATGCGAAAAATATGATGGGGCCTGCGTAAAAGCAAGCTTGTATGGAGCCGCAGGGCCCGTGATAAAATCAGATTAGGGGAAACATAAGTACAGATATTTTTTTTAGACCATACTATAACTGGGGGATCCGTGTCTACTGGTATGAAAGTGGAGAAGAAGATAGGTTGCTAATGTAGTCAGACTAACAAAAGAAACTAACCAAAAACTAGAAATAAGTTCTACATAGAAATCGTTTAACTAAGACGAACAATTTCTTAAAATGAAATAATACGATCAAGAATAATGAATGGTTTTAAATTCACTTGCACCATAACATAACGGAAGTACATGTATAAGTTACAAGTAAATAGTATGTGTTGTCAAATGAGTGGAAATAAAAATGTGACAAAAAAATTAATGGGGATAATACAATTACAGAAGGAGCACTTGTATTCGAGCTTGTTTGTTTGCTTGTTTATTCATTCTTTCACCGTAATGCCACAGGATACACTACATCAAATGGGAATATCAAAGCCCAAAAGAAACGCATTGCTTGCCTTGGTCAACTTGGCCAGTATGGTTGTATAGGTCTTGTGAGGGGTAAAGTTTCATTTCAATAATAACACCAGGAACTTGAAAATGACTTTGAAATCAACGAAACAATACAATATTATGTCAATAATCAAATCAAATCAAATATCATAATAACACGATAGTAAATCTTGAATATGTTAACGTTATTAATCAGGCAATCCCGTAAACTTTATCATAATACATGCATAAAATAGAAAATAATAAGGATAATAAAAATTATTTTTGGCAGATTATTAATGAATTATTAGATAAGAAGGCAGTTACTACTTCTACAATCAAGAATGAGGGTCAAAATATTAGTGAGCCACAAAAAAAAAAAAATGCTGATATTTTTAATACTTATTTTGTCAATGTTGGTTGAAATTGGCTTCGAATATAGATGTTATTAATAATAATTTTATTCAAACTCTTCCTGAACCCTCAGTAAATTCTTTATATTTTCGGCAAATTACCCCGTATGAAGTTATTCATATTGTACAATCTCTTAAAGGTAGTAAGTCGACTGGACATGATGGAATAAGTGTAAACCTTTTGAAAAAGTTATTTATTTCATTTCTACTCCTTTGTGTTATATATTTGATTTATCGTTAACCACTGGTGTCTGCCCAAATTCTGTAAAAATAGCCAAAGTAGTACCAATTTACAAAAAAGATGATTCATCAGTTGTGTCTAGTAATTGGCCAATATCGGTTCTACCAGCAATATCAAAAACTCTTGAGAAAATAGTGCATTGCCGTTTTTATGATTTTTTAGTTAGTAGCAATATATTTGTGTCAAATCAGTATGGTTTAAGAAAATTTCATTCAACGGATCAGGTTATTATTCAATTTTATGATAAGGTATTAGATGGTTTGTCACGTAAAGAACATGTTATTGGTATATCAAATATTATGGATCTTAGCAAAGCATTTGACACTATAGATCATGATTTATTAATTAAAAAACTTTGTCATTATGGGGCGCGTGATAATACTTTATTATTGTTTGTAGATTATTTGAAGAATAGGCAACAATATGTCCAATTTCGAACTACTGAGTCACAACTACTTATAATTAAATGTGGCGTCCCGCAAGGTTCCATATAAGGACCGTTATTATTCATTTTATATATAAATGATATTGTTTATTCGGCCCCATTATTGCATTTCACACTTTTTGCGGATGATACAGATATTGTATTTTCTCACAGAAGTTTTGATGCCCTTGTAAATATATTAAACACTGAATTGTTGAAAATTCATTTATGGTTTAAAAGTAATAGATTGTCACTGAACATATCAAAAACTAATTATATGTATTTCAACAGTTCACATTCTCAACCCGATGAATGTAATATTTGTACTGACGGAAAATTGTTAACTGGATGAACGTCTACTAATTTTTTGGGAGTAATTTTGAATAATAGATTGACCTGGCATGATCATATAAGGAATATGACAACTGTTATATCCAGACAGATTGGTATGTTATATAAATTGCGATATTCATTGTCATCTAAATCATTACATATGCTATACAATGCATTTATTTTCCCTCATATTACTTATTGTAATATTGTTTGGGGTAATTGTAATAAGACACAGATAAATTTATTGTTTTTATTGCAAAAGAAGGCGATCAGAATATGTTCAAACGCCACGTATTTAACGCATACAACCCCGTTATTCAAGCAGTTAAATGTGTTAAAGATTGATGATATACATAAGTTTCAAACTTCTGTATTTATGTATAAGTACACGCAAAATGTGTTACCACAGTCCTTTCAAAACTTTTTTCGATTATGATGCTAACATTCATTCGTACCCTACAAGACACTCAACAGATTTTCATCTACATAATCCAAAATCTCTTATAGCTCACAGGTCAGTGAGGCATCACGGACCTGATACATGGAAGGCTTTACCCGACTCCTTAAAGATACGAACATCTTTGTTTTCTTTTAAAGCTAACTTAAAGAAATATAATATGTTAACTGAAAACATTTAGTACTATAATGTATAATAATTTGATATGATATTGTTTATGTTTAGGTTTGAAATTGTTAGTATTATTGTATTGATATACTGAAGAATAATATATATCATAAATGGCCCCAACACAAACATTCAAGTCACCTATTGCACTCGCACAGCACTCACTCACATCTTTTTCCCATAAAGCATACTATTGTAACGTAGAACAACAACAACAACAACAACAAACTGCACTTTCTGTGAGAGGCAAACCAGAGTTATATTTCCCAATGAGGCAATCAGCGCAGTCAAGCTATATGCTTATGCTGACGGTCTCCTGCTTCCCTATTTAATCAAATGTACTGCCTTATTTGTATTATATGTAACAATCAATGCTTTACGAAGATTTCTGTTATGCATGTAGAATCAACTGCACTTTTGTTTTGTACATTGTATTGCTCTTTTGTCATTTGGTTATGTTTGGTTTGAATTTGTCACATTGATGTTATTCATTTTTTATTTGATTTGATTGAGAAGCAAAATAAAATACGAACGATATAACAAATAACACAACCTGACATAAAACTCCTCAGAGAACCAGCCCTCTCTTTCTGGCTACTTCCATTTCTAATCCCAGAATACTGTGATCATTCACATTGGTAAATCATAATCAATATACGTCATACCACAACATCCAATACAACACATAACCATTCATCGCCTTCTTATTTAAAGGGAAGCATATTTTTGTCACAAATACTGGCTAGAATTGACTTCTTTTTGGTCGTACTTTGTTTTTCAAGGGGAAAATGCTTTGCCTTATAAGTATACAGTCTCTCTGGCTCTGACCGACTAAACGTATCTGCTTCCATGTCTGTGTGGCTGTGATATTTGGATAGACACAAAGGGATTAGATACTTAATAAATAGAGGATACATTCGCGATTCAGTGCGTGCAAAATACATGTAAAAACGGGGCCATTGAACAGGGACTTTGCACGCAGGCACGAACGAGGTCATCTCACAGAACCCCAAAGCACTGCACGTGAGGCACAGCTTTGGAGCTCGCACCGGGTTGGTGGAATCATGATTACATTGATCAGAAAAACAAAATTCAGAAGGATTCCCATTAGACATTCCACCTAAACTGAAGAGTTAATCTCAAGCTATAAAGAATACAACTGAACACACACACAAAAAAACAAACAAACAAATCATGAGAGAGGAAGTCCATTTCTTAATTCACTTCAAAGCAATTATCATCATTTTATTTCCAACCGACAAAAGAGTTAAACATCATACATATGTTTGTTGTCAATTTGTTAATATATGTATATACATATATATATATATATATATATATATATATATACATAATATATAGGTTCCCATATTATATAATGTACTTTGTGGATCGTAAAGTATACGTTAAAATAAATGGACGTGTAAGAGGAAAAAAAAAATCTTTCAAGAATTAGTTGCATGGTTGTTATGAATGTGCCACTCTCTTTTCTTCAGAATATGTAGAAAAAAAGAAATACATAGAGGTAGCAAGGTTACATGAAATTTTTTATATATGAGTTAGAAAAAAAATACATACAGGTCGCAAGGTTACATGAGATTTTTTAATATATGAATTACATTTTCATGTCATTATTGATTAGAAAGTAACATTCAACATCTACAAAAATCTGTGGTATACAGTTGAGTATCAAAGATACACCGTACGTTTGAGAGATTTCATTTGATTATTAGTTCTTCTTTTTTCTTTTTCTTTTTTTTTTTGCTAATAGCGGCGAGTAGATTGGCCCTGCTTTCATGTGCGCGCGTAATATACTAATATGCAATCTTTTTTTTTTATTCCTAACAATTCCAAGAGGAGAACATTTTGATAAGATATAAGGTTGCTGTTTTATCCTGCCGGAGAAGTAGCATTTGAACGTAAAAGAAGGGAATTGATTTAATGTGAAAAAAAAAAACAGCGGAAAAAAAATAATGTGAGCAAAGTAATGTGAAAATCCATTACAAAATTTGGGCTGTTCATTTAAATGAATGCACGTATAAGTGTCGTGCACCAACGTATACTGGTCTACTTATAGACTATGGAAATGCAAGGTTTTGTTTGGTTTTTGTGCGTGTGTGGGTTTTTTTTTAATTCAATTCAACATGTAATAATTTGATCAAATCTTCGTGCAGTGTATGAATTAAGAAAGTGAAAATTTCAAAGAAGAGCCGTGAATGTGTCATAAGCTACGAATGTGTAACATAGGCAGTTGTATACACATTGGTCTCAATACAAGCTTATATTGATGCAGAAAGCTATGCATTAATAAGATGAATCTTTTTATCTTAACCCAATAAATCCCAGTGAAATTATTCATATTACCCAATCTCTAATAGCTTCAAATCTTGTGGTTTTGACAAATTAAGTATGACGCTTCACTCGCAGAACCGTTATTTTCATATTTAATTTTTCCTTTTTTTTGTAATACAAGGTGTTTTTCCAGATTTGCTGAAAATAGCTAAAGTTTTAATCCTATTTATAAAAAAAGATGATACCATGACATACTGATTCTTTATTTCATGAACCTAAAACACTTAAGATTTCTGACTTGAGTATTATTCAAGTAGCAGCCATTATAATTGAGTATATTCATGATGAACTTCCATCATCTTTCAATAGCATGCTTAGTTTAACATTTCTGTCCATTCGTACCCTACTCGTATATGCAGAGATTTCCATCTTTCGAATCCCAAATTATTAGTGACACACAAATCCATCAGACATTCGGGTCCGGATACTTGGAATAATCTTCCGGACAAAATGAAGTCTTGCTTAATTCTTGCTTGGGGGAATACATATTCGACATTGCTAGATAAACTTTTTCTTCTGCAAAAGATGGCGCTCAGAATTGTTTTTAACCTTCATATCCGTGCACATACTGACAACCTGTTCCTTGAACACAAAATTCTGAAAATAAAAGAGTTGTATTTGTTTCAACTTGATCAATTTATGTTTAATTACAACTGCAACCATCTACCCCAAATATTTTATTCTTTATTTCACTGTAACAGCCACGTACATAATTATCCCACGAGACAATCTAAAGAATTTCATCTTCCCTTAGTGAGAACTGTACACACTCAAAATACATTTGTTTATACCGGACCCAGATTTTAGAATAGCTTAGATAATGATCTAAAAGAATCTGTGAAGTTAACTACATTTAAGTATAAACTCAAAAAATATTTGTTTTCTAAATATACCAGTTAATTCTGTTCAATGAAAAAAACCCATCATGTTTCACTTTTCCTTGAGATTTTGTAGTGTGTCCACAGACCTTTTCCATCCCTCTCCTTTTCCCTCTCCTTTTCCTTCTCTATTCTTCCCTGCTCCTTTTTCCTCGTTCTTCGTTGTCCAGTATCTGCTTGAGTGCATTTCCTCAAGTTCTGTTATTTCTGTGTTTTGTGTTATTGTTGTTGTTGTCGTCGTTATGTTTTTGGTTTTTTTGTGGCCGATTGCATATCTTCCTTTCCGTTCAATTTTCCTGGCATACCTGGCCCCATAGTGTCTGTGCCACAAATGTGATATGTTACATAGTTTATACGTTTGCATTCTAAAAATCCTAGTGTATTGTTTATAGTATCAGCATCGTTATATCAATGAGTAAAATGTACAATAGTATATAGAAGAATTTAAAATGAATATGTTTTATTGGTATAACAAACTGGTGCTGTTGTTGTTTTGTTCCAGTGTTCCACGTCTTACAAGCTTGGCTTTTTTAGTGGGACATTGTTTTCCATCATTGTGATTATTTACTATTTTTGTTGCCATTGCAAAGTGCATTGTTTCTTTTTTACGACATCATTTGTGTATACACTTTATATTGTATTAAAAAAAAAAAAACCTTTTTGAGATGAGTGTAAGAGAAATGAAAAAAAAAATGTATCACTTTGGATCATGTCAACTTTTTCCCTTTTTTTTCTTTTTGATGATGGAAATAAATAAATTATTGAATTGAATTGAATTGATTTGATTTTTTTTTAAATTCTTTAAAAGCTACATTTATGCGGTATTTGATACGATCATATTCTTTATATATATATTTTATTATATTATATATTTTTGGTTAATGATTGGGGTTTTTTCAAGCTCTATTTATTCAGTCAACTGCATTCTGCACCCACACCCACATCTGCACTGCACCTACCTGATCATTTAATTTCCTCCAAGAGTTTTGTCACCAGATAGTCTTTTTATGAGGCCCCATCCATTTCAAGCTTAATTGCTCACGATGGCAGTCTTCTGCAATCAATTATCTCTGTCACTTACTGAAAAATATTATATATCTTATTTTATATTTCTGTGTACTTGTAATGCTCAATCCAGTTGCTTATGTGCATCTTTTTGTGTATTGTTTTATCGTTTTATATCACTTCACTTGTTATTCTTTGTCTTTGTGCTTTTGAAGTTTGCATTCAATTTGTATTTGAATTACTCTAGAATGCGGAAATAAATCAAATCAAATCAAAATAATTACATGAAAGGCTATTATACCTATATATTTGTATTTGTAGTTACACAAGATGAATAAAATGGTTGTTTTATAGTAAGTGCATGAAATTATTTCATCTTTCCTATCAACGATGGCATTCATAATCTAAACCTAATGGAAGAAGTGCATTATTAAGGTTAAACTTGCTCTGAATGTGTCAATTTATTTTCTTCCATACATAGCATAAATAAATCAGTTCTATGGGAAACAGCTCTATTAATCGTATGTTTACAGACCTACAGGATAAATCCAGATTCTTTAGATCCAGTCCTTTCCATTTTGAGATCCACAGGTTATCTTAATGGGGGAGTTTTTCACTTAAACTCTAACTAAGTCGACCAAGAAAAACGTGTAATTTTTTTTTAAATCTTTTTACACATTTTTTTTTTGCATATCATAGTATTTCCTTTCAACCCCTTATCACTTTATATAACTCCGAGTTATTTTACCTTATGTTTCGATTGGATACGCCTACTAATGTTCTTTCTTTAATGTCATAAAATTTGAGAAATGAATAATTAATCCGTAATATTTATTTAAAAAATTATCAAAATTATTATTTATCAAAAAATTATTTTAAAAAAATAAATTATTATTATCAAAAAATAAAGTCTCATTATGTGTTGAAGTTTATTGCCTGAGGAGGCCGAGAGTCAGGGAGAAATGACACTCATCAGGCAAAACTCACTGTCAAGAAGTTTATTATTGACAACCACTCAAACATATTTACAGGGATATGAGGATGTCTCGCTCGGCAGAGAGGCGCGATACGGTGAAGGAATTATAACTGGCTGATACAATAGGCTAACATGACTAAAGACCGTTTCTGGACAGGTTGACTCTCTATCTCTGTTGATTATTCTCTCTCTCTCTCTCTCTCTCTCTCTCTTCAAACACGGTTATCACAGGATAGCTAACTCTCAACAGCTTCCAGGCCTTCACTCTTAGCTGATAAACTCTTCACTCCATCTCCTCTTGATAACTTCACCCAAGATAAGCATAAAGTCTGTCTTATACATACCCCTTTCAAACAAGCTCCAGAGATAAAGAGGCCTTTGAGCACATAAATAAGGAGCTTAAAGTCATACGGAAGGAAAGGGTACAAGGACAGGAGAAAGTCAAGATAGGAAGGAAGCAGAAAGGGCTGAAGGACGGCGAGAGTTAAAAGGTAAGGGCAAGGACTCTGAAAGTCAAGACTAAGTTGAAATTAGGAGAGCATGGCAAGAGTTCTGAAAGACGAGGCAAAGTCACAGTGAGAAGGGACAGAGCGAAAGTACTGAGGTGAGAGCAAGGTCAAAGCGAGGGAAGCACAGAAAGGACATGTGAAGGTCAAAAGAACAAGTGAGCACATTCAAGATCAAAGCGATTAGAGCATACTAGAATAGACTTCTGAAGGTCAGAAGAACTAATCAAGATGAGCAAAGAGAGAACTCCGCTGAATACAAAGCAATTGAGATTGGGGTAGCTAAACTTGCAATTTGCAATAGCGTTAGCGAGGCTTATAGATTAGTACAATAATCATGAAAGCAATGGAAAACATGTAATACTATATACATAGTGTTACGTCAAGTATCTTAATCAAAATGCGTGACAATATCACCCAGCTTACTGGTATATTGTGCTTTAACTCTGAATAGATTCAGTTATGACAAGAAGTTTGCAACCTCCCACAAGTCTCATTCATGCACTGTTTATGGATATAGGGATGCCATATTGATGTCATTATCTTCCCAAAGAGGAATTCTGCATTTTCTAGTAAGAATGTAATTATATAACATACACTCCAAAAAATATCGACATACGCTTGTAATACAACAGTTGCCACCCCCCCCCCCCCCCCTCCATCCTGCCCTTGTCTTCAGGTCTACTTTTCAAAAGGCAGATTTTCCGTAAGTTTGGAGTTCTTTGTGGAAGTGGTTGACGGGCGCGCGGGCTAAACATCCAAACATTAAACAGGTCTGAATTGAAAATTACAGCGGTCACTATGGATACTCAAATACAATGGCAGGAATAGTTCGCTTCTCCCCCCCCCCCCCCCCCCCTTGTCAAATTTTGTACTTCTTTCAACTACAATACACTGATGTCACTATTGATGTCTTTGTGAATATTACAATCCTTTTGATTTCATAGTTGTAAATAAATAGAATATGTAACTATTAATCTCATAAGAAGTATTATTTTGATGTGTTTCAACTATCGTCATAATTCTATCTTTGTCTTCCCGTCTCGGTGAATTTATCCACCAGATTGAAAAAGATTTTTTTTTTTCTTTGCGTACGGAAACATTTTCACTTCTTTGAACATCTGTCGATTGAATCTCACATCAAACACTTTCCACGGAATGTTGGAAGTATGCTATTTCCGTTTCTCCGTCATAAGGCTGTAGGTCGCCATAGAGACAATTTAATATTTGCACTTTTCTCCAAAGACGTCTTTCAGCAGGTCCCCGAATTTGTGCACGCGTAGTGATGTTACCGCCATGGTTACCCTGTATATTAAACAGAATTAGGAATTAGAAATTAGGAATGTCTCGGGAATCTGATTCATTAGATGTGATGAAAGCTTATTCCTAAACCTATTAATGCAGCTCCGAATATTAGTCGCCATTTTGAACGTTGCTGCAAGTTCTTGGTCTCCACTCGATACTGGCCCCTTGCCGTATTCAAACGGTGCAAACTGTAATAACTTCCTCGAACCACATGAATCAATGAAATTGATAAACTTACTTTTTTGTCTTCTCAACACCACTTGGAGTAAGACCCTCAGCGTTGTAAGCGATCATATCGTAAGTGATCTCGATTACAGAGGGTGAGCCATTTTTTGCTACTACATTTGTCGACATGTTCTTTATCCTGGTAATCTGCGTGGTAGATGAAAAGCAGTTGAAACCCTTAAGGATGATTACAATGATAATGATAATAATTAAGATAATACTAGTAATAATAATGATAACAGTTATTGCGCTAGCTAATTATCTGTTCAATAATCCTGCGTACGGATGTGCAGGTGGATGTACTGTGAATTGTATAACCAATTGATAGGTGCGAAACTAAAGTTACGGCTAGCGAGTGCTAAAGATTTTCCCAACTTTTTTTGAGGACCTACTTCGAAATCAGGCTGTTTTTCATGAATAGTTTAAAATGTTGATGAATCTGATGAAAATGCAGTGAAGAATTATAAAATAGTGAGAGATATATGTCACAGGTCAATGCAATGACATATGTATTGATATAGGCCTCTGCATGTTAACAACAAGTTAGTTGATATTGCTGATATTTTCAAAATCGTAAATTGCAGGCGTATGATAGAAAGTATGTTGTAATGGTGCTGAAACTGGTGTTCATCTGGTACTTCGTGGTGTTAATTTGACACTTTAGCTGGTGATATTTTTGACACTGTGCTGTTGTTACGGCAACAGTGCAACTGCATGGTGGTTTGATATTGCCAGCGTTGATGACAATGACATAACACCCGCCAAATGCCGATAAGAGACCACACCAACTGGTGTTACTGTGGTGTAAATGTGTGTACAACTTTATTATTATTTTTTTTTTGTAATCAAGTACTGTATCGGAAAGTCCTTGTTCGCCTTGTTGAAGTTCAAAATGAAAAAAAAAAGAAGAACAGCAACTAATTACCTAACTAGAAATGTCGCTATGGCGATTGGTATGTCTCCGCCATAATGCATGGTTCTCCCAATCGGTCTACCTAGAGTACGTCTTGACAAAATGACATGTTTGTCACAAATGTGTGGAGTGTGTACTTTCCTTGAACTGGGTTTCTTTTGAATGGATGGCTAAGTTGTTTAAGAGAGCAGGTAAAAAAAAAAAGGAAAATTGTGGCGTTTGAACATTATCCCTTGACGTTTGACCCCACGGCCATGAATGCATAATTGTTTATGCCTAGTTTTATTGAGTGTAGGCACCTATGCATTGAGTAATCATCAAGGTATGGAGAAATAGTTTCCCTTCAGCTTTAAATAGAAGAATTTTAGCACTTCAACATGACCGTTGACCCTTGACCTTTGACCCCAAATAGTCCCAAGAGATGCACTCTCAAAGGTTGAGAGTGCATTTTCTCTCAACCTTTGACCTTTGATCTTTGACCCCATGGGTCTAAATTTGCCCCAGAGAATTTGGTAATGCATGTAAACAGTAAGTTTCGAGAAAAAAAAAACACCTAAAGGCACTGACATATGGGTGAAATACTAGTAGTGAAATCTCAAAAATTTGACCTTGACGTTTGACCTTAGTTTGACCTCGTGCATGTGCAACGAAAAGTTGATAGGCGCACCTTCGTCCATTCATACCTACATAATTAGGTCAAGTTTCATTTGGATACTTGTAACGGTTCTTAAGTTATGATGTCCATAAAATTGATAGGGCATGGCATAATATCCGATTACGGACGGATTAAGGAAGGACGGACGGGCGGACGGAAAGACGAACGAACGAACGGACGGACGGATAACCACAAAATATTATGATTCCGGCGACACTTGGCGGAGGTATGAAAACATAAAAAGTTTTATATTTTGTGATGACACCCAAAGGTGATTTAACACCACAAATGAGCATCGGAAATTGAACACCAGCTCGGTGTTTCATATTGAGCACCCGACTTTTTGCAGTGCAGGTTTCTTGTTACCTCATGATAGACATTTTTGTTCACTGCAAAGCCACGGTCAATCATTGAGTCCATGTTCCTATGGTCAATCAGGAGAAGCCCGCCCGGCTTCAAGAAGTGCTTGAAATTTGTCAGACACTGACGATATAAAGGTAGCTCGGGAAGAGAATCAATCAGGTGGAAAATCGAACTACCAAGACAAAGCACAGCGTCAAAGTCACCATAACCCGGAAGATCTTCTTGCAAGGTCAGCCAGTTGGCACGTCTTACATCTGTGAAGGGATGGGTAATTGATTGGGCAGTGCATAATTATTGGCTCAATCTAACACTAGCTGTATTGTGACGGTGCCATGTGAAATACTGACGCGAGAGTCAGAATCTACTGTATTCAAATGATTTAGAAATTATTTCAAATTAATGGCTACTTTATCACCACCTTACCACATGTTTTTAAAGTTATTAATCAGTACTTTTTGAAATATTCAACTGTTGACGATTTCACCAAGCAGAAATATCGATCATTATACAAATCTGCATTACGTGAGGAAATGTAATTTTCTGAAACTCTACGACTGCTCGGGTCGGAGCCTTTGATAAATTTGATTATTTATAATCTACCCCGAAAAGATAATCACGAGCATCAAATTATTGTAGAACAGTTATGATGAAAAAATGCAATGATAATAATGCGAAGATAGTTTCCACGCAAAACCTACTTTTAGTGTATTAAGAAACAGTATTAATACGAATACAAATATTACATATATATTTGCTATATAGGAAAGTGACTATGAGTTTAAGTCTATTAATTCACAAAGTCCTGTCACTTCAGCTAATAGTTGTTCTTCTGTGAGTCCGTGTAGTTAGAATCATATCATTACAACAACAACAACAAAAAAGAAAAACATTTTATGCATGCTATATCAACAAACAAAGAGCAAGAGCAAAACATACTTTAATTCTTTTTTTTTTCTAAAGATGAGGAAGAACCGCCTTCTTTTTCAACATTGAAAGACTCTCCCGCAGTGATTTGATTTATATTGTCAAAAAAACAAAAAATGTGCGTACGGTCTGTGGCGTATTGTTATGGTCTTATCGATAATTTTGTACACTATAGTTATGTGATGATATTGTTTACCACTTCTTAAGACGAATTAGTGTATATAGATTTTGAAATTAATTACATCAATTTAAGTCATACTTAACACGGAAGTCACCATTCTGCATTCATAGCAAATCTTTGTGAGATCTATACGGTAATTTCTGAATTATATCAACAGGTGCTTTTTGTTGTTGTTGTTTTTTACAAAAAGTAGTAGGCCTAGATTAAGTCCTCGTGGTATTCGAGCCGTGTCTGTGGACTAGAGTGTACACCGTTGACAACATGATGATTAGCATGATTAGTAAAGAACTGAACGGAATCGTCCATCATGGTTTTCCGTATTGAACGCCTTCTCAATACGATAGCTCTGACGTTACCATCCCTACAGTTCCTTTATGTTTTTATTGATTAAAGGGATGGTATTGTATTGATTGAGATGAGGAATCACCTTTTTAACTTTTTGCGATATACCTAGAAATCACTTCGTAAAATTTTAAAGAGCATACAATTCGAAGAGGAATTCAGAATTTGCAACACTGATTGACAAATTGCCCTACATCGACGTAAATAAGCACTGAATTGATCAGTGTTATAGTAGTAGCCATGATAAAAAAAAAAAAAATCATGGGCGTACATACTCGAGCAGGATTCGAACCTATGACCTCCTGATCTCCGGACAGGCGTCATCTCCACTAGACCACCGAGCTTCGCCCGACAGCAAGTGTTGGTTCTAATCCTTGTAGCATGCAGTGGGTACTGCGTAATTTTTCAAATTCATGGAACATGATGAAACATCTCGACGGTTCAAATTCATGAATTTGAATTTAGAATTTATTTGATGAAAATCAGTTGTGAAATGGCTGATATATAATCATAAAAAAGAATAACAAAGAGATCCTAATAAAAAGTGGGTCCCCCTTTTTATGAGGATCGCTTAGTTTTGAATATCTCAGCCATTGAACTAAAGAAACAATAATTTAAACAAATAAATTTTGAATTCCTCTTAGAATTATGTTCTATCTTATTTCAAAACTGGTTTCTCATTATCTCACAAAATATTACAGTTGGAAACCTAAAGCCCCGTTTCCACCAAAACTATACCATGCCTTCAATGCTGTCTTTGTGGAATTATTCGATCTAAAGCCAGGTTGATGTGCAGTAAACAGGTCATTCGTTGACATCTAAAATACCCATAAACAACAACTTTTGCAATAATAATCAATATAATTTGCAATTATCAATAGATATAGATATAGGCCTGTAGTTATCAAATTTGATCGCCCTTACAAATTGACGTGATACGAGATTGTTTCCATGAAAAACACAGTTTAGTTTGTTTCATTGACAAACTATATATGAGGAATGTAGTCCAAGCCGCGCATTTGCGTTCTGTGCTCTTAAACTGTAGTTCGTATTAATTCGAGACAATCGATTCCTTTCAAATTTCAATGAGGAGATCTGTAGGGCCTACCAAATAAAAATCAATATTGGTTTTCTAATCACACGTGATAAAAATGCGAATCAATCGCAAAAAAAAAAAAAGTTGTGCAGTTTTGTTTCTATTATGAAGTCCACACAATTCAGAAGAAAAGTCTGCTCTATGGCTTCGACACCTAGACCTCTGATAATTATTTTTTTTTTTCTTTTTACTACTATAGCAGAAAAAAATGACATACCCCAACTGATACCATTTGATCCATATTTCATGCGATCTAGTTCCTTCCTGGTATGGTCGATCATCGCCTTGGCATCATCGCAGCTCACAACCTCGAAGCCGTGGTTGAGGAGGATGATGGAGTCCACCCTAAAGAACATTTTTTTGCAAGACAAAGGTCAAGTAAACAAGAATCAAGTAACCGCATTGAGTTCTGCCTCCTTCTTTCAATTCAAATCACATCTATATTACATTTGGTAAGGTTCCCATAGAAAGGAGTGAGTTTTTTTTTCTCAATTTATCATCCCAGGTGTTTCTTCAAATATTGGATTCCTATATATGCTTCTTAGCGGTGTATTATCATAATATGATTATGTCCATGTAGGTACCCAAGACTTACAGACAGTGTAACGCAAACAAAAATGCAATTTTATACACTAGACTCGGATTAACCTGTGCAAGAAAAAAAAAAAAACATGAAAACGATGTCAATTTCAGGTAGTGCAAAAATAGTGACTCAATGTTGAGGATGAGTAGTCCGATACGCTCCAAATATCGTTGTTTAGTGGCATGTATGTGTCGGGCTTTACAGCTGCAGCTTCAAAACCATGCCGGTATTATTAGCTGTCCAAAACATCCCCATGATCTGCTGCAGCACTACATGGGCGTATCAGGACAACTCCCCCGGAGGACTACTCCCCCGGGGACTACTCCCACCTGTCAACTCCTCCGGAGGACCGCTCCCCCGGAGGACGTCTCCCCCGGAGGACCACTCCCCCGGAGGACTACTCCCCCGAGGACTACTCCCCTGGAGGACCACTCCCCCGGAGGACAACTCCCACCTGACAACTGCCCCGGGGACAACATAATAACCATGCCGGTATTATTAGCTGTCCAAAACATCCCCATGATCTGCTGCAGCACTACATGGGCGTATCAGGACAACTCCCCCGGAGGACTACTCCCCCGGGGACTACTCCCACCTGTCAACTCCTCCGGAGGACCGCTCCCCCGGAGGACGTCTCCCCCGGAGGACCACTCCCCCGGAGGACTACTCCCCCGAGGACTACTCCCCTGGAGGACCACTCCCCCGGAGGACAACTCCCACCTGACAACTGCCCCGGGGACATCTCCCGGGAGAAAATCCTCTACTGAACAGAGATTTTTTGTCCTTGAAATTAAAACTCAATTCATATATGTACAAACATTATTCTATCAATATAAAAGCCTGCTTAAAATTGGCGTTACCTTTTAAGACACGACCGTCTTTATAGCAAAGTTTTTGAAATCTCAGCACAGAGTTTAACCATTATACACGCTACATGTAATGTCGAAAAAAATAGAAGCGCAGGTCCATTTTATCACTGAAAGTTACTGAAGAGTTAAACACATTGGCGTGTTGGCGGAAACACGCTTTTGAGGGGAAACGGAGTTCATTCCTTAGCATGTACCTGTTTTTCTTCATTATTTTATTTCATCTTAAAAAGTCCCTTCTTTGAGGATTTTATTTTTATTTTGTTTTTGCAATTCATGATCATGATAAGGAATGTGTTATCAGAAGTACCTTTTTAATGTGGTTATGATTTTTATCTTCTTATTGATCTTCTTATGATAGTTACTATCCTGTGTGTCACTGTCAGTAATGTTATTTTGCAATTTTCGTTTGTTATGTTGACTGTGAATTTGTCTGAACATCATTAACAATTTTTAATGTCGGAGAAATAATCGACAGAAAAAATATGAATATTTTATTTCATTAAATTCCACTTAGTCTATTTATCATTTCATTTGGTCCATGGACATTTCGGCTAATATCACTTGGTCCACTGCCCGCTTGGTCTATATTTCACTAGGCCTCACAGACAGTTAGTCTACTTCGATTTCATCTAATTCCCGGTTAGTCCGCTAGCCATTTCGTCCACTTAGTATTTCGTCTAATCACCGTTTAGTCTAATGTTCATTTGGTCCAATTTCCAGTAGTAGGGCTACTCTCATTTCGTCTACAGACAAGATACAAATATGGGCCTATCACAAAATATTTAAGTTATCAAATTTGCTGTGAATGAAGTACTTAATGTGAGGTATACGTAACCAAATTGTGATTTCTTCTGTCTATTCTACTTTATGCTTGTGTAGTTTATGCCCCCATGTCTGAACTGTGGGAAGTTTCTGCGTTATCGTATATATAATCATGGAATCTAGCTAATGGTTCATGTATAATCAATGAGCTTCAAACAAAAGAGGAGTGAAACTGTCAGTAATATTAGTCTTACGATTCAGGCCTAAATCTCGGTTAGTGAATAGATGATAATTTCTCCCTGTGACGTGCACTCCGCATGTAACGTCTCTCAAGAAGATCCATACTAGTATTCAATATGAAAAACGCAACTGCTCAAATTTCGGTCGGGTATGCATAGTAGTTAGTGTAAATGCTAGCAGACCAGTTGGGTATAGACTAAGCGTTCATTAGACCAATATGTATTGGTTCGTAGACGAATTCATAAGTAGCCCAACTGTTTATTAGACTAATCGATAATACCGAAGTGGATAATTATAGTCTAAGTGGGTGGATCCCAAGTGCGAATTAGACAAAGTGGGTATTAGACGAAATGGAAATAGACGAATCGAGTATTAGACGAATAGGTGTTAGACTATGTGGTGTATAGACCAAATGGTAATAGACCAAATGGATATTACACGAAATGGGCAGGGCCCATCTGTTAAGTAGACGGACTGGTCATTACACTATTAAAGTGACAATTGGACTAATAGGGTAACTAGACGAACTGGTTGTATAGACGAACTAGGATTAGACCTTGTGGGTTGAGACGAAACAGGTATTTGATGAAGTGGGAGATTCCCAAACAGGTGGGCCTATTTTACTTGATGTCGAACTCGCGGGCTTTGTTTCCTTAGTGTCTCTGTAGAACGTTTTTGTCTGTTGTGTTCTTTTCTATTATGTTAGCTTTGCCTCATTTTGTCTCGTCTCATAGTCAACTCTCCACTGTATTGTTACTCCTACTCCAGTCTCATTTCATGTTTATTTGTTTGTATATCTGTCTGCTTTTGTTGATCTACCTTTCTAGTGGGCTTCCAGACTATTACTTTTTTTCTCAACTGATGCTTTTCCTCTGAGGGGCCCACAATCTACAAGCTTTGTCTTCTTAGTGGGTCCCTCCATTTTTTGAAATTTGCATACTGTATAATTACTTCTAATCACTTGAGTTCTATAATAGTGTATAATTATTATAAGGTGGTACAAGCATTGTACATGTTATACTTTACGCATCTTAATTTCTGTTATCAAAAAAGTGATGTTCATATCTTTTTTGTCGAAAAATGAAATAAAACATTGAATTGAATTGAATTGTCGAACTCGTGTGGGATGTTTAACTAGTGGCCTGTATGACTTGTGGGTTGTATGAATGGCGGGCGAATGAATCGTGGGCGTCAGTCTCGTGACGTGCACTTAAACTGCCCATGTTTACGGAGAGACGCTAAAGCCTGTTGGTAGTTTGAATGAAAAAAGATGAGATATTGGTGTGACGGTGTTCCGACGCACCTGAGTAGAGAGAGAAAAAAAAAATACATATAAAAAGTGGCTGAATCTGGTATGCCCCTATATAGCAACCGCCACAATGTGCATCCAGGCATAGCTTCAATATAGTGGGGAGCTTATGCGGTAAAGATTTATAACTTTACGCTAGTAAATACAGTAGCTGTGAAATGACGGGAAAGTTTTAGCAAGGTGCAAGCCTACGAGGAACTCTATAATACACATGTAATGCAATTATCGAACCATTAAGCTACAACAAACCAACCATGCAATTGCACACACAGCCATACATTCAGATTCCACACATGGTTACCGCCTGCGCACTCCGAAGTGCCATTGAGGCATTTGTGAACCTACGCATATGGCAAAATATGTAAAAAGTCGATAAACTCTGTTTTTCACTGATAAACTCTGTTTATCACTTCATAAACTGAGTTTATCAAGTGATAAACACAGTTTATCAGAAAAACTGTGTTCATCAACTGATAAACATTGTTTTTCAAGAAAAACAGAGTTTATCAGAAAAACTGTTTATCAACTGATAAACACAGTTTTTCTGATAAACTCTGTTTATCAATGATAAACTGAGTTTATCAACTGATTATCACAGTTTTTCTGATAAACTCTGTTTATCACTTGATAAACTGAGTTTATCAACTGATAAACACAGTTTTTCTGATAAACTCTCTAAACTGGTTTACTGAAGTCTAATGCTCATTGACAAGAGCTGTGATAAAAGAGATTAACGAAGGAAAATGCTTGTGATAACATCTCAGCATGGGCTGGCGCACAGCTTATTAAGATCTGAGCCGTCTGACAAGCCTTTACTTTAATAACAAGAAAGGCAAACAAAAAGTGCCACTAAACACCCAGAATACGCATTAGCAAATTCCCTGATAAGAAATATTTAATATTTAAGTAGGTTTTTCCGCTCATTTTCCAACTTGTTTGTCATTCAATAACATAGATTTCTAGTTCAATTTTGTCTCGAGAAATCTGGAAAAATATACCAATGTTGTAGTGTCAAATTTGTACTTTTGTTGATCATTTAAAACAAGGCAATTCAATCTTTTTTTTTTGTCACACATTCTCGTCACTTACAATTCAAATTCGTCCGTCACACATGCTGCTCACAAAACAGTTACCACAAAGCAAAAGCAATTTCGCTTTTAGCGATCATTTCCGTCACATTTTCCTTCAAAAATCATCTTATATCTTTTCTATTGTGATTTCTTGGTTATTTCATTCATTGTTTTAACAGTAAGGAGTAATATACACACACGTGTACCCTACCCCCACAAGAAGAACACA
Source organism: Diadema setosum (assembly GCA_033980235.1). NCBI lineage: Eukaryota > Metazoa > Echinodermata > Echinoidea > Diadematoida > Diadematidae > Diadema > Diadema setosum. The sequence goes on from CM067064.1 coordinate 11,182,262, forward strand.
GACACACATACACACGCATGCACATACACCCTAATCAGAGTACACACGGAGACAAACATACAACATTGTGAATAAAATATGTAGTGTCGCACAAACGAAAACAATGATTCACTATTTCCAGGCATACATGATTAAAGATAATTTTCCATGCAGAAAGTTGAACCCGTTTTAGTGAAAAAAAAAGTCTATCCTTTTTTCTTTTTTTTTTTTTGCCGTTTTTAATATTTAATAAAGTTTATTTCACACAAAAAGATGCGATAACATAAAATCAGGGGATATTCGCGTTCCAATTCCAATTTCATCAGATTTGCATTTAATTTAATGATGCAATCACTCAAGTTTAAGTGAATTAACTAGTTGTATAGTTCATTGGATTTATTTCCATCAGCATGCCGAATTTCTTAAATAAAAGTGTAAAATGAAGGTATAACTTGTAATACCATTAGCAGATGAAACAAAAACCCAACATTAGTGGTTTAAATGTGAGTTAGGGATAGAAACAACCACTGTAAAAATTTGAACCTGTATAATCGATGTTAAGTATTGTTAAATACACAAAATGTGAACAATAGTTATGATAAAAATGTTTCCAGACTAAACCGTCTACAGTTATGGTTTATTGAGAAAAATACTAATATCTCCTTATCATTTGGCTGTATTGCATAAATGCTATATGATAGGATGTGTTGTGATACAACAGACCTACACATATGCATCAAATGTGATATCTTGAGCATTTTTTAATCACTGTTCCCAAAGGTAAACAGGACCTTTAAGCATGCGCTTGCAACTCGTACAAATTGGCATCAGCACCGGCATGAAGAACGTTTTAAGAGATTCAAATTCACGGCAAAATTTGCAATACAATATTATGGGCAGTGTTTTTCGTTGTTGCCGATATTCTTCGTAATCATCTGTTTGAATATGCAAATTTGATGTACCTTGAAACCGAGTTTTTCCTTATCCTTGTTAATAGCTCGTATAATTTCATTTTCATACACACGTAGGACCTCACGTCACCTCAACTTTAGCGGCTGCTGGAGTAGAGAGTATACGTTAATATCTCGAATATGGACATAATTAGTGGGTGAAGCATTTGGCAACCAGCAAAACTAAATCATTGGCAATACCCTTGGACGAAAGAGATCTATATACAGTTGAACCGATTTCGACAGCTTATGATAGAACGCGAGTAAGGTACGAATGGGGAAAGAGTAATTATGAATGTGGACACGTGGGAAATTCTAAGATATGGTCAATCACTAAATGTTACAAGTATACTGTTAGGGGATAAATTGAAAGTGGAAGAAAGGTTTACAGGAAAGAAATGCATACATGTTAGTTGAATTAGAAAGTTCCAGCTGGCGCTAAATCAAATGCAAACTCTGAGTCGTTAAATTAAATCTAATTTCTTTTTATTGAATGACATCTAAGAAAAAAAAATGGGAGTAGAGCAGTGACCAAATCGCTTAACTTTAAACGCCTTTTCATTAATTCGAACAAAAATCCGATAAAAATGGGTCGGAAAACCTATAAGAGCTCAAATCCAAATGCTGTCACAACATGGTTGAATATTTTTTCCCTATTTTTAAAGGGATCGTATAGTTTTGGTTAGACTTAATTTCAGGTTTCTAACATTTTTTTTTTTTTTGTGAGATAATAAGAAACCTCTTATGAAATGTGAAAGAGCATGTAATTCTATGAGGAATTCAACATTTATTTGATGAAAATTGGTTTTGAAATAGCTGAGATATCCAAAAAAAGAGCGATGCTAATAAAGTGTGGGACCCACACTTTATTACGATCGCTTTGTTTTACTTTTTATTTAAATGTTTCAGTCATTCCAAACGCGATTTTCATCAAATAAACTTTGAATTTCTCTTAAAATGGTATGATCTGTACTATATCATAAGTGATTTCTTGGTATCTCGCAAAATCCCTTCATCCCTTCAATGTTCTTTGACTGTCGCCACTTTCTAATCCCTGCCGTGTAAAGCCCAAGGGAAGAGGGCACTTTGTGCCCTCATCATATTTTCACTTGCCACTCCTACATCCTTTACCCAATTTCAACCAAATTTCGTGACTTTCCCTAAAATCTTATTGCAAACATTTTGACACATAATTTAGTTATGTCCACTATTGCTGGTTGTCATGGTAACCGTAAACTGACAACCATGTCTATCAGATTTTACATGTTTTTCTGTTTCAAATTAATGAATAATGCATAAAATTGGGGTTTTCTTGGCTCTAATTTGCTGAAGAACAAAAATGTGAAGTAACGATATGGTCGTGAATTAATCTGAAATGGTCTTATTATTTCCTTTATTTTATAAGACATAGGCATCAAACAATAGATATAATAGAAATAATCGAAAATAAGGCATTTTCCAAAGACTATCCTTTTATTTTGTTTTCAATTTTTCATTTTCACAGAAGCTTTGCCTGTAATATCATTTCTTTATCATATCATCAATCTGCAAATTCAAAATTCCAATATTATGGAAATGTGAAAAGTGATATCAATATAGTACCTATACTAAGCAATACATCATATGTCTCATATATTTATTCATATTTGATTATTGTAATGATAACAGCGCCCCAATGTGTTGACCTTGAGAAATTTTAACCATAACAAAAAGTGAAGGTTGATTTGCTTTTCCTTTGTGGCAAATATAAGAATGACTGATAAAAGATAAAAACATACAGTATATACTGGGAATAAAAAAAAAATACACAGAAAAAAACAGATTTGAGCATATTCCCTATGTATTTCTTTATATTTAGGTGAATAGCGGCCTCAGTGGATGACTTAGAGAAACTTCAAATGTTGGCTCATGTAGAGTACGAGTTGCACTACTTATGTGCCAAATATGACAGTGAGACATCATATAATAACGAAGATATACAAGGGGCACAATGTGCCCCTCCCCCCCTGGGACTGGAAGGGGTCTTAATAGCTTGGGCTTTACAGGGTTTAGGTTTACGCCGGCTTGAGGAATGATATATATATAAAAAAAAAAAAAAAACTAGAAACTAGATATGATGCCTCCGCCATAATGCATGATTCTCCCAATAGGCGTATAGTACAATGGGCCGAATGCATAAAACAAGCAATTGCTTGTAAGCAATTGCTTCAAGCAAAAGCACAAGCTCGTCTAGTAAAAGGTGTAGCTCAAGCAATTGCTTAAATACATATGCATAATCTTTTGCTTGTGCACATACCTTTTGCTTGCATTCAGCAAGCAATTGCTTAGGGTTCGAACAATAGCGTCACGCCTGTGCGAACACAAGAACAAAGGCGAGTGTGGCAGCATGCATTTGAAAGGGCATGTGTGTGCGGAAACATTTCCTGACATAGCAGAAGAGCCATAAAATGACACTCATAAATGCACACACAGACGCACACACACACAACTATACACACACTCGTATTACTGGCTGATTCCCACCACTGCTTACAATAGCCCGCATCTGCCAGATCGCACGTGAAGAGACGTCTCCTTGCTCTCCACCGAAGTGAGACATCCTACCTGTTTTTTATCAAATTTTGCGTGCTAACCACTGGACATTCCCGTTGTTGAAATGAAAAATTTCTTACTCTACTTAAGAGTAATTTCTTGTAGATTTATACCACTCCTTCACAATTGTTGTCTTTCTTCCATGAATATGAAAATGATACTTAAAAGGGAACGTCCCAGATAAGCAAAAGCTCAAGCTCATTTTACAGAGCTTGGAAAATCGTAAGCAATTGCTAGCAAGAACTAGCAAAAGGTATGTTTTATGCATACGTTTTTAAGCAAATGCTTGGTCTCTAAGCAATTGCTTGCGGACAGTAAGCAATTGCTTGTACTTGCTAGCAAGATCTTCTGCTCGCAAGCAATTGCTTGTTGTTATGCATACGGATTCGAGTAAAAGGCTAGCACAAGCAATTGCTAGCGTTTATGCATCCGGCCCATTGCCTCCGGCACCACTTCGTGGCGGAGGCATAAAAACAGCGGGGCATGATGCTATACAACCTGCAGTAGGTGGTTATGGACGCGACTCTTAAAAGACCGAGTCCCTCTGTCACTGATCGTTCCGAAAATGTCTTCTCGGGTAAGCTGTTCCACACTCTGACTGCGGTGTGTACAAAACTCCTTCCAGTTGGGTATGTTCTGGATTTGGGCTCCTCCTCCGCATGACTCGATGTTGATAGACTAGGGCCCCATTGCAAGAAAGTTGCAATCAATTGCAAATAATTGCTAATTTTGAAACAACCATTCTGATTGGCTCAGGGTCTGCCCTATTAAGAAGACATGCACGCAACAATGATGTTGATTGGCCAGTGACAATCAGTTGCAAGTTGCGTTTAAACGCAAAGTTTCTAGCAACGGGGCCCAGGGCAAGTTGTTCTTCTCTTTGTATAAGGCAGGGGAACCAGCTTTTTTTAGATGTTATTGTACAGGGCGTCTGCAGCATCAACTTTACGTCTATGATGAAGCGAAAGAATATTGAAGTCGGAGCATGCCTCGTTCTCGTTTATTCCGATTATACGAAGGACCTTCTTCTGTATACGATCGAGTAGTTGGAGTGCTACACGAGATGCATTCATCCAGCATAGGGAATAAAGGCCTCATGAACAGGAAGCAATATGTCTCTTTAAATGGTTGTAAATCACAAATGTTAGATGTCAAAATTAATGTGGGGTCCCACAGGGAAGTCTATTAGGTCCGCTTCTATTTCTTGTTTATATAAATGATTTCTGTAGATCATCAGATGTTCTTTCTTTTATTCTCCTTGCGGATGACTCAAATTAATTTTTTTTTGCATAATAATCCTCTTACCCTTGTAAATACGCTAAATTCTGAATTAGAAAAAGTCGCTCAATCGATAAAAGCTAACAAATTATCTCTCAATCTTAAAAAAAAACCAAAATATATGCTTTTTAGCAACTCCATAGAGGCGCTACCTGTTGACATTGTTTCTGATGGCACTCCACTGGAAAATGTTTCCCATGTCAAATTTCTGGGAATAACAGTTGATAATAAGCTTTCATGAAAATTTCATATTGATAGTATACGTAAGACTATTTCACGACATATTGGTATAATTAACATGATTATATTTTGCCTTCCTTTGTCGTCCCTGCTTACATTATATTCATCCTTCATATTGCCTTATCTAAACTATGGTATTCCTGTGCGGGGAAATACATATCAACATTCTTAGATAAATTACTTCTGTTACAAAAGAAGTCCCTGCGTATTATATGTCACACTGCTTTTTGTCTCATTCAGATGAGACAAAATTATTTTTTTAAACAAAATATATAAAATCAAAGATTTGTATTTGTTTAATTTAGGACAATTCATGTATGATTATAATAAAGATGATCTTCCAAATACATTTGAAACAATGCTTTCAAGAAATCAATCCGTTCACGATTATCCAACAAGGCGATCCAATGAATTTCATTTGCCATATTTTAGGACTTTGCTGGCTCAGCAGACCTTCATCCACGATGGACCAAAGTATTGGAACTCACTTTCCAACGACATAGTATCAGCAAAAACTTTGAATTCTTTTAAGCACAAATAAAAATATTTTTTTTTTGAAATCTTATGATACACAACCGAATTAGGTTCGTTTTTATTGTCTCAATCAAGTAATTTTCTTTACAAGCATTAAGCAATCATACAGAAATCATTTTTTTTTTAATACAGCACAATAATCTGTCAAACATAAGTCCTCCTCAGATATTACTCTCATTGTACCGTATAACAGTGTGTCTATTTTTTTTTTTCTGTATGTCCGCTCTTCTGCATTCATACCGGTAAACATACCCAATCCTTCGAAATATCAATCCAGGGGGCGTCTTATCATTACACTTACATCATGAAATCCAGTCTGCTTGTGTCCACGATAGCGCGTGTTGTAGTCTCATTTTCCCTTCCTTTTTTTTTTTTTCCTTCTTTTTTTCCCTTCATAAGTTGGTTTCTGTGACATGTCAGTTGACATTGGTTTCTTTGATTTTGTTTCATATAATGTTTGTAGTTTCATTAAGTCATTATTTGTTCCCTTTTGGGACCCTCCATTTCCACTCCAATCCTTGTATTATGCATATGTATATACCTTAGGAAATGAATTTATGTTGATACTCGTGATCACATGTACGTTTTGTGGTGTGTTTTTTTTTTTTTTTTTTTTTTTTTGAAATTGTTACAAATATGTTCTGTTAATGAATTGTACATAATTTTCCCTGTTTATTTAATGGAAATGGAAAAATAAAGTTGAAGTTGAGGCGTATTCCATGCCACTCTTATCTGGGCCTTGTACACTGTGCATGGCTCCCTTAGGGACATCCAGTTTAGACACTGCCCTCCTACCAGCACCAAGTCTCTGACCAGCTCTAGAAGAGATGGTCCCAATGCTTATTCCAGGTAAGCTCCTTGTCAACCCAATATCTCTAGTTCATCTACTTCTGTGGGATTTGTATTTCCGTAGTACAATCTTACCCTTGATGCCTGTCTTTTCTTGATATTGTTAGAGCCTTGCACTTAGCTGGCTCGAATGGCACCCTCCTTTTATCAGCCCTGGCATCGCTTTATATTTTCCAGGTCTCTGTTTAAAGGGGCCCTGAAATCCAAATGCATGTTGATTTGTGTTGATTCATGATACCCTCAACATCACTTTTGCGGTGAAACGAATATCTAGAAACATTCCATATATTTTGAACGATTTTCTTCTATTTTTCTTCAGATTACTTGGGAACGCCCATAAAAACTCCTTCCAAACCAGTATTCTCGAGATGACCTCATCTGTCAATCATTGCTAAAGTACTAAAATGGTTAACAAAAGACATTGGAATGCACCTTCCTCTCGACTCAGCATAACTTGAATGTTTCTGTGATTAATTAATGTGACTAACAAAAGACATGGCGAGGGAACATGCAAGTTATGCTGAGTCGCGGGGATTTTTTTTTCACATTTTCTGTATCTTCTTTAAAAATCTTTGACGGAATTTCACCAAACTTGGCAGATAACATCTTAATGGTGATATGATCTTGATTTGTGAAAATGAGCCCACACAGCCGGAAAAAAAAAAAAGGGGGGGGGGAGCCTCAGAGTCGCTAAACTGTGGAATTATTGTCTTCTTCTGTCGAACCGAAAATAGATAGAGCTTTAGGAACTCTGAGGTTTCAACTCCCCCTGTCCTCCTCTGCGCGCGGGGGGAAGGGGTTGGTGGTGGGGACTAATTTCAACAAATAAAGATAATATCATCATAAAGATGCTGTCTGCAAAATTTGGTGAAAATCCGTTGTGGGGTTTACAAGAAAATGAAAACGGAAAAGGTTCCTAAGCAGTTTTGTTAGACCGTCATAGATTCCGTCATAGAGTTTTCAAGAAGATGCTAAAAATGTGGAAATTTCCCCCCTCCCCTCCCCCCCCCCCCTCCAAATCAGGGCACCCTGTGGATCCAACAGAATCAATTATAAAATTTCAGTCTTTAATATCTTAATAGCATTAATCTATATATAGTTCTATCTTTGTCGAAGAAAGATAAGAAGATAAAAAATTCAAGAGTTATAAGGACTCCGAGGCTTCAACCCCCCCCCCCTCTCTCTCTCTCTCTCTTCGCCGGGGGACTCGTTTAAACAAAAGATCATCATCACCATAAATGCTCTCTGCCAAATTTGGAAAGATCCGTTGAGGGGTTTACGAGAAAAAGTTCATGAGCAGTTTCCCGACACATTCCTGTGTATTTTCAATTGAAAATGACATGTACTATGTTTGCATTTTTTGTATATATCCAAGCTGGACATTCTGTATTTTTATATTTTGTTACATTTTACGTATTTTCCATCGAGGAATACGAAAATAAAATTGATTTTTTTTTTGAGAAACAGCTCTCATGCATTCAATTCAATTTCTTAATTTCACATATAAAATATTTACATACATGTGTGAGTCAAAGGAAGAAATCACGCAAAAGCCTAGGGCTTGGAAATGGAATTTCCTTTACAGTTTTGAATGAGACATATATATATATATATATATATATATATATATATACATATATATATATATATATAAATGTACTTAAAACAGGACTTAGATTAGAGGCCGTTACAAAATCAGCCATACATTATGATAGAAACAGGAAACAGGAAACAAAGCAACGACTGATCTAATACAATATAATACAATACAATAAAAAAAAACAGACGTGCAGGATAATTGTCAGAGGTTTGTATGGGAATTGCACAATTTTCATTATTCATTCAAACATTGATTAATACAGATTAAGAAAAAGCTGCTTGTATTGAGTCATAAAAAGATTCAATGTGTTAACGGTTTTCATTTTCGTGCTTAACAAATTCCACAATCTAGCCCCTTTGTACTTTATTGAGTTGGACTGACTAATTTTCAGACGATAATATGGTAAGATATAACATTGTTTATTTCTAGTAGAATAAATTGAAAGAATGTTTCATGGCATAAGAAGAAAAATAATCTTTGAATATATTTGTACATAAAAATACCAAGTTTAAATGAAATTCTGTCTCGGAAATTTAACGTTTGCAAATCCTTAAATAATGGAGGGGTGTGGGCAAGATTGAGGGAATTTGTACAAAGGCGAATGGCTTTCTTTTGGAGGATCGTTAGCCGATCTAATTGTCGCTGGCTAGTCCTTGACCAGACGAGATTACAATAGTCTAAGTACGGCAAGATAAAGGCATTGTAAAGCATGAACAGTGTATTTTTCGGGATTAACGAGCGAAGCTTGAACATCATACCAAGTGCAACACTTATCTTTCCATGGACATAATATATCTGGTTATTCCATAACAACTTTTCGTCAATATACACCCCTAAAAAGTTTATTGAGGCAACCTTTTCAATTTCATTATTATCAATTTTTATAGAAAAGTTTGGATAAAATTATATCTGTCTTCTGGAAGATTGGAAAATCATATATTTCGTTTTACTAATATTCATTTGTAGTTTATTTGCCTTGAACCAGTTGCATAAAGATTGCACTTCTTCATTAACCATTTGCTTAAGCATTTTCTGATCAGAATGTGAGTATATAATATTAGTATCATCAGCATACATTACAAAACGAAAAACTTTAGATGAATTGAAAACATCGTTGACATAAATCAAAAATAGAAGAGGGCCAAAGGATACTACCTTGGGGCACGCCACAAGATACGGGCATGAGGTCCGACTTAGCAAAGTTGAAACTGGTGTATTGCTGTCGTCCACTCAAATAATCAACAAACCAAGAATGAGGCAAACCACGAATACCATAGTGTTCTAGCTTGTGCAAGAGTATGTTATGGTCCAGTGAGTCAAACGCTTTGCTCAGGTCAATGTACATAGCCAAGAGAATTTCTTTCTTTTCAAGGGTTAAAATGACTTGTTCCAAGGTGTGTAACAGTGCTGTTTCGGTTGAAAAGGAGGGCCGAAAACGAAATTGTTCTTTTATGAGATGATCAATCGAATTGAAATTGAATTGAAATTGAAAGTGCACGATTTTTACATTTCCCGGCAAAATTGGACATTTTTACATTTCCCGACGAGACGAGGTTTGTTTGTTTGTTAGTTGTTGTTTTTGTTGTTGTTGTTGTTTTTTTTTTTGGCGTTGTTGTCGTTGTTGTTGTTGTGGGGTTTTTTTTGGGGAGGGGGGGGGGGAGGGGGTGTTTTTTTTTTTTTACATTTCCCGTTAATGCAATTTTCAAGATTGTTACATTTCCCGGCGAGGCGTTTTTACATTTTCCGACGGAATTTTACAAATCCCGGTGTAGTAGGCGATTATGTCCCCCCTGGAGAAACACTCCAGGGGACCAAATCTCCGTGTCAGGTTTCAGGATTTAATGTCTTAGGATGTGATATCCTGATTTCAACCGGCGATATGGTCCTAGGTCTTTTCAACACTGACGGAAATAGTGTCCCTACTCCCACACACAGTAGTCTGGTTTCCAGACCCTTTGCCAACTGGACTCCGCGGCGACGAAGTCGCCGCCCCGCGACGAAGTCGCCGCCTTTGCCGAAGGCAAAGGCCTCTGCGCGAGAAAATCAACTTAAACTATACTAGTTTTCGACGTTGAGGGCGTTAATATCATGGATAGCGAAATAGTATGGGCAGAGGGTCTGGAAGCCAGACTACACACACAGTAACTCTGCCAGCAGCGATAGCGCCAGTGGCCGATGTGTACTGCGACAGTACAGGACACTGGGTCGAAATTTAATCATTTTAAATCTACATTTCAAGTGGTGTCTGTTTGGTACCATGACCGTATCTATTAATAGTTGAGTGGAAGTTCTGATGTGATTTGGATAACAAAATTACACTTCATATCCGAATATTAGTGTTTGATTCCAGACTTACGTGGTGACTTAAGTCGCTGCGTTCTACATAACACTCAGTACCACACATTCCTATTTTTGCTGGGCAAGAAAATCGTCCTATTATTGGTATGTACACGTTGTATCACTTGAGTATGTTTCTGTTTTATTTAGTGGTGCTTACACTGTGGTGGTGGTGTTGGGGGGGGGGGTCAAAGTTAACCCCATCCCCATTACCATGCAACGTTTCACAAGTTCTACGTCTGCATTCTGAATGCCACCATGGGTACGACTTTCGTGAAATTCATTTTGGAAAAAAATAATAATGATAATACACCTGCAGTCACTACTTGTATTCTGTATGGCGCACATATTCAATGTTGGTGCCAAAGGCACTTTGAAAAGGAAGGAAGAAAGAAAAATATACACACATTACCTAGGCCTACATGTACAAAACATGACAACAGGGAAGTAAATGACAAAAAAAAAAGGAAACATAATCCCTGACAAGATTTTTTTTTTTAAATATATATATCATGGATTGCAGTTATATGTAATCCTCAACACGTAATACGTCCCTAGTTTAGATTTGAATGTTCCTGTAGATGGAAGTTGGCGCAGTGGAATATATTACAGTTTGCATGATCCTATGACCGAGAGAGAGAGAGCGATCCCCATCCATGTTAATTTCTTGGTATTAGAATGGACAGTGCATCTCACATGAAGAACGTATAGGCTTCGTCTCCGCTTCTGTGTATTTGGGAATCGTACAGAGACTTGCAAGTATGCGGGGAAAGAGAGTGAACTGAATGATGTACTAATAACAGATTAATCTTAAAAATTATATTTTTTTTTCAACGTAAAGAACGGAAGATTGGTGATATGTTATCAAACTTTTTTTTGTGACAGGCGGGAGGAATAATTTTGGTATTGTTGAAGTTTTATAACATCTCCCTGTGGAGATTACATAGCAGCAAATTCGAAAAAAAAAAATCCAAATAAGAAAATATAAAAAGAAAAAAAAAAAAGAAAAAGCATTCATTTTGCAGATTTAGAGAATATCTTTTTTTATGAAACTTAAATTATGCAACTGCATGATATCTAATACTCCGCTGAACTTGAATAATATGATTTGGAAAAGACATTTCCTGGACCCCTATAACACCTATAACGGACTGTTTTTGATGGAATGATGTAAAATTGCTAGCAATGTGAACATAAGGCGCCCTCGTGATAGTCGTTCTTACTTAGCATGTCATTTGAATCTAATAGTAAATAAGAAAAATTAAGCTTTACCATTAGTCAGCTTAAGGTCATTGGATGCAAACTAGATTTTCAGGTCTGGGAAACATTCTTCAAGACAGTTTTGCATTGGCGGATGACACGGTAAACGTAGTATAGGTTTTAAGACACAAAGGCCCGAATTCACGAAGGTGGTACAAATGAAACCATGGTTTAAACCATGGACAAAAACCATGGAGCGCCAAGTGTCGTATGGAATATTTCGTTACGAAATCAGTCATTTCGTCGATGAAATGATTATTTTGTCACGAAATGACAACATTTTGTAACTAAATGAACATTTCGTCTACGAAATGATAATTTCGTTAACGAAACAGTCATTTTGTCGACAAAATGACCAATTTCGTAACAAAATATTCCGTGCGACACTTGGCGTTCCATGGTTTTTGTCCATGGTTAAAACCATGGTTTCATTTGTACCACCTTCGTGAATTCGGGCCAAAGAGTTTTATATCATCTGCATAACAATGATAACTACTACAATGTTAGCGAAATACACTTCACTGATGGTAAAAAAAGATAGCGGGCTTCCAACAATAACCTTTCCTGGCTTTGGTACATAAAACATTGCCAAACTTGTGCAGTAGCTTTATGACCAGGGGTAAAATAACAAATGTGATTCTGACGTACCACTGGGATTGTTCAGAGAAATGGGACTAATCAAGGACGGTTTCCTCGATACCCAAATATTTCAACCTTTGAGTCTGCATAGCGTGATTTACTGTGCCACGAGCTGAGCTCATATCAAGCATGATAACAACAGTGATATTCCCATAATCCAATTCTCTGAGCACAATAATGTATGTTAAATTGACTAACAGTGTTTCCACATCATTCGACCAGGCTAAATTGCAGATCTAAATGGATAAAAGAAAACCAATCTTGCAGATAGTTGTCAATTCTGAGAAAACAACAACTTTCAAGCAGTTTACTCAAAAAGAATAAAAGGGAGATTAGACGGTAGTCTCAGGGAAACTCCAAACCTATTGTTATTCCTTAAATTTTGATAAATAGCAATTCTTTTACAATCCTGTGGGAATACACCTTATCTCAAGGCTGGCATGTTTGCGATTCTTATAATAACGGGTATAATACCAAAACTGTGCTACAATTCTTAACCAAATCAGTTGTCAGTGGCGTATCTAGGGAAAACGGCGCCCTGGGTAAGCGCGAAAATCTGCGCCCCTAATTTCTTAAAAAGTGTTCAACCTAAACCCCATCCCGATAGAGACTTTATGCTTTTTCATATCATATGCTTTTGAGGTCTTTTGAGGGTGATTTAAATGTAATAAATTTTGGCGATTGAGCGCAACGAGCGAGCCGAAAATGTTTGTATTTCAGCTTATAAAACATGGAATTCTTGTCATTTCAGCTTATTTAATCTTACAATAGACCAGTTCGTAATTACACTCTGCGCATGAGCAGAAAAAGGTCATTTTTACCAACAGGCATTTTGGTTTGTAAATTCATTGAGATAAGCATCCGTGATTATTCATGTGATCCTTATATAAATGAGGCTTGCCAGCTCATCCACCTGACAACAAGACTGTTATTTCGCAGTCATCGCTATAGGGAAATAGGCTGTCATTGCATTCAAATACAAAACATGAATTCCATAAATTGTTACGTCGGGCACGCTTATGCATTATGCCCCCTTTGAAAACGAGTGAAGTGCCTAACCAGCAGAGAAAAAAGAAAGGTCATTTGTACCAATGTGTAAATGAGGTAATTACGAACTGGCTTATTCTAATCAAGATATAGTGACGGCCTTATAGATAACGATTTATACCAATAAACTGAGGACTTGAAAAAGTACTCCATCTTAGTACGCGCGAGTGAGCTGAAATTTGCATAGGCCCTATTTCCGCGTCATCATCACGTTTTGTTCTTACATTTTTCATGACAGATATTAGGCGAGCGACCCGAAAATTTTTGTTTTCCAGCTTACAAAACATGGAATTCTTGTCATTTTTGCTTATTAAATCTTACAATTCTAGTCAAAATAATAATAGTGACGGCGTTATAGATAACGATTTATACCAACAAACAGAGGACTTGAAAAAATCCTCTGAATTAGTACGAGCGAGTGAGCCGAAATTTGTATATTTCTGCGTCATCATTACGTTTTGTTCTTATTTTGTTTTGTTTTTTTGCCCTCCCCCCCCCCCCCCCCATGTTCGAAAAAGTTGGCGCCCTCCTTTGATCCAATCGGCGATCTCTTCGGAATAAAAGAAATTGCAGCCGCTGCTACGTGAAACATTTTGCCTGTTAAATATAAAATGACATGTGTGAACACAATATACATTGTCATTTTATCCGCGTCATCATCATGTTTTGTTTTTATCTTATTTGATTTGGTTTACTGCCCCCCCCCCCCCCCGGTCGGGTCGAGGGTTTTGGTTTTTTTTTTTTTCTTCTTCTTCTTCTTCTTCTTCGTTTTTTTTTTTTTTTGTTTTTTTTTTTGTCGTTTTTGTCGCCCCGAAGAAGTGGCGCCCGGGACAAGTGCCCCCCTTGCCCCCCACACCGATACGCCACTGTCTGTTGGGATTGTATTTAGTTCACAGGATTTGTTTGGTGAGTTCTTGATTAATAAGTTAATGTTCTATACCATCTATAGTGACATACTGTAACTCACTCAATTCTTACTTGGCCTCACAGACAATGTCATCTGACTGTACGATGGAAGTTTGGAAAGACTGTTGAATTGCCAGGATTCTACCAACAAAATTCTGATTAAAACAATTTTCAAGCTCAGTCTGATCACCATGAGTGAGGAATTTTGGTAAAAGTTAAAGCAATAACAGCTTTATACAGTTTCTTTGTGTCTTTCCCACAATCCGTAATACTTTTGAATGGTAATTTGATGAAGACTTAATGAAGGCATTTACATATGCTTTTGAGTACAATATCTGCTTGTGAAATTCCGGTTTTATGGACCTTAAATTTCGTTTTTATTTGTCAGCGAAGATTTGCTCGAGCTATTTCTTGGGTATGGTACCATAAAGCGTTGGGGTGAATAAACCTTGAGCCGTTTCTCATGTGCTAATATTTACCAACCTTCCGCTGCCCGCCTTGTTACACTTGCCAAGAAACGTGAACACATAATCCTTCAAGATCTGCACTGGCTTCCTATAAGATATCGTATTCAATACAAGATCCTCCTCATTACTTTCAAGGCACTATACACGGAACAGCCCCGCACTACATTACAGAACTCATAACCCCACATAAGCCTATAGATGTCTCCGATCCTCTGCTCGAAACTTACTTGTTGTACCTTCCATTCGAACAAAGTCAATGGGGAGAGGGCCTTTTCTTTTGCTGCACCTACTCTATGGAATTCTCTGCCAGACCCACTTAGAAGTCAGATGCCAATAGACAATTTCAAACAAAAACTCAAAACCTATCTTTACGAAATAGCCTATGATTGTTAAACTTGAAGTCATTTTTCAGTAGTACTGGCAGCTCTGACCTTCAATGTACGTATATTTAAGAAATAGTGATTGTAGGGCAATATATTGTGCTTGGTAAATTGTAATTTTTGTTGCTACATTTTTGAATTATGGTATAATTTCTTTGTAAAGCGCATTGAAATTCTTTTCAAGTCTGAAATGCGCTATATAAGAGCTTATTATTATTATTATTATTATTATTATTAT
This sequence comes from Diadema setosum, assembly GCA_033980235.1. Taxonomy (NCBI): domain Eukaryota; kingdom Metazoa; phylum Echinodermata; class Echinoidea; order Diadematoida; family Diadematidae; genus Diadema; species Diadema setosum. Next base: position 11,197,558 of record CM067064.1, read on the forward strand.
TATTATTATTATTATTATCATCAAGGGCAGAAGTGAAAAAGATGCATGTTGTAAATACATGTATTCACATATTGAATTCTTCATCAACACTATAATAGTTAGGTCAGGGAGGTGAGACACCTCCCTGGTTAAGTTCATATTCTTAGGGTCTTAGGTTCATAATATTTACAAGAACAATGAATTTTCTTAACCAATTCTCAATTTGGGTTTCGTCAGAAACACAGCACCGTTCATGTCCATTTGAAGTTTATTGACCACACATCGCGCATACTATTTATTGAATACGGGGGAAGGCCTTGGAGTGATTCAGGAATTAACTACAAAATCGAAAACAATGCATAACTCTGAACGAGAACAACTCAAGTCTATTATAGGATTCATTGTGGCGTCCCACAGGGTAGCTTGTTAGAGGACGTTTACTTTTTGTTATTTACATGAATGGCTTTTGCAGATCATGTGACATACTCTCATTTATACTCTTTGCTGATGACTCAAATATTTTCTTTTCTCGCCAAAATCCAGATACTCTCGTTCGAATCGTTAATTCCGAATTGAAGAAAAAGTGTTTCAGTGGATAAGAGCTACTGAATTATCACTTAATCTCCAGAAAACCGAGTAATATGCTTTTTAGCAATTCCAGAAGCTTTACGCATAGGTTATTTCTGATGACTCTGCACGTATCACGATGGACGATAAACTTTCGTGGAGGCCGCATAATTTCGACTAATATTGATATCATTGATAGACTCAAGTTTCATATCAAATTACCCTGTTTGTTGCGGTTGTATTTTCTTTAATTTTACCTTATCTTGATTACGGACTCCTAGCATGGGGTAGTGCCCATCAAACTATACTAGATAAACTACTGTTACAAAAGAAAAAAAAAACGAGCACTTCGTATTATTTGTGGCATCCTGCCACGTTCTTATTCAGATCCATTATTCACTAAATATAAGATTTTGAAAATCAAAGATTTGTACCTTATTTTTTCATCTTGGCAAGTTTTGTGTTTAATTACAACACAAATGCACTTCCCAATATTTTCAATTCAATGTTCCCACGGAACCAGTTTTTTCATAAAGTAAGTAAGTATCTTCTTTAAAAATCTATGACGGAATTTCACCAAACTTGGCAGATAACATCTTGATGGTGATATGATCTTGATTTGTGAAAATGAGCCCACACAGCCGGAAAAAAAAGGGGGGGGGGGAGAAGCCTCAGAGTCGCTAAACTGTGGAATTATTGTCTTCTTCTGTCGAACCGAAAATAGATAGAGCTTTAGGGACTCTGAGGCTTCAACTCCCCCTGTCCTCCTCTGCGCGCGGGGGGAAGGGGTTGGTGGTGGGGACTAATTTCAACAAATAAAGATAATATCATCATAAAGATGCTGTCTGCAAAATTTGGTGAAAATCCGTTGTGGGGTTTACAAGAAAATGAAAACGGAAAAGGTTCCTAAGCAGTTTTGTTAGACCGTCATAGATTCCGTCATAGAGTTTTCAAGAAGATGCTAAAAATGTGGAAATTTCCCCCCTCCCCTCCCCCCCCCCCCCCCTCCAAATCAGGGCACCCTGTGGATCCAACAGAATCAATTATAAAATTTCAGTCTTTAATATCTTAATAGCATTAATCTATATATAGTTCTATCTTTGTCGAAGAAAGATAAGAAGATAAAAAATTCAAGAGTTATAAGGACTCCGAGGCTTCACCCCCCCCCTCTCTCTCTCTCTCTCTCTCTTCGCCGGGGGACTCGTTTAAACAAAAGATCATCATCACCATAAATGCTCTCTGCCAAATTTGGAAAGATCCGTTGAGGGGTTTACGAGAAAAAGTTCATGAGCAGTTTCCCGACACTTTCCTGTGTATTTTCAATTGAAAATGACATGTACTATGTTTGCATTTTTTGTATATATCCAAGCTGGACATTCTGTATTATTATATTTTGTTACATTTTACGTATTTTCCATCGAGGAATACGAAAATAAAATTGATTTTTTTTTTTGAGAAACAGCTCTCATGCATTCAATTCAATTTCTTAATTTCACATATAAAATATTTACATACATGTGTGAGTCAAAGGAAGAAATCACGCAAAAGCCTAGGGCTTGGAAATGGAATTTCCTTTACAGTTTTGAATGAGACATATATATATATATATATATATATATATATATATATATATATAAATGTACTTAAAACAGAACTAAAACTTAAAACTTAAAATCAGAATGTGAGTATATAATATTAGTATCATCAGCATACATTACAAAACGAAAAACTTTAGATGAATTGAAAACATCGTTGACATAAATCAAAAATAGAAGAGGGCCAAAGGATACTACCTTGGGGCACGCCACAAGATACGGGCATGAGGTCCGACTTAGCAAAGTTGAAACTGGTGTATTGCTGTCGTCCACTCAAATAATCAACAAACCAAGAATGAGGCACACCACGAATACCATATTGTTCTAGCTTGTGCAAGAGTATGTTATGGTCCAGTGAGTCAAACGCTTTGCTCAGGTCAATGTACATAGCCAAGAGAATTTCTTTCTTTTCAAGGGTTAAAATGACTTGTTCCAAGGTGTGTAACAGTGCTGTTTCGGTTGAAAAGGAGGGCCGAAAACGAAATTGTTCCTTTATGAGATGATCAATCGAATTGAAATTGAATTGAAATTGAAAGTGCACGATTTTTACATTTCCCGGCAAAATTGGACATTTTTACATTTCCCGACGAGACGAGGTTTGTTTGTTTGTTTGTTGTTGTTTTTGTTGTTTTTTTTTTTTTGGCGTTGTTGTCGTTGTTGTTGTTGTGGGGGGTTTTTTGGGGAGGGGGGGGGGGGGAGGGGGTGTTTTTTTTTTACATTTCCCGTTAATGCAATTTTCAAGATTGTTACATTTCCCGGCGAGGCGTTTTTACATTTTCCGACGGAATTTTACAAATCCCGGTGTAGTAGGCGATTATGTCCCCCCTGGAGAAACACTCCAGGGGACCAAATCTCCGTGTCAAGTTTCAGGATTTAATGTCTTAGGATGTGATATCCTGATTTCAACCGGCGATATGGTCCTAGGTCTTTTCAACACTGACGGAAATAGTGTCCCTACTCCCACACACAGTAGTCTGGTTTCCAGACCCTTTGCCAACTGGACTCCGCGGCGACGAAGTCGCCGCCCCGCGACGAAGTCGCCGCCTTTGCCGAAGGCAAAGGCCTCTGCGCGAGAAAATCAACTTAAACTATACTAGTTTTCGACGTTGAGGGCGTTAATATCATGGATAGCGAAATAGTATGGGCAGAGGGTCTGGAAGCCAGACTACACACACAGTAACTCTGCCAGCAGCGATAGCGCCAGTGGCCGATGTGTACTGCGACAGTACAGGACACTGGGTCGAAATTTAATCATTTTAAATCTACATTTCAAGTGGTGTCTGTTTGGTACCATGACCGTATCTATTAATAGTTGAGTGGAAGTTCTGATGTGATTTGGATAACAAAATTACACTTCATATCCGAATATTAGTGTTTGATTCCAGACTTACGTGGTGACTTAAGTCGCTGCGTTCTACATAACACTCAGTACCACACATTCCTATTTTTGCTGGGCAAGAAAATCGTCCTATTATTGGTATGTACACGTTGTATCACTTGAGTATGTTTCTGTTTTATTTAGTGGTGCTTACACTGTGGTGGTGGTGGGGGGGGGGGTCAAAGTTAACCCCATCCCCATTACCATGCAACGTTTCACAAGTTCTACGTCTGCATTCTGAATGCCACCATGGGTACGACTTTCGTGAAATTCATTTTGGAAAAAATAATAATGATAATACACCTGCAGTCACTACGTGTATTCTGTATGGCGCACATATTCAATGTTGGTGCCAAAGGCACTTTGAAAAGGAAGGAAGAAAGAAAAATATACACACATTACCTAGGCCTACATGTACAAAACATGACAACAGGGAAGTAAATGACAAAAAAAAAGGAAACATAATCCCTGACAAGATTTTTTTTTTTTTTAAATATATATATCATGGATTGCAGTTATATGTAATCCTCAACACGTAATACGTCCCTAGTTTAGATTTGAATGTTCCTGTAGATGGAAGTTGGCGCAGTGGAATATATTACAGTTTGCATGATCCTATGACCGAGAGAGAGAGAGCGATCCCCATCCATGTTAATTTCTTGGTATTAGAATGGACAGTGCATCTCACATGAAGAACGTATAGGCTTCGTCTCCGCTTCTGTGTATTTGGGAATCGTACAGAGACTTGCAAGTATGCGGGGAAAGAGAGTGAACTGAATGATGTACTAATAACAGATTAATCTTAAAAATTATATTTTTTTTCAACGTAAAGAACGGAAGATTGGTGATATGTTATCAAACTTTTTTTTTGTGACAGGCGGGAGGAATAATTTTGGTATTGTTGAAGTTTTATAACATCTCCCTGTGGAGATTACATAGCAGCAAATTCGAAAAAAAAAATCCAAATAAGAAAATATAAAAAGAAAAAAAAAAGAAAAAGCATTCATTTTGCAGATTTAGAGAATATCTTTTTTATGAAACTTAAATTATGCAACTGCATGATATCTAATACTCCGCTGAACTTGAATAATATGATTTGGAAAAGACATTTCCTGGACCCCTATAACACCTATAACGGACTGTTTTTGATGGAATGATGTAAAATTGCTAGCAATGTGAACATAAGGCGCTCTCGTGATAGTCGTTCTTACTTAGCATGTCATTTGAATCTAATAGTAAATAAGAAAAATTAAGCTTTACCATTAGTCAGCTTAAGGTCATTGGATGCAAACTAGATTTTCAGGTCTGGGAAACATTCTTCAAGACAGCTTTGCATTGGCGGATGACACGGTAAACGTAGTATAGGTTTTAAGACACAAAGAGTTTTATATCATCTGCATAACAATGATAACTACTACAATGTTAGCGAAATACACTTCACTGATGGTAAAAAAAGATAGCGGGCTTCCAACAATAACCTTTCCTGGCTTTGGTACATAAAACATTGCCAAACTTGTGCAGTAGCTTTATGACCAGGGGTAAAATAACAAATGTGATTCTGACGTACCACTGGGATTGTTCAGAGAAATGGGACTAATCAAGGACGGTTTCCTCGATACCCAAATATTTCAACCTTTGAGTCTGCATAGCGTGATTTACTGTGCCACGAGCTGAGCTCATATCAAGCATGATAACAACAGTGATATTCCCATAATCCAATTCTCTGAGCACAATAATGTATGTTAAATTGACTAACAGTGTTTCCACATCATTCGACCAGGCTAAATTGCAGATCTAAATGGATAAAAGAAAACCAATCTTGCAGATAGTTGTCAATTCTGAGAAAACAACAACTTTCAAGCAGTTTACTCAAAAAGAATAAAAGGGAGATTAGACGGTAGTCTCAGGGAAACTCCAAACCTATTGTTATTCCTTAAATTTTGATAAATAGCAACTCTTTTACAATCCTGTGGGAATACACCTTATCTCAAGGCTGGCATGTTTGCGATTCTTATAATAACGGGTATAATACCAAAACTGTGCTACAATTCTTAACCAAATCAGTTGTCAGTGGCGTATCTAGGGAAAACGGCGCCCTGGGTAAGCGCGAAAATCTGCGCCCCTAATTTCTTAAAAAGTGTTCAACCTAAACCCCATCCCGATAGAGACTTTATGCTTTTTCATATCATATGCTTTTGAGGTCTTTTGAGGGTGATTTAAATGTAATAAATTTTGGCGATTGAGCGCAACGAGCGAGCCGAAAATGTTTGTATTTCAGCTTATAAAACATGGAATTCTTGTCATTTCAGCTTATTTAATCTTACAATAGACCAGTTCGTAATTACACTCTGCGCATGAGCAGAAAAAGGTCATTTTTGCCAACAGGCATTTTGGTTTGTAAATTCATTGAGATAAGCATCCGTGATGCAATAATTATTCATGTGATCCTTATATAAATGAGGCTTGCCAGCTCATCCACCTGACAACAAGACTGTTATTTCGCAGTCATCGCTATAAGGAAATAGGCTGTCATTGCATTCAAATACAAAACATGAATTCCATAAATTGTTACGTCGGGCACGCTTATGCATTATGCCCCCTTTGAAAACGAGTGAAGTGCCTAACCAGCAGAGAAAAAAGAAAGGTCATTTGTACCAATGTGTAAATGAGGTAATTACGAACTGGCTTATTCTAATCAAAATATAGTGACGGCCTTATAGATAACGATTTATACCAATAAACTGAGGACTTGAAAAAGTACTCCATCTTAGTACGCGCGAGTGAGCTGAAATTTGCATAGGCCCTATTTCCGCGTCATCATCACGTTTTGTTCTTACATTTTTCATGACAGATATTAGGCGAGCGACCCGAAAATTTTTGTTTTCCAGCTTACAAAACATGGAATTCTTGTCATTTTTGCTTATTAAATCTTACAATTCTAGTCAAAATAATAATAGTGACGGCGTTATAGATAACGATTTATACCAACAAACAGAGGACTTGAAAAAATCCTCTGAATTAGTACGAGCGAGTGAGCCGAAATTTGTATATTTCTGCGTCATCATTACGTTTTGTTCTTATTTTGTTTTGTTTTTTTGCCCTCCCCCCCCCCCATGTTCGAAAAAGTTGGCGCCCTCCTTTGATCCAATCGGCGATCTCTTCAGAATAAAAGAAATTGCAGCCGCTGCTACGTGAAACATTTTGCCTGTTAAATATAAAATGACATGTGTGAACACAATATACATTGTCATTTTATCCGCGTCATCATCATGTTTTGTTTTTATCTTATTTGATTTGGTTTACTGCCCCCCCCCCCCCCGGTCGGGTCGAGGGTTTTTTTTTTTTTTCTTCTTCTTCTTCTTCTTCTTCTTCTTCTTCGTTTTTTTTTTTTTTTTGGTTTTTTTTTTTTGTCGTTTTTTGTCGCCCCGAAGAAGTGGCGCCCGGGACAAGTGCCCCCCTTGCCCCCCACACCGATACGCCACTGTCTGTTGGGATTGTATTTAGTTCACAGGATTTGTTTGGTGAGTTCTTGATTAATAAGTTAATGTTCTATACCATCTATAGTGACATACTGTAACTCACTCAATTCTTACTTGGCCTCACAGACAATGTCATCTGACTGTACGATGGAAGTTTGGAAAGACTGTTGAATTGCCAGGATTCTACCAACAAAATTCTGATTAAAACAATTTTCAAGCTCAGTCTGATCACCATGAGTGAGGAATTTTGGTAAAAGTTAAAGCAATAACAGCTTTATACAGTTTCTTTGTGTCTTTCCCACAATCCGTAATACTTTTGAATGGTAATTTGATGAAGACTTAATGAAGGCATTTACATATGCTTTTGAGTACAATATCTGCTTGTGAAATTCCGGTTTTATGGACCTTAAATTTCGTTTTTATTTGTCAGCGAAGATTTGCTCGAGCTATTTCTTGGGTATGGTACCATAAAGCGTTGGGGTGAATAAACCTTGAGCCGTTTCTCATGTGCTAATATTTACCAACCTTCCGCTGCCCGCCTTGTTACACTTGCCAAGAAACGTGAACACATAATCCTTCAAGATCTGCACTGGCTTCCTATAAGATATCGTATTCAATACAAGATCCTCCTCATTACTTTCAAGGCACTATACACGGAACAGCCCCGCACTACATTACAGAACTCATAACCCCACATAAGCCTATAGATGTCTCCGATCCTCTGCTCGAAACTTACTTGTTGTACCTTCCATTCGAACAAAGTCAATGGGGAGAGGGCCTTTTCTTTTGCTGCACCTACTCTATGGAATTCTCTGCCAGACCCACTTAGAAGTCAGATGCCAATAGACAATTTCAAACAAAAACTCAAAACCTATCTTTACGAAATAGCCTATGATTGTTAAACTTGAAGTCATTTTTCAGTAGTACTGGCAGCTCTGACCTTCAATGTACGTATATTTAAGAAATAGTGATTGTAGGGTAATATATTGTGCTTGGTAAATTGTAATTTTTGTTGCTACATTTTTGAATTATGGTATAATTTCTTTGTAAAGCGCATTGAAATTCTTTTCAAGTCTGAAATGCGCTATATAAGAGCTTATTATTATTATTATTATTATTATTATTATCATCATCAAGGGCAGAAGTGAAAAAGATGCATGTTGTAAATACATGTATTCACATATTGAATTCTTCATCAACACTATAATAGTTAGGTCAGGGAGGTGAGACACCTCCCTGGTTAAGTTCATATTCTTAGGGTCTTAGGTTCATAATATTTACAAGAACAATGAATTTTCTTAACCAATTCTCAATTTGGGTTTCGTCAGAAACACAGCACCGTTCATGTCCATTTGAAGTTTATTGACCACACATCGCGCATACTATTTATAATCATTCTCATCTTATTGGTATCTTCCTGAACTTCTCCAAGGCCTTCGATACAATTAATCATGACATTTTACTTCACAAAATATTGTCTTATTATTGAATACGGGGGAAGGCCTTGGAGTGATTCAGGAATTAACTACAAAATCGAAAACAATGCATAACTCTGAACGAGAACAACTCAAGTCTATTATAGGATTCATTGTGGCATCCCACAGGGTAGCTTGTTAGAGGACGTTTACTTTTTGTTATTTACATGAATGGCTTTTGCAGATCATGTGACATACTCTCATTTATACTCTTTGCTGATGACTCAAATATTTTCTTTTCTCGCCAAAATCCAGATACTCTCGTTCGAATCGTTAATTCCGAATTGAAGAAAAAGTGTTTCAGTGGATAAGAGCTACTGAATTATCACTTAATCTCCAGAAAACCGAGTAATATGCTTTTTAGCAATTCCAGAAGCTTTACGCATAGGTTATTTCTGATGACTCTGCACGTATCACGATGGACGATAAACTTTCGTGGAGGCCGCATAATTTCGACTAATATTGATATCATTGATAGACTCAAGTTTCATATCAAATTACCCTGTTTGTTGCGGTTGTATTTTCTTTAATTTTACCTTATCTTGATTACGGACTCCTAGCATGGGGTAGTGCCCATCAAACTATACTAGATAAACTACTGTTACAAAAGAAAAAAAAACGAGCACTTCGTATTATTTGTGGCATCCTGCCACGTTCTTATTCAGATCCATTATTCACTAAATATAAGATTTTGAAAATCAAAAGATTTGTACCTTTATTTTTTCATCTTGGCAAGTTTTGTGTTTAATTGCAACACAAATGCACTTCCCAATATTAATGTTCCCACGGAACCAGTTTTTTCATAAATATCCCACTAGGCAATCGATGAGTTTCATTTACCCCTCCTGAGAACTTTATTGGCTCAGAATGCATTTTATTTACACCGGTCCCAGATTTTGGAATTCATTAAGCTGTGAAGCAAAAAAAAATATATTCATCTTTGTATTATTTTAAGTGCAAGTTGAAATTCTTTCTGTTAAATCCTCTCTGATATCTTTTTTCTTTATTAGCTAGGTCTCATCAACCTCAGGGTTCAATACACCATCAATCAGTCAGTCACTAAATTCATTATTTCGCAATGATTTAGCTATAATGATACTTCCACAGCTGTGAGCTGTGAGCTCTGAAGCACTCCAATTCCCTATTCCATTTCCCTTGTTCAGCGTGTATAAGCATTCTCTTTTTTCTTTTTTTCCTTCCGTTCTTTCCATCTATTCTGTCAAGACGTCTTGTGTTTCTCCTGTTTTGTTCCGTCCTGTCGTAAATTATATTTGTGATAAGTATTTGTAAATAAGTAATTCATAAGATTCTTTGAGTGGTTATATACAAGCTTGTTAGTGGACCTCTCAATTTGTTTTCTCAACTAAAACATAACTTTGCATTTTTGCCAGTATGCATTCTTATGTTAAACTGTATTATTTTATCTCTTGCAGAGGCGAATGTTTATGTTCATGATGTAATTCCTGATTTATTCTGTTTTATGTTTGTTGGAAAACGAAGAATGAAAATAAATGAATTGAATCAAATTGAATTGAATAATCCTTTGTCCATGATCTGATTCGTCCAGATTATGCGGTAAAAGATATCATACCGTATATATGATCAGGAGCATGCAGAGAAGGGAAGCCTATTTGCAAATACTTTACAAATTTCCTACTTCGTTGACTTCTACACCTGATAATCAGTTTGTTCCCTATACGATGAAGTGCAAAAAAAAAAAAAAAATAGTGAAAACATTCATGGACAATATGATATTTATACTGCCCTTAGAAGTAGGTCCCTACATGGCAGCTCCTTCTTTGCATATTTTGCCCATAATTTGTATGTCAATAAAATGGATTTAATTCATTCAAAGTTTATTTCGTCTTTCGACAAAAACATAGTATGTACATTTCGATTTCTCAGGCAACAGAGAATGAGGTAAATATAACATTGTATATAGAATATAAGACAATATGATAACAGGCCTATATTGTGAGATAATTTCGACAAAGGATTGAATAGCATTAACTTCTTCTCTGCGGCCCCTGTTATTACCTTCTTGTTAGTGCAGGATGTTACTAGTGTTATCATACTGTCGAGAAACAGCTGATAGATTGCATGTATGGAGAAAAGGTGATGATTTCCCTTTTTTATGCCAATAATTGGTCTTGCACTGAGAATCATACTAGTTTGTGGGGGGGGGGGGGGTTGTTACCTAACCCTATGCCAAAAGAGCCCAATTCCCAACATTAACTCTAAAGTAGCCTACTGCTAGGAATCACATTTGTCAATAACCCCACCATGAAGGGACTATCATGGAACAGTTATATTATTATTTCTTGAATCCAATAAACAAATCAAATAACAACACCTCAGCGGCAAATCATCCTTCTGACCTGCTGATTTAAGTCCCTTGCACTTTGACGTTAGCGAATACTACAGTATAATAGTAGGCTTGTTCTTCTAAACCCACCGATCAAGTCCTTTCTCGGCGGCGATTTGGTCCCCCGAATTTGCCTATAAATCCGCCCATTCGACCCCCTCAGCGGCGATTTGGTCCCCCGAATAGGCTTCTTCGTACAAACCCGGCGATTCGATCCCCCTCGGCGGCGATTAGGTCCTTGCGAAACGGATATTTGGTCCTAGGATACTATTTCCTAAATTCGAACCCGGAAATAAGGTCCCCCGGAGTCTTTTTCCGGACGGACATTACTTCCTACCACACCGGCTCCACAAGGTGACTCGCTCGCCTCACTTGACTCGCTCGCCTCACTTGACTCGCTCTTCGAAAGTCAAATTGCTCGCGCCCCGTGGATGAGAGCCATGCACATCTCTATGCGCATCTGTAAGATGTTTTAGACTAATGTCTGAACGGTCTGTATAGACAGTACGATTTCTGTATCGAACAATCATGAGCCACACTGAAGTGGGGTAGATGGTATGGCAAAGTTACGTGTCACTATGAAATACCAAAATTAATGTATGAGAAGATTCTTCTAGGCAAAAATAAATGCATTCCTGATTTACTTCTGACCATTTTCCCATTTTCTGTGCAGTAATTTCGTCAGTAAGGCTTCCAGCGTCAGGATTTTTCCGAGATTTTTTTTTTTTCCCCAGGACAAGCAGACACTGGCTAAAAATCACTGAAAATGGTCCTCACAAACTACAAGGAACTTTTCGTAATGTTTCCATTGTTCTGATGTTCACTTTGGCTGGAAAGAGATTTCGAACCCATTTCTCCTGTCCTTTCCGTGGACTATATATTTAGGAATATATATTTTTTCTGTTTATATATTTTTTTTTCTGTATATATTTTTTCTGTTTATTCAATGGAAATGGAAATAAAATTGAAATTGAAATTGAAATTGAAATTGAATAGGGAAAAAAATTCTTTCAGTTTCCATGACTGCTACAGAATATTGCCTGGTGCATTGACATCTTGATTGACACTATAAACATCAGTTTATAGTGTATACCAAAGTAGGCTTTTATGCAAATCATGTTCTACTCCGGAAACACACTCACAGTAGGCTCTAATGGGTCACATTTTAGTATAGTTTTTTTTTTTTTTTTTTAAATCACATAGGCATACCCGCTTTTCTTATTTGGTACCGTTAAATCGACTGGTCTTATCTTCTATCCCTTCTCCGTTTCTTTTTCACAAACACTGATTACTCGGGGCTTGCAGCCAAACAAGCTTGCTTTCATGTAGGTCCCATCATACTTCTCTTTGTTCAACCCCATTTCGATTTTGACCAGTTATCATTACAATTGCTGTGTTATCACCATATATATTGTTTTATGCACATTGTTTACAAGGTAAAAGAACTTTTGTTATTATTTCTGTTGTGATATTCATAAATGAGAAGTATGAAAATAAAATGAATTGAATTGAATTGATGATACCGACACGTGCATGCAAAACGAACGTATACAAGCGTGTGCCCGTCGTCTGCTGCTCATACAAATGCCCGTGTATTGCTATTCGAGCACATTGTTTTATAGCAAATGTAAGCTATTTTCTCTCACCGGAGCTTCGTGTTGACTTGAAATGTCCATAAACATCCAAAAAACTTATCCAATAGTTCATTGTTTTCGCAATTACCTGTTTGTTTGAATCACATTTTTTTTTTTTTTTTTTTTTGGGGGGGGGGGACCATCGACGCATACTTTCTGCGTACGTTTAGTGAAGATTTCTTTCCTCCCACAAAAAAAGAAAACATTTTGCTTTGAATAATGTACTTTGTGTTTCATAGGTATACCCCCTGACTTACCCTCTTCCACAGGCTACATCAAGAACCTTCTTGCATCCCCGAGACTTGAGCTGATTTACCAACCAAATCTCGAACTCGGATGATCGCGTCGGTACGGCCCCCAGTTTAGAAATTGTTTCTGAGTCGTCGAAAGGGTTTCCTGTACACTTCAAGAAGTGAGTGAAACAGAAAAACATAAATCATATAAGGAATTTAAGTTCATGGTTTGATATATGTGTTTTTAATTGTGAAATATCAACTGGGTGGTATAGGTTTTCCCGTTCATTTTGAAACTTTTTTTTCATTCAATTTGACAGATTTTTAGTTCAATTTCGTCCCGAAAAGTCTGGAAAAATTCAATCCCAAATAGTTTCAAATTTGTCTTTTCTCGATTATTTTCGAACAAAGTCTCTTCAATTTAACAATTTGTCATACATCCTCGTCTCACACGTAACAGCAATAAACAATTTCGTCTTTTAGCGATTATTATTACGTCAAATTTTCCTTCAAATTCATCTCATATCTTTCCTGTTATGATTTCTTGATCATATAATTTATTTTCCCTGCAACCGTTCACACTTTCCACATTTAGAAGTGACATACACACACGTGTATCCTACCCCCACACACATAAGACAGACTTATACACCCACAGACACACAGACACACACACACACACACACACACACGCACACACCCTATTCAGAGTCACACGGAGACAAACATAATTATGTGCTGTCACACAAACGAAAACAGTGATCCACGATTTCCAGGCACACAATGATATGATTAAAGAACATTTTACATGTGTAGAGTTTTAGCCCATTTTAATGTAAAAATTAAAATTCTAACTCAAAGTCAAATTTACATTTGATAGTGCGATTGATAGTGCGATGGGCTCGATCAGCTTCCATTTCGTTTTTGAGCAAGCGATTTTCACGAATGGCATTCAATTTTGAAATGCGCGTATAGTTATAGATAAGCAAGAGTGATTATGTCCAGCTCATTATTGAATGTGACTTTTATTTTTTATCTTAAACTTTATCATCATGATCATCATTTGTTGATTTGAATATCCAGTTTTGTTTTTCTTTTGCTAAACATGTCATTGTAGACTTCCATTTTATAAAACCATCATTTCGTCATAATCCTCACATAGCTTTCTTTATTCCAATTTACGTCTTTTTTTTTCATGAAAATCATCATAATGTGTTTATAATCTTCAGTTTACATCTATTTATTTTAAATCATGGTTATCATACTGCTTTGTTATTTTTATGTTACATACTCATTTGCATCATCATGTGTGATCGACATGTAGACGTTTTCAACGTGCAATTTAAAAGGCAGTATTATTTTTAATGGACATCGTACAGGTTTAATTTGAATTTTTTTTTTAATGAATTTGCTTGCCCATTTGCAAATTTGAATACTCGAAAAGAACTGGCGACAGGTGAGGACAAAGTTGAATAACCATTGCCGGAAATGTATGCGCATTCCATGAATCATAGAATACGCAAATGGGAGATCGGCTGCCAAAATAGTCAATTTGAAAGAAGAAAAACGATATGTCTATGCTTCAGTAAATTTGACGAAAATGGATGCTTCTTAATGACATTGCATGGCAAAACAGCGAAATTGGCCGGGGAAACCTATAGATTAAAGTCTTGCACTTTTTTTTTTTTTTTTTTTTTTTGATGCCCAGTGACCTATATGATTCTATTCACCTTCATCTATTCATCGTCTGGCTGGAATTCACCTGGCATTCATGCATTAGTTATTGCTTGGTATAGGGTAAACCTCTGATAACTTTCAGGGCTGTGCTGAGCAACCTTTGTGTACAAGGTCTGAATGCATTATGGAATTCACTGTCATATCCAGTATGATTTATGGAAGTGGAGAAGTGATGCGAGGGGAACCCTATGAAGGGGGATGGAGGCGGGGAGGGGGTTAGGGCGTATTTCTTGTGTGTATTAAAATACGTGTATAAATTCCAGATACGATCTTCGGGTCATCCCACTTCTGCTTATCATGTTTTGTTTCGGAAAAACAAAAATGTGTTGTCGTGAAGTTGTTTGTCTGCAGCTAAGGCTATGCCTTTCACTCCAGTGGTGGCGTCCGCCTCATGATGTCCTGCCATTCTTGGCAGTGTGCTGGTGAGATGGCTGGCTTCTACGAGTGAGCATATGTTTTTGCTCCTAGGCTATTTTTACACAGTCTGTCCATCTCTTGGGTGGTCTTCCTTGTGGTCTCTTATCAGAGGTCTTTCCTTCCATTGCTAATTTAGAGAGGCGGGCTGCCGGTATCCGTTCTATACATGTCCAAAATAACGTAAATCTTATTTGAGAGATTCTACATTTCATACCGTTCTTGTTATGTTTAGTTGATTCGTTATTGTGGTGTTCCTTATCCCGTCAATTCGTGTGACACCACATGTTATTTCAAAAGCCAGTAGGCGGTTTTCGTCTTCTTTCTTGAGTGTCTCTGCTCCATACATTGGTATCTTGTAGAACTGTTCGATCTTTGTTGATGGCTTAACCCTATAAAGCCAAAGCTATTTTTACCCCTTCCAGCCCCCCATTGTGCCCCCTATAATATATTCTTTATTATATGACATATCACCGTTATTATGTCGCACATGGGTACGGCAACTCATACATTATCATACTCTACATGACCCAACATTTGAAATTTCTCATTATATTTCTTTATCCCCAGTATAATTTGACATAAAGGAAAGGCAAGTCAACCTCCACTCTTTGTTATGGTTAAAATATCTCAAGGTCATCAAGCGAGGAGCTATTCATTACAATATAAAGAAATATATGAGACCTATGATATTTAATTGCTTGGGATAGGTAGGGCCTACATAATTATATTGGTCTCACATTTCATATTTTCATGATATTGAAATTTTGAGTTTGCAGATTGATAATATGGTAAGCGAATTATATTACAGGCAGAGCTCGTATGAAAATGGCACAAAATAAAAGGATGGTCTGTGGAAAATGCTGTATTTTCGATTATTTCTATTATATCTATTGTTTGATGCCTATCTCATATAAAAATAAAGGAAATAACAAAAGGACCTATTCAGGATAATTCACGAGCATTATTACTTCACATTTTGGTTCTTCAGCAAATTACAGCCAAGAAAACCCCATTTCATCCATTATTATAATATTGTAAACTGAAATTGAAACAGGAAAAAAACATGCAAAAACTGACTGACTTGGTTGTTAGTTTACAGATGCCATGGCAACCAGCACTACCAGACATAGTAAAGTTATATATCAACTTTAAATGTTCGCAATCCCGAGATTTTAGGAAAAGTCACCAAATTTGGTTGAAATCGGGTAAAGGGTGTAGGAGTTGCAAATGGAAATGTGGTAGGGGGCACAATGTGCCCGCCCCCCCCCCCCCCCCTTGGGCTTTATAGGGTTAATATTTGCTGAGCTACATAAAGTTTCCGGACTACAAGGCATGAGTCTTTGCCTTTTATTCTGATGTGTATTTATTTGGGTTCTTTGCTGATATTCTGCACTTCTGTCTCGTTAATATGAATCTTCAGACCGAGGAGGAGCTACTGAGGTGTACCTTGTCAACAAGAGTTTGGAGTTCTTCCTCACTTTATGCTATCAGAGCAATTATGTCATCTGCAAAACGTAGGTTGCTGATGGCCAGCATGTCCTTGGATATTAGTTATGATTTTGGTGTCGTGGAGGGCGTATACTGCATGACAAGTTCAAGGGGATGTTATACATAGTTGTTGTGAGATAACACATCCTTGTCTTACTCCCTCTCTTATCTTGAACCAATCTGTTATGTCGCCATTTACCCCAACTGCACTTTAATTGCGATTTTTGTTAGTGTACGTGCTTTCAAAATATTGATGATTTTACGAGAAAATCCAAACAAAATCGGGAGAAAATCATTGTTAACTTTCGAGAATAAGAGGTACATGAGTTTATTCGATCAAGTGTGTCATATTTGCCATTTCCTGCTTGTTATTTCCTGTAGTTCAGATGCTAAATACATTTGCATCGTCAAGCTTTTCAATCAACCACGGGCAAGGTGCATATTACAGTGTCGACAGTGGTTGGAAAGCAGGAAATAATGAGCTCCCTATTATGAATCCAGCAACCGGAGTTCTTTTGCGGAGGCGGTAATTAAACGATCCGTGAGTAATAACAGATAAAGCTGCCTAAAATGCGTACATGTATAAAATAGTCAACTACATGATAATTTTAGTGAGTGCAATTTTGAAAAATATGAATGCAAGAGACATTCAAAAATAAGAACTAGGCTCCGTATACAACCGTATACTTTCAGTAGGATTCAATTTTGCTGGAATCTGGAATAACGAAACCCGTGTCACAAGCGAAATTCTAAGAAAAAAAAATATAAAAAAAGACTGGATACAAGCCCCAAGTCACGCAAAGTTCACGATAGCACAGTCCCATAATTTGACTTTAGTTCTGGCTATCACAAATTCACGATATTGGTATATATGTGCATTGATTTATATATATACATATATATATATATATATATATATATATATATATATATATATATACATATATACATATGTGTTCTTTGGCATTCAACTTGAAGTGTAACAGGTTATATTTCGAACATTCAACACCCTACAAAAGCTTTTGTCAGAAAAATTGGAAAGTGTAACTCTTCATTCTTTTTTTTTCATCTCTCTCTCTCTCTGCGCCAAAGTTAAATTTACAGGAAAGATTAGATTTTCCTCCACCGCTCTGTAGCACGCCAAATTATATGTCAAAAGTCAAAACCTATTCACTTTACTTTCAGAATGTTCTTCCCAGAAGTTCTTCTTCTTCTTCTTCACGGTAATTGAAATTTCATGATGACCAAATCACAGCAAATGGTAAATTTTCACCGGTATAACTGATTTGGTGACGCTCTCATCTCACTGAATTGCCATCATCCAGCACATTGTCACTGCAACCTTTTTCCAGCCACTGTTAATAAACAAAAAGCTTACAGGGACAGGTTGATGCAACAAAATACAACCATAGATATTTTCTTCAATTCTAATTTGTTTGTTTGGTTATTTTTTTTTTCTCGGCAACATCTACAGTTACAGGGATAGATTCGTACGAGGTAAAACCAGATAGGTTCTGCTATTTTTTTTTCTCTCTCTCTCTGCACCATCAACAGTTTATCAAAATTCCTTTCATAATTCATGACTTTATAGCTAGTCTTAGAGCAAATTTTAAGGAACCATGCTCAGCGTCTTCAAACAATTGAAATCAGCAAAGGTAAGAAAATCTCAAAAGAATTATGTTCTGAAGTAAACATTGAACCTCCATGGTGTTGGGTCGTTACAGGTCTTTTCTTTGTTCTAACGGGATGTGCAGTGTACAGGCCTGCACTACTGCAATATCTTGTTTTTGAATGTTAATCGTTAAGCTAATTAGAGTTACTCTTTTCTTTTTTGCTCTGTGACACTTTCCTCCACACAGTCCAACCTTTTCCTCATCTTTGTTAAGTCCTATCCTCCGATAGTGCTTAATCGTGTGGGAGAAGGGTTTTTTTTTTTTTTTTTTTTTCTTGTCATTTTGTCTTCGGCCTCAATCATCTGAGATTTGCTCTTCAGCAATTTGTTTTGTAATAAAACGAAATTATATTGTTCTTATTTAAGAATTTTGATTGATATATATCTGACTCCGTAATTTGAAATAGCATTCAAAACCACAAATTTGCACTCAAATTTATACATTTTTAAAATTTTTCACAGGAAGTAATGTTGTTGATTGCTGTGTCTAATTCATATTTTCTTGTTTAAGACCACATTTCTTTCTGTCACTAAAGAAAGTGGGATGTATATGTTCTTGTCGAAAAATGGAAATGAACTTGAACTTGATCAGTTCCCTACAACATTTGGAACAATTTGATAAGGCATTATTATTACCATTATTATTATTTGCACTGACAAAAATGAAAACAAATGCCCGTGACTTGTATGCCAGTACTTTTATTCAAGGACGAAATCATTTGTTGGACGATGGTGGCCTTAATATATCCATTTTTGCTGGCTCAAGACCACCGGTCGAGCGCTGCTACGAATAATTCATGTACATATATATATATATATATATATATATATATAAACACATATATACATGCATATATTCTGTGAAGTTATGGGACGTACTATAAGATAAGGCAAGTCATGCCGGTTCTAACCAGTTTGGTTATTACAGCATATAAAACCATAATTTTTGGTCAGGTTGGCTTACAAGGATTTATGTGAATTAATACCATTACAGATTCATATTGAAGTTTCAAATCACCCTCCGCGACTGCAGTTTCCATTCACGCGGCAATTTTGCTTGATTACAAACTTGATCGGAGTTTGCTTAAATTACAAAATTGTTTCAAATTAAGCAATCTTGGTAAGTGTAAATGCCCAGTTTTGAGAGTGTAGTAATAATAATGATAATAATAAAAATAATAATAATAATAATAAGGTCTTACTTACCCAGGGTATAGCCTCTTCAGTGTTGTCACTGCTCTACTAGAGGGCCCTGCTATTATTATTACCCTAGCATTGCCAGGTACCCATTTATATACCTGGGTAGAGAGGGACATTGTGTAGTGCTATGGGTAAAAACATCTTGTCCAAGGGCGTATTAAAGCACTGGGCGGAATTCGAACTCGGTTCCTCCGATCGGGAATCGGGAGTCTTATCCACTATGCCACAGCGCGACTTACGAGGCAGAGACTTTGTTGATGGAAAGAGAAGAACAAAATTTAACGTAGAACGAGCTTTTGCATAGGACCTATAATCATAATTGCCTCTATTCTGTGAACTCATCTGCAGAGTAGAATCTTTCCATTTGTCTTGCTACACTGTAAAAACATCGGTGTTAGATTTAACACCACGGGTGTTAAATCTAACATCGATCAAACTTCAATAAAGGACCACACCCACAGGTGTTAAAAATGCACTGTGATGGTGTTGAAAAGTGTTCACCTGACACTTCGTGGTGTTAATTTGACACTGTACCTGGTGTTATTTTGACACTGTACTGGTGTTATTTAAAAAATGACACCACATGGTGTTGATTTGATATTTGTTGGTGTTAATATCAATGGTTTAACACCCGTCCAGCTTCAATAAGAGACCACACCAGCTGGTGTTACTTTGGTGTAAATTTATTTTCACATTTTTTCAAAAATCTAGTATTTTAATGTAAAATTCTTGATCGTCTTGTTTAAATTAAAAATCAACAAGAAGTGCGGTTACTAAGAAACTCTTCAAAAAACAGTTTAAAATTTGGAAATGACACCCGGGGGTATTAATTTAACACCAGCTCGGTGTTCACTATTTAACACCGGACTTTTTGCAGTGTACCGTTGCAACATCATTATTGTGTATTTTATTGCAGTCTTTCCTTGTTAAGCGCGTAGGGGCTTAGTCACCATGAATTACGTTCTACATAGACGCTGATTCTTTTCATTATCATTGAGAAAAGAAAAATAAAGATTAAATTCTCATACAGTTGACAGTAAACCATACAAATAATGTCATAATATGCAGAGCAACCCTACCTCCATTTTCCCGGTGCTTTTAAGATGTGTGCTCCTCACTGTTGAACTAAGCCAAATTCAGGGGTAAAAGCCAGCTATACCTCCCGCTTTCAAGTTACTTCTTCACACTATTGAAACGTTGCCTGCACGACTGCTGTCCGTAAACAACAGCCTCGGAAAGGAAATCCTAAATTGACTACACTGTATCATGTATGACAAATACGTTGATACGAGAACCGCGCATGCCAGCCAGCATAATGCCGTGTCCATGAACTTCTCAGACCATGGCTCAGTATTGTTGTAACGAGCCATTTAGAGTCAAGGTCGTCAAGAACGCCATTCAGAGTATCGATAATGAATTTCGATATTACCGGTTATCTTTTATAACAAGAGCTATATTGCACTATATTTCCAGACTGAGGTAAGGTGTGGCCTTTTGAATGCCATTAGGTTTTAGTGTTAATAGAAATTTCCCTTTGCAGTTGATCGGACATGTCTAATAGATTGTATTTGTAATAATCATGACAACGGTCTGTGAAATTGAAGGGAACAAGAGACATAAGTTTAAAACAAATCTTTGAGTAAACCTAGATTGAAATTTGCCAAAAAATTTTGCTTGCTACTTTCTTATAGTATGTTTTCTATCTCCAACGTAATCCATTTTCACTATCCCTATAAATTCATTCCATTTATTACTTTTTTTTTTACTTGATAAATGAATGATACATAGCTTCAGAGCATCAGAGCTTAAATTGACGCTTCACACACAGCCTGAAAAACTATACAACCTGGAACATTTGTGAAGCGGTCCCCACAAAAACCAACAAACCACCCAATCAACCAACCAACCGAAGAGACGAACAAAGGTTTGATAAGTATCAAGTGTTGGCTGACTAGCCATGAATGTCAAAAAAAAAATGAAATAAATTGTAATTGACGTAGGTATATCATCATTAAATGGAGATGTTTTTGCTGCAAAACCCGTGATAAAAATGGTGAAAACCCCGACAGCTGCCTGAGGTCACACTTTTATTCCAAATTTTTACTTATTGTCTTTCACAAATATACACGACCTTCCCTCCCTGCCTGTTATTGAAGGTCCTGTCACACCTCACCGGGCAAGCTACGCGAGCTTGTTGCGTATAGGGATTTTCCAACATGCAGGACAATTTTCAGCCTTCGGACAAGGTTTGGGCGAGTTTCGTCCTGTTGGACGTGTGTATGGCAAGCTAAATTACTTTTTAAAAAGATTTTCTGATATCACGAATTCCATTTCGTGATATCAAAAATTAGAATTTCTGATATCACAAATTCAATTTTTGATATCACAAATACCCATTGGTTTATCACGTAAAACCAATTTTTGATATCATCATGGAAAATCCCCACACGCAACAAGCCCGCGTAGATTGCCCGGAAAGATGTGCCGCAAGCCACGTGGGCCTGTTGCGTGTGAGGATTATCCAGTATACAAGACAATTTCTGCCCTAATCCTTGTCCGCCCGCAGAAAATTATCCTGCGTACTGGAAAAAACCATGTTCAGGCAACAAGCTCGCGTAGCTTCGCTGCCCGGAAAGGTGTGACAGGGCCGTAAACATGCCTGAGAGTAGATTAGGATCTGTGTGCGCACCTTGGGGTAACTACGGGCGAGATACGCAAGTCACACTGAAGGCTTGCCCGGAAAGGTGTGACAGGGCCTTAAAGGACACCTCACGATGATTTTTAGACTTTTACATTCGAACAACTGTAAATTACGTGTGATTTTCTTTAATTTGTCTCCCACTACAAATTAAATCTGTTAAGATCGCACGCAACAATATACAACTGCTGATCTGTAAATTAACACACGTCATGTCGGAAAAAAGGAACCAGGTAAGTAGTTCGCAGTTAAGTTCAATTCAAATTTATTTCATATTTCCACTTTCTCGATGAAATTACAAAATTATTGACAATAAAACAAGA
The DNA here is from genome assembly GCA_033980235.1 of Diadema setosum. Classification (NCBI taxonomy): domain Eukaryota; kingdom Metazoa; phylum Echinodermata; class Echinoidea; order Diadematoida; family Diadematidae; genus Diadema; species Diadema setosum. The sequence goes on from CM067064.1 coordinate 11,219,798, forward strand.
ATACAAAATATATACAATCATTTCTTTTGATTGAAGAAGAAGAAATTGAAAAGAAAAAAAAAACATACTTGACACAAATGTACATGGTCATATTATATGAAGATGTCACAAGTAAGTATCGGAAATATGATGGGGCCTACATAAAAGCTTTAACGCTTGTAAAACTGTAGGTTCCCGAATTCATAGGCATATAATACGGAGAACGGATATGTTTGTCTTGACCAACTAAAATTATACCAGTTCAAAAATCGATAAAGAATAAACTAATGAACCACATGTACAGATATCGCACAAACCAGACTGTATACGGATCTCGCGGTGTTTGAAAAAGAATGCTATAAACAAAGAATGCATCGGTACCATAATTAACTTAAATAACTTGGTGCTGCGGACAAGGACAAAAGACTGGGAGTATAAAAAAACGTTGCTAAAAACTTGGTAGTCTATATCCACTAAGTAATAACTGTTTTAATTTGCGTTTAAAAGTGAATAAAGATAATTAAGAAGTAATATCTTGAGGGAGGTCATTCCAATATCTGGGTCCAGTAAATATAATTGTTTTCTTTGCAAAAATAGTGCGAGTACGGGGAAGGTGATAGGCGTCACTTTGGCGAGTGGGATAACAGTGGATAGAGCGATTCCTTTTGAACATGTGGATAAAAACAGATGGTAATTCATTAGTTGTTAGTTTATACATGAAAATTCCGAGATTGTAATTCTGTTTTGATGAAAAAAACAGTTGGTATGAGCAAAATATCCGGCGTGGTTTATGATTCTTATTGCACGCTTTTGAATACGGAGAAGGGAATCTAATAATGAGTGAATTGCATTTCCCCACGCCAAAATTCCATAATTAAAGTGTGGAGATATTAAAGAAAAATATATGCTCTGCAAAATATAAACAGGACAGAAATGTTTAAGCTTATTCAAAATTCCGATATTTCTGGACAAAATTTTACTTATTTAATGTGAGTTTTCCAGGATAATTCTCGGTCAATCCAAAGCCTTAAAAACTTTGTGTTGTTAACCTGCTTTAAACATAAATCATTTATTTTAATATCATATGGGACAACATTCAAAGAATTACTGAATACCATATAATGAGTTTTTTCTATGTTCAGGGATAATTTGTTCGCATGAATCCAGGATTGCACAGACCTGAGCTCAGTATTCATCGTATTAATTAACGCATTAGGGTCTCGATGTGAAAAAAAAAAAATCAAGCTCGTGTCATCGGCAAAACAAATGAATGATAAAATTTGCGATGAGTTTGAAAGATTGTTTATGTATAAAATAAATAAAAGTTGGCCCAAGAGGGAGCCCTGTGGGACTCCGAATGAAATAGGTTTTAATTGCGAATCATGGCCGTTAATATTAACAAATTGCTTTCATTCTCTTAAATAACTCTTAAATCATTCTAAGGGCGTCCCGCGGATTCCATAATGACACAATTTATAAAACAAGATTTCGTGATCTATCGTATCGAAAGCTTTAGAAAAATCAAGAAAAACTCCAATTGTATGTTCAACATTATCTATAGCATGAGCTACCTTGTCTGTGAAAGTAAGTAAAGCATGGGTTGTGTTGTAATGTTTTCTGAAACCAAACTGAGAATCCGACAAAATATTATGATTTGTGAGAAATGTTAATAATCGTGTGTAAACCAACCTTTCAAGTCAACAAAGAAAATGGTGGGTAATTATTCACCAAATCTTTCTGTCCCTTCTTAAAGATAGCGACAACTTTTGCGACTTTCATCTTATGGGGGACTTTGCCATCAAATAAAGATTGATTAAGAATGTATGTAAGAGGAATAATAATATCGCTTAAAACATTTTTTAAAAGACAATTTGTAATTCCATCATATCCTGAATTTTTTTTATCGTTCAAATTCTTGATATCTATAATTTCTTCTTCAACAATAGGTTCAAAAAATATTGATTGAGAATTCCTTTTACCTAAAAATTCAGTTGATGATTTCGGGACTTTACTGGCAAGATGTGGACCAAGACTTGCAAAATAATCATTGAAAGATTCCGCCATAATGACCGGGTCGTTAATCTGGCGGCCGTCCGATGAAATATATTTTGGAGGATCGCGGTATTATTTTTGTGTTTGAGCGCCTCATTAATCACCTTCCACGTACTCTTTACATCAGATTTATATTTAACAAACTGCCGCGAAAAATAAAATGATTTCGCTTGGCTATACGTATGAAGGATGTCAATATATTCCGATAACAAGTATATCTTAATTTGTTGAAAGGGGATGGATCTTTACGATACTTGTGAAAAAATTTATTCTTGCGGTTAATGGACCTGAGAAGAAATTTTGTAACCCATGGTTATCGTGGTACTTTTTTATAATTAGAATGGTGAGGTCTTCGGAGAGGAACACAAGAATCATGATTAACAATTAAAATATTCATAAAATTTTGAAAGGCTAAATCAATGTCGCTTTGACTGTGTACCATGGACCAATCCTCTGAACATAATTTCTCCCTAAGTTTATTAAAGTTGGATTCAGATATTACACGAATACCCGGATTGTGGGTGTGAGAAACATTAGCAGTCATAAAATTGGACACAAGGGCGTAAATTGGGAAATGATCAGTGACGTCAGAAACTATTATGCCAGATGTGATGTCAGAAAATGAGTCATTTACAAAAATGTTGTCAATAAGGGTAGATACATCATCAGTTATTCGAGTCGGTTTTCTTGAAGGGGAATTGAATGGTTCGAGTCCCACTGTATCATAGGTTCTTTTTTTTCCGATGTGTTTGTTAATTTACAGATCAGCAATCTTAACGAATTTAAGTTGTAGATGGAGACAAATTGAAGAAAATCACACCTGAACCTTCACCCCACTGAATAATATATTTCTTTCATTTGATATGCCTTGTCCGCCTTGGACTACTTAACGTACCAATGTCGGAATTTCGAAGCTTGGGTATTTGTTCCATGTTCATCGTATCAGAACGAAATATAGGTCTGTCATTAAGATTATCTAAGAAATGAAAAAAAGAGTGTTTTGGTGTGTGTGTTTTTTTTCCATTCTCCTACGACATCCACCATAAACACGTAATATTTGTTCACAAAACGGCCTACTAGTATGCTAATCGGCTCACTGTGGCCAAACTAACCGCAAAATGCTGTATGGTGTCTTCAAGAAGACACATCGAACAAGTCGAAAAGAGCGTCGATATATTCATTGCCGGCCTGCAACCAACGTACTCCATGTATCAGAACATTGCTTGGGCAATATGCTTTTGGTGAAAGATGATTAAAGCCTTTCAAAGTATAAGCATGGTTTGGGTATTCTGGAAAAATCGGAAATTCGAATTGAATTGTGCGAAAGTACACTTACGCCAAAAAAAAAAAAATGAGTACTGAATTCACTATGAATTCATAAACATTGGGATAAATATCGCAAATGAATGGGGATCCTTCTCTAAGCAAAGATGTGTTGTGTCACACATGAAGATCCAATTCCCATTAGAGTTCATGAATAGTATATGTTATGGAGATACAGTAGTGTTTTTACCCTTAAATTGACAAACATCATGATTCAAAGTGGACAGGGGCGCTATTCATTATAAACATTGCATCTACGCCAAACCGTTGATAACAAGAGGAGGTTCCTTATACTTATTCGTAATCTTCATTTTCCAACATTCTCATTTTTTAGTTTATTTTACACCGCTGAGCTCTGCTTCAAGTTCTAATTTGTATGCTTGTACTTAACATAGTGTCCCCGTTCATCCTTCCTTCACAGGTGTTGTGGCAACTGCAATATATCTTTTGCTACGGAACTTAGCAGTAATCAACACTTTCTTGTTCTCCAGTTCATGAAGCACCAGAGTGCAATTTTGTACAACATGTATTGGGAAATCACCATCACTGAGTTACTGTAATGCCCGTCCCCCCCCCCCCCACACACACACACACACTCAGACGGTCAACCACACACATATGCTCGCTCCAGATTCTTGGAAATACCCCCTATTGACAGAAATGGGTTAGGATTTTGACCCCCTTTCGCGGGCTCGTGGAAGGGGAGCCAACAAAATTACCCCCCCCCCCCTATTTTAGGGTTTTGGAATGGAGGCCACAGAATTACCCCCCCCCCCCCCCCCCCCCATCACACGCTATTGGGAGGGAAGCTAACAAAATTAACCTCTATTAAAGTGAAGGAAGAGTGCTGAGGTGAAGAGTGTCCACAATTTCAGCACCTTGACGGACGGGAATACATTTAGAGATGTTCTCATGCTGAATATACCAGAGAAGATGTACTTCCTGCAGCACTTTTCCTTCACTCAGGGTCCAGGTTGGGATTTCTACAGATGGACATGACTGATAAAGAAAAAAGAGATGTACTGAAATTAGTAATGTGTATAATGATGATTTAACATGTACTTCAGAGAGAACCTGATCACTTCTTGCCTTGTCTTGTAACGTATTTACAGATATTTGAATGTGATTATATTTTTTGCCATCTTGAATATAAAGTTGAACCGTCCAAGGAACCCTCCACATGTAGGGTTGCTTGAAAGAAGCTGCCTGCAAATAGACCTAATACCTGGTAAATGTATCTATAGACCGGCATAATGGGGGCTTTACTGCTTCTATATATACCCACACCATAATATTCAAATCAAATTATTTGGCAGATAATGCACTCAACCTCACACACACACATACACACACACAATACATTGGTAGGTGGTCACTAATTTATGACTAGTTTTTCTACATGTATGAACCCACACACACTGTACAGTTACTTTTTATTTATTTATTTATTTATTTATTTATTTATTTATTTATTTATTGAAACATATTTATACAAGATTAAAAACGATCAGCTAAAAGCTGTTTTACAACGAAGTCCTGTGTAAAACAATGCAATTTCCTGCACAGGGGATACTGTAAAAAAGACAACATAAAAAAACCAAAAAATCAAAACATTTTCGTACAGATTTGGAACAAAAAGACTGCCGGACTGGGATACAAATGCACAATTCTTTAAAAAAATGCTGAGGTTTTGGAGTACACGTATATGCTGCCCACTATTCACACAAATCAAAATCAGTATACACAATTCAGACTCAGACACGCAGTTTTCAGCAACCTCATTTATACAGCACCAGGCACTCAGTCAAGCCCACAGTTCACACTTCACACACAGCACACTCAGTTACACACATACACACACACACACGCACACACACACACACACACACACACATTTACACACAAACGCACATTATCACAAGCACACGCACACGCACACACACGCCCACACACAATACACACTCGAACACACACTCGTACCACATGCAGTGATACAACACAAGATCACTGCATACGCAAATCACTCACACAGACACATGCACACATAATACACATTCTAGAAACACACGCAATATACAGCAATACGACACTGGCGTTGGGCATTCATTATACATGTACATAAACGTGTCAAAATATGCGACACACCCACCTACATTTCAATATGTAGGCCTACTGAAATACAGAGATGAAACATGGTAGGTGACTGGTAAAAAAAAAAAAAATGACAGTCCGGCAGTTCCAAATGATCATCATAACAGTAATATTAATTAATCAATCAATGAAAAGAATAAAACCATACAAAATGAAATATCTAAGGAATCCTCTCGTGCAGAAAAAGCTCACAAAATTAAAATGCAAGAAAAAAAAATATACAATCAACATTCAATGTAGACATAAACAACATAGGCAAAATAGATATTCAATTCAATCTTTATTTCCGATTCAATATGTAGATATAAAATACATGTAAATATGAGCACATTGTACAAAAGTGTAGATATAAAAACAATGAAAACATTGACAAAACAGGAAAGTATTATGAAAAAGAGAGAAAAAATAGGGAAAACAGATAGCATATAGGTACATAAAAACACAAGCACATTGTGTGTGCAGTTAATCAGAAAATGGTATGTGCGTAGAAAGCCAGAATAGGCTTACTATGTTGCACATATCCCGCAATATAATCGTTATAAAAAATAACTCAAATATGATATGTACCAAATTAATCACAACAAAGAATATACTTTAAACTTAAAAATAAAAAGAAACCCATTATCCATATCCAAAATATCAATGCTTACTAATCAACATCTTCTTATACTGTCTTTTAAAAATATCATTAAACTGTACATTAAAGGTAGGGAATCCCATTTGCATGCCTTAAATGAAGAGTTGTATAAATACAGTGGTATGTTGAAGAGAGTATCATTTTAGAAACTCCCATAAAGTATTGAAAGTGGAAGGTAACATTTAGTACATTTTTATTGACCGTTAGATTTTGATTTGAATTTTTTTCGGGGCTCACCGTAAATTCCAGTACATTACTAGGCTTCCTTTGCAGATCCATGCACTGCATGTGTGTCCATCATGTATATTTTGTGAAGAAAGTTCATCAAAACTTATAAACATTTCTATATACATTCTTGCCACACACTCTATATGTTATTACATCAGCTCTTATATTTTCAGATTTGTGTTTATAGATTAAAAAAAATACAGAAGACTGCAACAAAAAGGCTTAAGTGTGGCTGACACACAGAACTACTGAGTAGTTAAGTTTTGTGCATTATTCAAATTGTAGATAACTGTTGACTTCCAAATTTCTCAGCAGTGGCCTAAACAAGTCCCCTGAGGTTCATATTTAATGTTTTGCTGCATTTTGGGAGGTCTGTAAAAGGTATCCCCTACCTTTAAGTTTGCTCAAATCTAGAGTATTCCAAAAACAGGACCAGTATGACGTAACGAGTATTTACATTTGTTAGTTAAAAAACGCCATCGATGAAAATGATTTGACGATCTTGTATGATAATTATGTACATCAGAGTTCAAAGAAAACTTATTTTGTAAATAAGGAGAAAGAGTTTTTGCATGATAACGTTGCATAAAAGAACATATTGCATTTTATTCAAATCTTGCAATTTAAGGGTGTGTAATGATTTAGAAAGTTTAGATGTTGAAGCTCTATAATCTGATTTTGTACAAATTCGAATTGCTTTCTTTTGAAGTAAGAAAAGTCTTTGAGTTTGGCAAGAATACGTATTTTCCCAGATAGAATTACAGTAAGATAAAACAGATAAAATAAAAGCATTATAAAGAGTGAACTACATGTAACCTGGCAAATCATATTTCAGTCGGTTTAAAATTCCAATAAAACTAGAAATTCTTGTACAAACAAAATCAATATGGTCATTCCAACTCAACTTACTATTCAGTACAACACCTAAAAAATTTACAGATTCATAAAATTTCAAAAGCGTTTCACCAATTTTCAAAATCATATCACCAGTTTCATATTCACACCGCCGCGTTTAAAAAATACACATTGCGTTTTACTTATATTTAAAGTGAGCATATTACACTTAAACAAGTTTTGTACTTGAAAGAGACATTGATATCATTATGAGAGGCAAGAAGTGAGGTGTCGTCTGCATATAAAATGAAATGAGATTCATGGCAAGAGTTTACAATGTCATTTATATAGATCAAAAACAGTAAAGGTCCAAGAATGGATCCTTGAGGCACACCCGTATCAATGTTCTTAAAAGACAAATTAAAAGAATCATACACAGTAAATTGTTTTCTTCCATATAAGTAATATCTAAACCATTTAAAACATACACCTCTAACACCATAATATTGCAATTTTTGTAATAAAATTTCATGAGAAAGACAGTCAAAGGCTTTAGAAAGATCCATGAATACTGATAAAACATCTTTACCACCATCAATTTCTTGAATCATTCTGTCCTGTATTTCTATGACTGCCATAATATATCTGTAGACAAATTTTTACCAAAATCCATATTGACTATCATATAATAAATCATGCTGAAGCAGAAAATCATAAAAACGAGTAAAAACGATTTTTTTTTTCTATTTTTGAAAAACAAGGCAGAATAGATATCGGACGATAATTTGTAAATATTCTGGGATCATCTTTTTAAAAAACAGGTGTAACTTTTGATACTTTCATTTTAGACGGTACAATACCAGTAGTTAACGAAGAGTTACATACATACAAAAAAGGTTCAACAATGAAAGGCAAAACATGTTTAACAACATTTGAATCAATATCATCAAAACAACTACTTTTCCCAGATTTTAATGCCTTTCCAATATCTAAAATTTCCTCTACTGTAGCTGGTTTAAAAAACAAAGTATTAGTAATACGTTTATTCAAATAAATAAGAAATTCTTCATTATTTATATCAGTCATATAATCAGCGGATATGTTTGATCCAATATAAACGAAATATTCATTTAAACGTTCAGCAATTTTACTGGCATCAATATCAGTTCCGTTATACGAAAACATTTGTTGTTTATTGGTGTCAATCTTTTCCCAAGATAGCATTAATGAATTTCCATGTCTCTTTTGAATTATTTTTAATCAAGTCACACTTCTTCAAATAAAAGTCCTTCTTTGCTCTACGTAAACAAAAAGTAATTTTATTACGTATTTATTTATAACTTTTATAATTGGATTCAAAGGGAAAATTAACATAAATCTTATAATATTTATTTTTCTTTTTGATAAGTTTTAAAAGTTCACCTGTGATCCACGGTTTTCTGATTTCTTGGTTCCTTTTATTCTTCATTTTTCTCTTGGCCAATCCGTGTGTGCTAGTCGGCGCTAAGGGTAGCTAAGTTTTCTTTGGTAATTTTCCTAAATGTTTTTAAATTCTTGCTATTATGTTTCTCCTCTGGGTATAATGATATATAAAAAATATTGGTAAGTGATCAGAAATATCTGTCATCAGGATGCCTAACAGACTGGCATTGACTGGGGGCGGTGTTATCATTTTTAAATACATTGTCAATAATTGTGGCTGACGTAGCACCGACACGAGTTGGTCTGTCTATCAAGGGGTGAAATCCAGAAGAAACAGTTACATTTAAAAACTCCAATATCGGTGAACTTATATCTTTTTAGTCAAATCAATGTTATAATTTCTCATCAAATATACACAATTTTGTTTTATATTAATTTCACTAATCAGTTTTAAAAACAAGGAAAAGTAGAAATTACGCGGTGCGTAATATATGTCCCCGCCGGAATTAGCATTTTTTAGCAAAATGTACAATATACAAATTTGTAGGTCAAAAATCAAGGTCAAATGGCAAAGAAGTCAAAGGTCAAAATTCTGTGTAGAAGTTTTGAAGCGCTCACCTAGTGCCATCACATAAAACAAACGGAATCAAAATCGGGTAAGAAATGGCGAAGGAGTAGCATTTTGGAGCAAAATGTACAAAAAATGTAGGTCAAAAATTAAGGTCAAAGGTCAAAGAAGTCAAAGGTCAAAATTCTGTGTAGAAGTTTTGAAGCGCTCACCTAGTGCCATCACATAAAGCAAACAGAATCGAAATCGGGTAAGAAATGGCGAAGGAGTAGCATTTTGTAGCAAAATGTACAAAACAGGTCAAAAATCAAGGTCAAAGGTCAAAGAAGTCAAAGGTCAAAATTCTGTGTAGAAGTTTTGAAGCCCTCACCTAGTGCCATCACATAAAGCAAACGGAATCGAAATCGGGTAAGAAATGGCGAAGGAGTAGCATTTTGTAGCAAAATGTACAATACAGGTCAAAAATCAAGGTCAAAGGTCAAAGAAGTCAAAGGTCAAAATTCTGTGTAGAAGTTTTGAAGCCCTCACCTAGTGCCATCACATAAAGCAAACGGAATCGAAATCGGGTTAGAAATGGCGAAGGAGTAGCATTTTGTAGCAAAATGTACAATATAGGTCAAAGGTCAAGGTCAAAGGTCACGCCTGAAATTCTGTGTAGAAGTTTCAGAGCTCCCATGTAGTGCTATCATATAAAGCAAACAGAATCAAAATTGGCTCATAAATGACAGAGAAGTAGCAAATTGAAGATTTTGATCACACACGGACGCACACACGGACGGACACACGGACGCACGGACGCACGGACGGACGGACGGACACACGGACACACACACGTACGGAGCCCGTTTCATAGTCCCCTGCTCGAACTCGTTCGGCGGGGACAAAAAGGAGTGAATGCAGAAATTGAATACTTTTGTTGACGATATATCACTCCGACTATAATATTTCGAAATGATCTAAAATTCATTTTGATAAATAAATAATAAATTCCTCCACAATGCTCCGTAGGCTCCTAGAGTGTGAAATTCAACCCTTCTCGGATGAAGAGGCCAACTCCACCCCCACGACCAGATGGTCGGTCAACATGGACGAATTTGTAACCTTCAAGAGCAAAAGGAACACGTGTAGGTGAATTTATCCACGTTTCAGATATACCTATCACTGAAAACTTAAATTTAATGCATGAAAGGTAAGTATGAATTCTATCGAAGTTCTGAAACATGCTCCTTGCATCGAAATGAATCATGCTGAAGTATTTAGCCATTAAGTAATTTTCTACGGCTTCATTCAATTCAGAAGTCAAATAATATTTAGCTGGGGTAGGATTAAAATTTTCATCTTCAACTTGATAATCATTATAATCTAAATTGGGAAAATTTAATAATTCATCTTTGGATTTTTTTTCGGCGAAAATAAAGACTTAAATTCTGAGTCTCCATTTTTTCCAAAAGGTAAACAAATTAAATGATTACATTTATTGTTCAGATTTGAACATATATTTGTATTAGTTACATTATACGTCTTCAAATTCACATTTTGTTTAATATTTTGGTCTTCTTTTATCGCAAAGTCATTTGACATTTCTAAAACGTGAGAATACAAAAGGAAAATAAATAACACAACAATTGTGAAACAAAGAAAAATGACAAAACAGTAATGCACTGGAAGTGAAGATGAAAAAAAAATACAAATATATATTTCCCTCCTGTGATCAAACAGTATCATGGGGGAACATTTATGAGAAAAGAGAAAAAACACGGGTAATGTTTCAACGTATTCATTTTTGGAATGCGTCAGCAGTGACATGCATGGTTTGTAATGTCGTCAGAGTTTGTCTAAGTCCTTTTTGGTGTGTATTGTTTTTTTGATCGTCTTTCCTCTGGTGGCAGGTAACAGAACAACAATTCTTCCATCAGCGGAACAAGCTTCCTTGACCTTATGATGACCCTTTGCGGCCCGCAGGAGTTCCGGATTGGTGCTCGTCAGAGCCTCATCTATGCCCATGCCAGTCCCTTTCAGCTTCCTCCTAGCGCGAAGAACCGCACTGCGCATGCGGTAGGAGCAGAACTTGGCAATGAAAGCGCGAGGTTTCCTGATATGTGTGCTGTTCGATCCCGCATCCGTCGTGTTGTTCCTTGGAGCGATGCGATGCGATCGGTCAAGATCGGCCATTGTTAGGGGGATGCCAAGGCGTTCGGAGGCTAATTGGCAGATGACCTCATCGGTGTTCTCGGCGTCACTCTCTTTCACACCGTAAAACTTCAAACAATTGCGTCGCGAGTATTGTTCGGCTTCGTTCATGGCGAGTGTCAGATTGTTGATGGACGTTGCCTGGGCATCGACAATGCCTGCTAGCCTCTTTATCTCAGCCGCCTTGGCATTCTGAGACATCTCAATCTCCAATGATTTCCCATCGATATGTTCTAATCATTCCCTTACGGTCGCATTGGCTTTCTCAAGCTCATCTAGTCGCTGAATGAACTTCGTAATATGTTTGTCAATAGCCCTTTCAATGGCGCTGTCGATGGCATCTAGAAAAGCTGAGCTTTTGAGGTAGTCCTCAACCGCCTGAAGGGCTGCTGCTTCCGCGGTAGCTTTCGCTTTGGCCGACATTTTGAACAAGAGACCCGCGGGTCTAGCGCTCACCTGAGTATCGCAAGTTCACCTTTCACGCAGTCACTAATCTAAATTTTTCACGGCTCTACCAAAATTTGACCAGGCATTCTCAAGTAGAAGATGAAAATGTACAATAAGGGCCCAAAGTTTTTAAGATTCCTTAATTATTGGGGATTGGGGCCCTCTGGGGCCCTCTGGGTGGGGCATGGTGCCCATTTTGATAAATTTAGATCCTGACCCCCTAGGGATGCTACCTGCCAAGTTTGACGAAAATCCATCATGAGGTTTTCAGGAAGAAGATGAAAATGTACAATTCAGGCCCCAATTTGGACCTTCCCAACCACCCCCTACCCTGCCCCCAAGAGGGGCACCCCTGGATATCCTATGAACAAACTCAAAAATACAGTCATTAATGTACTCACTCATAGTATTATCTTAGCTCTATAACTTCTGATTCTAGAGAAGATTTTTAAAGATTCCTTCATTTTGGGGGTTTGGACCCCCCTGGGAGCCCCCTGGTTGGGGCATGGTGCCCATTTTAACAAATTGAAATCCTAACCCCTTAGGGATGCTACCTGCCAAGTTTGGTGAAAATGGGTCATGGGGGTTCTAAAGAAGAAGATAAAAATGTACAATTTAGGCCCCATTAGGACCCCTCCTCACCCTCCTCCCCTGGGTCCCAAGGGGGGGGGGGGGGGCACCCCTGATTCTGCCATGAACAAACTTGAAACTACAGTCATCAATGTACTAACTCATAGTATTAACTTAGCTCCATCACTTCTGGTTCCAGAGAACATTTTTAAAGATTCCTTAATTTTTTTTTTTTTTTTTTTTTTTTTTGGGGGGGGGGGTTGCCCCCCTGGGGGCACCCTGGGTGGGCCATGGTGCTCATTTATTTATTTATTCTCCACTCATGGGACGGATAGCCCTGGTCAGCTAAGAGCTGTTTTTCACAGGGGTCCGACCATATACAGTATTACACAAAAAAAACAACAACAAACAAACAAACAAACAAACATACAATTATTAAAATATACAAACATTGAAACACACGTAAAAGGAATAAGAAAGAGATAGAAAAAAAATATTTGTACAATATATGCAATATGCTTAGAAATACACACAATACATTGCAATATAATATGCATTACATTATTTTAAAAAAATATTCACACAGAAGAAAGGATGCCTCCATCGCTACACATTTTTCTGTTTTTATACAATTTGTATGTAATGAGTTCCATGACCTTTTACCCCATGACCCTTAATCCAGATCAGTTCAGAACCCCAAAACCCAAACCCAAACCTCCAAACCCCAAAATAATTTACTGCCACTTCAAAATGTATTGTTATTACATGTCAGGATGAATCGTTTGAAGGATAGGATAGAATTTGTATCCTGATAATTTAAATCATTCCATAGTTTAGCTCCTCTGTACCTTAGGGATCTTTTCCCATAGTTAGTTTTCGGTCGAAAAAGTTGTAGTTTCTTTTCACCTGACCTAGTACGATACACTAACTCACGATAACAAAATAACTCACATAGATATGGCGGATAAAAGTTAAACACAGCTCTGAACATAGTACATGCTAACTGTTTCCACCACCGTAAATCAAGACGGTCGAGTTTCAGTACAGTGTACAATGAATTTGAAGGATATCTATAATCAACATTCATAACAATTCGTAAAGATCGATTTTGAAGAACTTGCAATTTTCTCAAAAGCGATTTACTAGCGTTGCTCCATACAGAACTACAGTAATCAAAATGACATTGAATTAAAGATTTAAAGAATGTCAAAGCAACATCTTTATCAATATATGGACGCAGTCTTCGAAGCAGGTAGATATTCTTCACAACCTTATTCATTACAAGATCAATATGTTTGTTCCATGTTAAATTCTGATCAATGACCACACCAAGATATTTACAAGATTTAACTTGCTTAATTTCATTACCATCAATATAAATATGACAGTTAGCCAGATCATTTTGAACATATTTCAAACGTTGTTGTGTTCCTATGAACATCAGTTCGCATTTCTTCACATTCACTAACAATTTATTTTGCTTTAACCACAGTGATAAACTGTTTAAATCGTGATCAAATTTGGTAACAATTTCAGGTATGTTCTCTGAAGACGTAAACAGGCACGTATCATCTGCATATAGCGATACATTGCATCGCAGTCTATTCGGCATATCATTGACGAACAAGGAGAACAATAACGGTCCCAGCAAGGACCCTTGTGGTACACCGCATGTTACTCTATTACTATGGGATGCATAACCATTAATGGACGTGAACTGAGTTCTTCCATCAAAGTAGCTCTTAAACCAGTTCATAGTAGAATTGTCAAACCCATACAGTTTTAGTTTCTTGAGCAATATACTATGATTAACCATATCAAAAGCTTTACGCAAATCAATCATTACCAGCCCAGTAAAATTGCCTTTGTCTGTCTCACAAAGCCATTTATCTGTCACATTTAATAAGGCAGTTTGTGTAGAATACTTAGGTCTGAAACCTGACTGACAGTCAGATAACACATCATACTTACTGAGATAACTGAACAGTTGATTATACACAACACTTTCCATAATTTTGGCCAAGATCGGGATCACAGAGATAGGTCTATAATTTTCCAATAATGATTTACTACCCCCTTTATGTACAGGTGTTACCCTAGCACATTTCCAATGACTGGGTACAATGCCAGTATGTAGTGACAGATTAATAATGTGAGTGACAACAGGTGCAATAATAATGGATACAGCTTTTAACAACTTAGCTGGTAGATTATCTGGACCTGTTGCCTTACTTTCAGATAATTTTTTCAATATCATTTCAACGTCAGAGGATATGACGTCCTGAAACACAAAGGAGGGCAGATCAAGATAAGACAAAAATGACTCTTCACACTGATCTGTATCATCTACATTATCATCATGTAAATCTTTACCAATAGATATGAAATAATCATTGAAAATATTAGACAATGCCTGGCCGTGTACAATATTACCGTTCACTTTAATAGAAGTTGCTTGCTTACCAGTTTTCTTTCCAGGGGTTAATGAGTGCAAGGCATTCCATACTTTTTTAGGATTTTCCACTGCAGACCCTATCTTCATAGAGATAAAATCACGTTTAGCTTGTCGAATAATTGCAGTTACATTATTACGTGCAATCTTATATTTTTCCCAATCATCATCATTCCTAGTTTTCTTGGCTTTAGCCTTAAGGCGATCTCTATCACGCATAAGGTGTAGAATAGTAGGAGTCATCCAAGGTGACTCTTTTTGTTTAATACGAGTTTTACGAAGTGGTGCATGTTTATTGATGACATCCATTAACATGGAGAGAAAAATTGAACAAGCAACTTCAGGATCATTTAACAAAAGTAATGGCCCAAAATTTAATTGATCCACATCTCTTTTGAAGGCATCTGCATCAAAATGCCTCATATTTCTTCCAGTTTTATACTTATGACCAGTAAAACTAGATTGTTGCCGACCAAGAATGCAGTATATCATGTAGTGGTCACTGATGGACAATTCAACAACACCACTTTTGATTATTTTATCTCTAGTACTACAAAATATGAGATCAACTGTTGTGGAAGTTACATTAGTTACTCGTGTTGGCTTGTCAATAATCTGCTGACAATTATATGACTTCATGATATCTAAGAGCTTATTTGTGTGCCATGCATTCATTGTGACATCACAATTCATGTCCCCTAAAATAAAATATGGTAAGCCCAAATCGTCAATCTTTTGCAAAACTTGATCAAAGTCATTAAAAGTTTGAACATTTGAATTCGGTGGTCTATACCACGTTATGACAATAAATGACTTTTGTTTTTCATTGTGAATTTCTGTGATTATCATCTCCAGTTTGTCATTTATACATAGGTCATCTCGTTGAACAAATCTAATGTTGTTATTCAAAAAGACTGCAACCCGCAACCCCACCACCTCATTTTAACAAATTGAGTTCCTAACCCCCTAGGGATGCTACCTGCCAAGTTTGGTGAAAATGGGACATGGGGTTCTCAAGAAGAAGATGAAAATGTACAATTTAGGCCCCATTAGAACCCCTCCCCACCCCCTCCCCTGGGTCCCAAGGGGGGCACCCCTGATCCTGCCATGAACAAACTTGAAACTACAGTCATCAATGTACTAACTCATAGTATTAACTTAGCTCTATCATATCTGGTTCTAGAAAAGAAGATTTTTAAAGATTCCTTAATTTGGGGGGGGGGGGGTTGGGCCCCCCTGGGGGCCCCCTGGGTGGGGCATGGTGCCCATTTTAACAAATTGAGTTCCTAACCCCCTAGGGATGGTACCTGCCAAGTTTGATGAAAATCGGTTATGGGGTTTTCAAGAAGAAGAAAGAAGAAGATGAAAATGTAAAAAGTTTACGCACGACGCACGACGGACGACGGACGACGGACGACGAACGACCACCGCCGGACGAAGGGCGATCGCAATAGCTCCCTTGAGCCTTTGGCTCAGGTGAGCTAAAAATAGGCACCAGTTCGTTCACGACTACGGCAGAAACACCAAAAGTATTACAAACGCATCCTGTAAAAGAACTTAAAGGCAATCATTTGCGCAACGGAGGAATTATTTTTTGGCAACGTCATAAAGTACGTGTATGACCTATTCAAAATGCATCTGTACGTGTTCCAGCTCGTATGGTCAATGAAAATTGTTTGCGACATACGGTATAGGCCTACATGTGTATCACTATACCCGAATTGCCCATTCACTCAATGTGGCGGTACCAAAACAAAAACAAAAACAAAAACAAAAAATGTCGCACGCTTCAAAAAAGGTTTTTGATTCTCAGCGGAATAATATTCAGCTGGAATTTCTTACCCATGCTCCTGGCGAAATGCAAGGCTATGTTCAGAATTTTAAACGCATGAAACTTCATAAATTTGAATGTAGAAACATGTTTTTCATTTCAATGTGACCAACTTTTATTTTTGTAGTGATTGAGTTCTATTTGAAATTTTGAATTTGCTATAACACTCTGTTCTTTTTTTCAAGATTCAATTCAAATTTATTTTCATTTCCAGTAAATACTCAGTACTAGTAAAAAGGGAGATTTATATACAATGCATTACCAGATGTAATTTGACTGTACAGGGATCATATCGTGTTCTGTATATTTGATGCTTTCTCCCTAATCATAATATAATTACAAAGTCCATGTGCACGTTGTGCATTAGCGTGTGTGCGTGTGTATGTGCGTGTGGCCTGTGTTGGTGGGCGTTTGTATGTGTTCGTGACTGTGTGCTATATAGATTGTGTGATTTAGCTATAAAAAAAAGTGAGACATATATATAAATAATCATGCATTCTTGCAAATGTGTATTATCGTGCTAGTGTGAATTTTGTTCTTTTCTTTACGGTCTAATCATTGAAGTGTAGAACTAAGATATGACTATCATTCTGCTGATAATTGCGTCTGTTCTATTTTGTGTGTGTGTGAGTGTGTGTGAGGGTTTTTTTTTTTCTTTTCTTTTTTCTTTTTTCTGGTACTGTAATGCAGCTCACCCTGATTTTTTCACCTATGATAAATTTTGTTGAGACTCATCACTTGTTTGTGTTTAATGTATTGTATTTCATCCCAGGACCATGGAGGCAAACTGCTCATGCTGATCAAGCCATTCTAAATAAGTATATTGTAATAAAATAAGATACAACATACCTGTACAGTGGACTCCCGTTAAAAGGAAGTCCTCGGGACCGCCAGTTTTCTTTCGTTATAACCATAATTTCACTATAACCGAACAAATCAATAAACAATAAAAGAACATACAGCGGATAATGTTGGGGCCTTATTTTTTACTTCGTTATAAGCAGAATAATCGTGTGCGTTAAAACGGGAGTGCACTGTACAGGCCTATGTATTGATGTTTTTCTTGTATGTGTTTGCCACCCATACAGACAACTGAACGATTGAAATTTGAAATGAATCACTGTTACGAGTATTGTAATGGTGGGTGTTATTATTTACTACAATTTCCCCAAAATAACTACACAATATCTCAAATAAGGTACTGTAACATCAAAGTAATGATACAAAATTATAAGAGCACCTACTGGTAAACAATATTTTACTTATACAATTTACCCACCTACGCCTCGAAATTTTTCGAATAACAACCCTTCTTTATTAATGTTAATCAACTGTGGCTTCAATATTATCTACTGAATCAATAACCTTACAAGATTCATTTTTAAAAAAGACATTACAAAAATAGTTTTATAAATATCAACATTTAACTTTTTACTTTTAAACTATTTACTAACTTTTTTTAAATCAAACTCAATATCATCCTTCAAATTTTCAATTCCACAAAATGTTGGGTGTAAAACAAAGTGGTGTCATCAGCATCCCTTCAATGTATCCAAGCGCACTGCTGGTTACGCCTGGTGGGAGAAATTCAAGCAGCGGCACCCATAGCTCTCCGTCCATAGCCTGAGGCCCTGTCTGCTGCTAGATCAACCCACATAAATCCGGAACTCTGTGAATCGTATTTCAAATTGCTCTCCAGCACTCTCACCAAGCACGATCTAAACAACAAGCCTTCGCAAAATGTGCAACATTGATTAGACTGGATTCTCGTTTGTCCACAAGCCGGTGAAGATCGTTGGTCAGAAGGGGAACCAGCACGACAGCATGCATGACGGCAAGTGCCTCCGGACATTTCATTCCGCCATTCATTATATGCAAGGGCAAGAACCTGTCGCAGTCCCTGATCAGAGGTGCCCCACAGGGGACAGCTTTCGCTTGTTCAAAGAGTTCATACATGAACAGTGAGCTCTTGGAGCAATGGTTTGCATTCTTCGTAAGGCAGATTCCACCAGCAAGGACAGTGTTGTTGCTGCTTGATGGCCATGCTGGCTCCCACATCACTCTGAGGAGTCTGGAGAAGGCCAAGGCCAAGCAGATCGAAATGCTGTGACTACCACCCCACACCACAAACTGGCTGCAACCACTGGACTCTACAGTCTTTGGGCCAATGAAGAGGGCATACGCTGAAGAATGTGTGCAATTTATGCGCACCAATCCAGGGCGTATCATCACACGATATGATTTTTATGAGCTGTTCTCTAGAACATGGGCAAGGAAGGCAAGCAGAAAAAATGAAGTCCAAGGTTTCAAGGCCACAGGAGTGTACCTATGTACTGCAGCAGCAGTCCCACGAGAGGTGTTTGGGCCATCGGAGCCTTACAAAGCAAACCAGTCCATCCCAGACAAACAACAGCCAGAAACGACACCTGTCACTAATTTAGTTCAGGGACCGCCCACTCTGATCGCTCCACAGACAGACAGACAGACAGACCTGCCGCTACTGATGTTCCGGATGCTGACCTAGAGGTTACAGCTGTAGCACCTCCCCTAAATGTTAACCAAGCAGCCAGATGCTCGATAGGGACAAAAGAAAGCGCCTCTAGTGACTACTGGTACATCATCACTGAGTGATCCGCTCCGCGAACCAGTTGCTCAAAAAAAAAAAAAAAAAAATAGAAATGTCGCTATGGCGACTGGTATGCCTCCGCCATAATGCATGATTCTCCTAATACGTCTCTAGTACATGTGGACAATGTGTGAATACATTTTCACAAAATTTGCAAAATATCAAAATGACATGTTTGTCGCAAATGTAAATGTTCACCTTCCTTGACCTAGATTTAATTGGATGAATAGGAGAGCATGTATTTGGGGATTTAAGGACTTTAACTTGACTTTGACCCTTTCAAAAGTTTATGCATTTAGTAATTTTCAAGGTATGAAGAAAAAGTGCAATTTCTGTATTGAATAGTAAATTGTTACCATTTTCATCTGGCCTTTTGACCCTAAAATTCATAAGAGAATTACTGTCAGGCAGAACATGCATAAATATGTACTAAGTTTCAAGATAGCTTGAGCCACTTCCAAGATATGGAGGAAGAAGTAAGTTCAGCACTTTCACCTGATCTTTGACCTTTTGACCTTTGACCTTTTTGGCAAAAAAAAAAAAAAAAACTACTTCCCAGAGAATCTCTATTGGGTAATACATGCATATGTACCCCAAGTTAAAAAAAAAAACAACATAATCCTGCTGGCATTGCATAAATGCATGTATGAGGGAAATAGTAAAATTTTGAAGTGTTGCCCTCGATCTTTGACCCCTGACCTTTGACCCCATGAACCCGAAATTCCCTAGATAATCACTGCCAGTCAGTACATGCATATATACTATGTTCCATGAAGATACCCTGAACAATTTCAAAGATAAGGAGAAAAAAAGTGAAATTTCAACATTTTTACTTGACCTTTTGACATTTAACCTTTGACCTCATGACGCCAAGATTTCACCAGAGAATCTTAATTGGGTAATACATGTATACAATAAGTTTCAAGAAAATACTTATCTTCAAGCATTGCATAGATATGAGGGAAATAGTGAAATTTTAAGCATTTGACCTTGACCTTTTACCTTGAGCATGTGCACCCAAATGTTGATAGGCACAACCTCATCCCCTAATACACATGCATGCCAAGTTTAATTAGGATACCTCAAAAGGTTGTTAAGTTATGCTGTCCACAAAATTCATTACGGACGGACGGAAGGACAGACGGACGGACAACCCGAAAACATAATGCCTCCATCACCACTTCGTGGCGGAGGCATAAAAAAAAAACCAAAGTCGATGGGCGGTACCCAGCTGATGACAGAAGATGAATTTGTGGAGGCACTCCGGAAGAAGGACGACGACAAACGGAAAGATAGTGAAGACTAGAAATGTCGCTACGGCGACTGATGCCTCCGCCATAATGCATGATTCTCCCAATAGGTGTATAGTACAATGTCTTGACAATGTGTGATGACAATTTCACATAACTGGCAAAATATCGAAATAACAGGTTTGTCAGAAATATCTTGAATGTTCACTTTCCACGAACTGGGTTTGCTATAACTGTCTATTAAAGAGTGCAGGTACACATATTTGGGGAATTGAAAAATTTTACTTGACTTCTGACCGACCTTATTATAAGTTTATGCATTGAGTATAATTTTCAAGGTATGAAGAAAGAGTGTAATTACAGTACAAAATATTTTTTTTTTCATTTAAACCTGACCTTTGACCCTTAACCTTTGACCTTTGACCTTCTGGCTGGAAATTTCCAAGAGAATCTCCATCAAGTAATACATGTACATATATTAAACACTTTTAAAACTAATAATGCAATCATTGCATATACTAGTATACATGTATGAGGGAAATACAGTAGTAACATTTTGAGGAGTTGACCTTGACCTTTGAACCCCTGACTATTGACCCATGACCCCTAAATTCCCTAGATAATCCCTGCCAGTCAGTACATGCATATGTACCATGTTCCATGAAGATACATTGAACCATTTGCAAGAAAAGTGATATTGCAACATTTTCACCTAACCTTTGACCTTTTGACCTTTGACCTTATGACATGAATCTCTCTCTGGAGAATCCTTCTGCAGTAGTACATGTCTACACTAAGTTTCAAGAAAATAACTGCGGGCATTGCATAGATATGGGGGAAATAGCAACATTTTTAGCATTTGACCTTGACCTTTTGACCTTTGACCTCTTGTCAATGTCACTAGAATCTACTCAACTAATTGTCCCATCATACATCATCCTTGGACCAAGTTTGGTGAAAGCTGCTTCATCCAGTTTTGAGTTATCACATAAACAGATAAATTTTAGGATTTGACCTTGATCTTTGACCTTTGACCTCTGTCCGATTTCACTGAAAAACTAATCAAGTAATTGTCCCATCATACATCATCCTCCAACAAAGTTTGGTGAAATTTGCTCCATACAGTCTTGAGTTATCGCGTAAACGGATACAATTTCACGATTTGACCTTGACCTTTGACCTTTGACCTTTAGCCGATTTCACCCAAAATCTTATCAAATCGTTGCCCCATCATACTTCATACTTGGACCAAGTTTGGTAAAATTCCAGTAAATATTACTCAAGTAATCGCGTAAACGAAAGCGGACGGACGTACGGACGTACGGACGTACAGACGTACGGACGTACGGACGTACGTACGGACGGACGGACAACCCGAAAACATAATGCCTCCGGCACCACTTCGTGGCGGAGGCATAAAAAGGAATGACTGAGAGCGGAGAGGAAGAAGAAACGTGATGAGAAGCAATCCAAGGTGAAGGGAAAGCCCCCCCCCCCCCCCCCCCCAGCCACAAAAGGAAAGAATGCAGCTACAACATCACACCCCAACCCCAGACTACACCAGAGACACCTGACACATGCGACGGCAGCAATTACCTACTTTGATGAATCTGATGGGGGTTGGGTTTCCTGCCGCTCATGTGGGGACTGGTATTATGAGACTTGTATCAACAAGTACGGAAAGAACATGGCTCTGTTTGTTTGTGAAAGTTGTGAACTGGACAGTGAGTAGGACTAGTGAGAAAAGCAAGATAGGTGATCAGTCAGACCAAATGTGATGCATATTGTAGATAATGTACATTAAACTCCAGAGGGGGGCAAATCATTTAAGAAAAGTGTTATTCCGTGAACAAAGTTGATAATTATTTGGATTTGCTTTATCAAACCGCAAATAACCACTTGCCGTCGATCGATTCAACACCTATTGCCCCCCCCCCCCCCCTTCCCAAACCCAAGGCCAAATTCATACAATGAGAACTTACAATCTTTGCAAGGAGAACAGTTTTGGTCTATCATTATCACAATGTTTCTTCCAGTGACTGGAATCTTGTTCAATTTGGCTATTCAGTTTCATGTAACTATCCCCTCGCCCATCCCTCCCCCTCCCCCTCCAAGTCAACACCTACTCTTCCCTGCAATGGCATTTCATGGCTACACTTTTCATGAACACAAATGTTCAAAGTAATGGTTATAGGTTATTTGTACCATGTTTTACAACCCATTTTATGTCCAAAAATTAGTTGGTCCACTTGCCCCACTTGATGGGGCAAGTGGACCTTTTACCACTCGCAATTAAATACATTGTGCCCAATATATCATTGATACCATTATTTTGAAGAACTAATGTGCTACTACTTTCATTAGAAAATTAATTAGAATTGCTTCACTCGCAAACAGTAGTCCAGTTGCCCAAGTCTCCCCTAATGTGTTACTATTGTACAATGTAGGTATTTGCAGAAGTAGTTTCCTCTCTTAAAATTTATAAGTCATGATCTAGAGGGGAGGAATGTGATATCTATGAGTAAGCCACAAGGCTTTGGATATTCATCTACAAATTGTACTATAATCATCGCATTAATATTCATGCATCTGTTATCTATTGTATTTTTATTCTATCTGTTATCCATATGCAATGACCACTCCTTGTTCTCTATCACCATATTTTGTAACCTACCACCTCAATGTAAAAGGTATCTTTCATATGATTATATATATCATTGTAACTGGATGGTTTTCAGCATTGCCGCATTCTCAGCACACTGGCGTACCTTTCACGCTCAACAACCACACGATGACACTTTGAAGAACTCCAAAGCAGACAGTGATGTACAATATGTACAAAGATGGTCGTTTATTGTCTTGTAGATGAAGTTCACAAGTCTCCCGGTGCGATATAAGAGAGTGGGTATCTCCCACTCAATGAGTGACCGATGAATACATGAATGCTCGAATCAACTAACTTCAAAGAACAAAATCATTCTATTTATAATGATTCTGAGGGTGCAGCACATGGTGCTATGGAAAATTTTGTCTAGCACCACCTAGCAACACCTAGCAACAACATATAGCATTTACATGCTCCACCCCTTAATAATTTATGCAAACCATCCTCCAATCAGTTGTCGGTTACATGGCTTTAGGCCATGATCATGCCTGTTCAAAAGTGACCATCAGGCTGACCACTAGACTACTCTCTACTTTGTCTTAGCGACTGTCCACTACCACCTGGCTGGTCATGATGGAAAATCCCATGTATATATGTGTGGTGCTTCTCCCTCCTCTCTGGGGCTAGCACCCTTCCCAAAACTTTCCATAAGTTTCCCCAGACTCGACATTTCTTATATATTTGATTGTAACAGTTTGTACTGGGGAAACAGCCGAAACTTTCCACAAATTTCCAAAGACTCAACATCTTCTCTGTATTTCTTTATATTATGGTTTGCGAACTCAACAATTTCTTTGTATCCCTTAATATTATGGTTTGCAAAGGAGAAGACAGTTTTCAGCTGAATGATCACCTTTTATACCATAGAGCCAATATGGCGGCTGCAGTATTGATGCACTAACTATATGCTGTAAAATGAAATGTCATCCTTTCAAATGACTGATATTCAATATCATCAATTTGTGGTGCATGTATGACACATGATTGATCCACTTGCTCTGTCACAATCATATTCATATGATATGATACGGTACTTAAGAAGGACTGACCACCAAGGTGGCCCACTGCTCGTTGAATAAACCTCACTTGAATTTTGGCTCTCAACCTCTCAAGTCATGACGTGTGCTTGGTCTCCTCTTTTTCAAATGTGAAAGTTATTGTAAAACTGGACCATGTGACTATTTCATAGTTTCTCCAGTACATTATATTGGCTATACACGGACTTAAAGTTCCCACCAAATATGGCAATCTACGGAAACATTGGCAGTTTTGATGAAACTGTGGAATCGTTTGAAGACTATGCGGATCGTATGGACGCATTCACCACAGACAATATAAATGCTGACAAACAAGCCAGTTTGTTTCTCGCCTGTGTTGGTCCAAGTACCCACAAACTTTTGAAAAACTTGTGCAGTCCAGTGCAGCCACATGCAAACAACTATCCTTAGCTGAAACAACTTCTATCTGAACACTACGTATAAGCCTGCTCCTAACACTATCGCGGAGAGACATACATTTTGGACAGAGAAGCAAATTCAACATGAATCAGTGCCAGACTTTGTAGTCTGTCTTAAAAATCTGGCGTCTACCTGTTCATTTGGAGCTTTCTTGTCGGAGGCATTACGGGACCGTTTGGTGTCGGGACTACATCCAAAAATGTCCCGCATGAAGAGACAACTCCTCTCCATACGTGAATTGAGATTCGATGATGCCAGGGCAAAGCGCATCGCTGAGGAGATGGCCGGCGTAGCCAACAAACAGCACATGGGAGGATCGACAAGTAGACTGGATGACCACCGAGTGGATTATTGTGCCAAACACTGAGCCCCGGAATAAGAAGCAGCAACGCCACACCGGGAAATCAGCGCCGGGAAAACCGTTTCAAAACAACAATTATAGTGCAAGTGCTGTGGAGGAGATCATTCCAAGGAGGATTGCAAATTCAAGAATGCTACGTGGATTTTTGTATAAAGAAAAGGATCCTATTAAACCAGTATTTAGATCGATGAAACGATCAAACCAGCATTAGACTCTGACAGTGAAGA
This sequence comes from Diadema setosum, assembly GCA_033980235.1. Lineage (NCBI taxonomy): Eukaryota > Metazoa > Echinodermata > Echinoidea > Diadematoida > Diadematidae > Diadema > Diadema setosum. The sequence continues at coordinate 11,245,068 of CM067064.1, forward strand.
CTCTCAGACTGTAGTGTCTAATGTTGTCAAGAATACCACTATGCACAATGTAGTCATGGTAGTAGGTGAGTACTATTCCGCTACATCGATGACATTTTGATCACGACGGATACGCGCAAGCAACACATGCAAACACTAACCGATTTTTGCCCGTCTAGAACATGTAGAACGGTACACTGTTCGCTTGAACTGCGAGAAATGTCAATATCTCAAGCCGTCGATCAAATACCTCGGACATCTACTCATTGCCGATCGGTATCAAGACACTTCAAGATAAAGTGGAAGCAATAAAGAACGCACCACGACCTGAAAATGTATCTCTAAGTCGAAGTCATTTCTGGGCATGATAAACTACTACGGAAAATTTGTGCCGAACCTGTGCTCAAAGTTGCATCCATTCTATGCATCACTGCAACATGCCGTGGAGTGGAAATGGTATTAGTAGAGCGGCTACGACCCAAAATACACCAAATCGTTCACTTTTTGAAGAAAGCGTGAAACTTTGCGCATCGTATCTGTGATACTTAGGGATCATTTTAAAAAATGGATCTAAAAAAATAGCGCCCTCTGGCGGCCGCCATTTTGAATTCCAATATGGCCGCCAAAATTTTAACACCCGTGTACAAAATAGCTTATAAATAACTTTCTTGTAAAACAGGTTTTTAATATGTATGAGGTATGAATTTTAAAAAAAAAATAATTCTTAGCATAATGGAACCAATTTAGATTTTTTTTTTATTTACATTTCTATTGATAATGGGAGGAAAACCTATTCGTTTTACATTTTTTCTGAAAATTGCAGATTTACCATGAGATGCAAAATTCTGTAAAATGATCATTATTCAACTAAATGTCATCAAATGAATTAAAAAAAAAATATCTTGAAGTATGCTGAATAGATTGTGAAAAGTTGGTGATTATTACATTTTTTACCAAAAAGTTATAACCCTTGAAAGAGAGTAATAACAATTTCTTCAGAATCACAAAAGTGAATAAGACATGCGCCCTCTGTTGTGGAGACATGGGCAGCTGCTTCATTCTTGTTGGTCAAAAGTTTTGTTCATCTATTGACATCTCTTGGCAGTCTACTCAGGTAAGTCTCTGCTAAGTTTAGCATTAATTCATGTAGAAAATGATATTTTAATGCTGTAGTTGATATGAAGCAATGTTTTTTTATCAGGATAAATGCTTATATTTGCAATAGTTTCCATGTTGAATAGTTGTACTGTTCACCAGTCCCATCCAGTCAAAATTGTGTCGGGTGACAGTAGTAGTGTTTGCACGTAGATTTATATACAAATATAGATCTATGATCATTCAGAAGAGTTTTTAACAGTCAAATGAAGTTGTATGCATGCAGTCTCCACTGGTAATTTTGAAGAGAATTAAAATGTTGAGTCATCATAGATTTTTGTGATCTTTCAATTAGATCTAGGCCCTAGCCTAGGTAGTCTGTCCTAGCCTCGGGTTCGTGATCTAACATAGGGCCGAAGCCAGGATAGGGTCCGGGCATAATATGGTATCATAGATTTCACTGAAATTGTGAATTCAATAAAGGATTCACTAGAATACAACTATTATTGTCTCCTTTATAGAACAAATGTGGTGTAATCAAAAGCATGTAGATCTAAACTTAGTCTAGACCTACATCAGGACCATAATGTAGACCTGGACTGAAAAAGCAATGGAGTTAATTCATAAAAGATAATTTAAGATCAATGCACTGTGTATTTGAATGTCATTCTTTTGGTTTATAAATATAACAAAAGTAGAAAATGAACCTACTCTAATCCATTCAGGACAGGAATGGTGTTGCAGCAAAGGCAATTGCTATAAATTCCTTCCTCAAGTTGGCAACACTAGAAATTTCAATTCTCTTTCTAGAATACAGTGTAGACTATACCTAGTTCTTGAGTGTCCGGACAGGTTGGGTATCCGAACAGACAATTTTAGTATTTTCATTTCAACAAGATGGCATTGATTATTTTATGAATTTGTTGAGAACTATTGCTAGTATTATTCAAAATGAGATATATTCATGATATTTTCTATTATCGGACGCATTATTTTGGCAAAATTGAAAATAAAAACTAGACAATTAATTTTTGTTAAGCCTCTGGACACCCAACCCCCATACTATATAATAATGCAATGATACCCAATTTGGTCTCCATTTCAGAAAAGCTTAAAAAGTTTGTGAATTTTTTTTTTCTCTTTCTGTTCATCACATAGTGAAGAAGACATACACCCTCTCTTCCCAAGACATGCACCCTCTCTCCCGAAGACATGCACTCTCTCTTCCGAAGACATGGACTTCTGGCTGGACAAAATTAGGTAAGTTTAGCATTCATTCATCATAATGGTATCTTAAAGAAGATGCATAAGAGAAACTGAGAACAGTTGGGTATGATATATTTTCTTGAAATTGGGGGGGGGGGGGGGGGGGGGGAGGGGGTTGATGAATCTAATATTGCATTCCATAAAGATATCTTTGTATTCTTCGTAGTAATTGTGACAGGGCTTGTGTGAAATACAGCCTGTCATGATACACCCCAAGATGGCCACCGTGTTTCACACTATGATTTTATTGCATTTTGCTAAAACATTTATTGAAAAGTTTTAACACTTTTTTTTCTATATTCTTACAAGTCTTTCCCCATGATTATTGCTTATCACTTTATCACATTTCTTGAGCGTCCGGACAGGTTGGGTATCCGAGCAGATGATTTTAGAATTTTAATTTCAACAAGATGGCATTGATTATTTTATGAATCTCTTGAGAATTATTACTTATGTTATTCCAAAATTATATTCATGATATTTTCTATCATCTGATGCATTTATTTCTAGCAAAATTGAAAATAAAAAATAGACAGTTTACTTTTGTTAAGCCTTTGAACACCCAATCCCATCCTATTTTAATTTAAAATTTAATACAATATTATCTAATTTTGGTCTCCATTGTATGTAGAAAAGCATGAAAAAGGTTGAAAACAATTTTTTTTTCTCTTTCTGTTCATCAGATAGTGAAGAAGACAAGCACTCTCTCTTCTGAAGACATGCACCCTCTCTTCCGAAGACATGCACACTCTCTTCCGAAGACATGCATCCTCTCTTCCGAAGACATGGACTTCTGGTTGGAAAAAATTAGGTAAGTATAGCATTCATTCATTATAATTGTATCTTAACGAAGATGCATAAGAGAAACTGAAAACATTGGGGTATGATATGTTTGCTGGACATTTAAAAGATTTTTTTTTGGGGGGGGGAAGGGGGCTGATGAATCTAATATTGCATTCCATAAAGATATTTTCGTATTCTTTTTTTCTGTATTTTGAAATACAGCCTGTCATGATACACCCCAAGATGGCCACCGTGTTTTACACTATGATTATATCGCATTTGCAGGGCTGTCAACATTGCGTGAGACATTTGAAGATTCAGGCAATATTTTAGCTGCTAAGGTAGTACTAAAGCAAAAAAATACAGAATAGAATAAATAGAATAAAGCCCAAAACTTTCCAACCAGCTGCATTAGCTGATACAAATGCCTTTATTCTTTAGAAATAAGCCAACCAAAAAGCTGCAGCAGCTGAAATAAATGCCTTTGTTATTTAAAAATAAGTTATTTCAAAATAAAACATAAAGATCCCTGCCAATACACCCAGTATTAAAGAGAATTATTTTGACACTCAAACGAATACTTTTAAAGCAATAGATATCATTGTCCAATGAACAAGATATTTGATTCAGCTGTTGGAAGTATGGTTCATCTTTTTCATTCAAATCATTGTGTAAAATTTTTGTTTTAGCTGCCTGTTTCACCCTGCCAAGTAAAATTTAAAATGTCTCACGCAGTGTTGGCAGCACTCTGCATTTGGCTAAAACCTTCATCGAGAAGTTTTTAACACTTTTTGCTCTATTCTTACAAGTCTTTCACCATGATTATTGCTTATCGATTTATCATTTGCCATTTCTTCTTTTTTCCAGGATCAAGAGGAAGATAATAAGGGTTGAGAATAGCAACAATTAGCAAGTGTGCTGATGTGCAGATGCTACCCACAGTCCAGCAGCACTTGTGTGATACATGATGTCGAAGCTGTTCAGACTAGTAAAGCCTGGCGAACTGGCTGAAGTAAAGCGGCCTCCATTGGACTGGACCCTCTGCATTCTCTGTCAAGAGAAATCGTCAGAATATCTTACCCAGCCTTGGAAGGGTAGAGGGCGAGGGAATCATGAAGCTAAAGGGACAAGTTATCATTCATTCGCGACAAATCTGTTATGATTTAAAGAACTAGGCAAAGTTCCTTTGAATGTTGTTCCTGAACAATTAGATGATGGGTCTGGCATTGAAGAGACATTACAAACGAACAAAGCAATGTGGCATAAGACTTGCCGGAATATGTTCAGTGACTTGAGATTGGATCGGCAAATAGAAAAGCGTGAACTAGAACCAGACAATGGCAACAGCTGCAGCAGCAGAGTTAAAGTGAGATGGACTAGTGTTCAAGACGACCATTCCACTGGACAGGATCAAGCTCTTTGTTTTTTTTTGTGATAAAGAAGCTGGAACGGCAGGATTGCATGATGTTATGACAACTGGGATGGACCAGACAGTTCGAAAGTATGCCACAGAGCTTCAAGATACAAGACTCCTGGCTAAATTGGCCCCAGGTGATATGATAGCACTGGATGCAAAGTATCACAAGACTTGCCTGTCGGATCTATACAACAGGTGCGTTGATTTATGAGAAATTGGTGTGAGGGGCGACCTGTGCTGATGTTTCATTGCCCAATGAAATATAGGTAAAGGATTATGGAGAGTTTTAAATGTTGATCACTGCCTAGATTGACAAAAAGTAGACACTGCCCATAAATCATGCGCCATTTTTTATATCTCTATGGTTGTAGTATTTTGGTGGGATGAATCATGATTTCAAATTAACTTTCAAACAGTTAAATATAATAATACAAAGTTTACGATAATAGGAAAAGTGCATATCAGGTTTTGTTGTTTTTTTTTGTTTGTTTTTTTTAGCACAGACCAAAATGTTCAAATCTACCTAACAAAATGAGACTGCACTCACCATATTTGCAAATAACTAATGGTCAAATAGCAACTTTCTAGAAAATTAGTAAAAAGTTTTCCTCAAATCTTTTGTTTCATACCAGGCTTTATATCGTTTGATGCTGATACATGCGTTATCGTATCAAAGATCTGTGTGGTGGTGATATTAAATATGATATCAAAATTTGTTTTTCAAAGGAATATATAAAAATTTGTACCCTCCCAGCACAAAATTGCAAAATTCCTTTGATTGCTTAGGCATCGATAAATAAAAACATGTAAAATTCTGTGTTCGCTTTTGTATGTTTGTTTATGAATTAATTCAAAAGAATATTTGAATTCTGAATAGATATCTTAAAAATGTTTTAGACTTCAAACTTTACATTAATTTATGTTTCACATTCTCTCTATAGGTATAAACGGGTGAAAAACACAAGACTTCAAAGCTCTTCTGACAGTCACGACTCGTCCCATAAAAGTATCGCACTTGCGGAGCTGATCTCTTTACATTGATGAAAGGAGGATGGTTGGGCCTAGTGTTCCTGTCATCTGTCTTGCCGACCTTGTCTCTGTGTACACAGAGCGCCTGGTGGAACTGAGTCCGGACAATACAGAGATAACGGTCAATTCAACCCGCGTGAAAGAGCGTCTCCTATTGCATTGTCCATATCTGAAAGCTGTGAGGCAAGGAAGAGATGTTCTCCTGACGTACGACACTGCGATCGGAGATGCCATCCAAATGACATGCTTTGATGATGATGATTCTGAAGCACTACAACTGGCAAAGGCAGCTTTAATTATCAAGAAACAACTTTTCTCCCATGGCAGAAAATTCAATGGATCCTTGATAAATGATTCAGCTGAAAACACAGTTCCTACCAGACTGATGGCACTGGTCAATATGATCCTTGATGGTCCAAGTATCAAGTCGCAGACGCGAAAAGATGGTTCGTCGACACGAGCAGCTCGAACCATTAGTGAACTCATAATATTCAATAGCATACAGGGCAATCGTGTGACGAAAGATGCAGTTCGACATAACGCTGACAGAGAGGTCCCTGTACCGACTTACATAGGCCTGAAAGTTCATGCACAGACACGAAATCGTGAGTTGATTGACAGCCTCCACAAGCATGGATTGTCAATATCATATGATCGGGTTCTCAAAATATCATCATCTATCGCAAATGGCATCATCAATCGCTTTGAGGATGGAGTAGTCTGCCCCCCTCAGTTGAAGAAAGATCTTTTCACGACAGGACAGGTTGACAACACTGATCATAATCCCAGCGCAACGACAGCAGTTGGCTCTTTTCATGGAACTGCCCATTCCTTATGTCAGCACCCCACTGAGAACAATCAAGGAACAGATGCTGACCCGATAGGTCTCGTTGACATGGAAACAGACAAGCGAATCCATCCTCTTCCTCTGGCAAACACAAACATCTTGCCTGCACCATCCATGCCAAAGGAATACAAAGCACCAGTGACGTACGGACCAATGCGACCAGATAGAGACAGTGTGATGAAGACCGCAGTAATGAGAAAAAATGGCTTGAAAAGCAGTTATCTTTGATGGAAGAAGGAGACCTTTCGGTTGGTGATTTTGTGTCTTGGGCTGCATACCATGCAAATATGCAGATGCAACATACCTGTAAGCTGCCGACTACAATTGCACTGATGCCATTATTTCATGAAGTATCACACTCATTTGCAACAATAATGCATTGCATGTATACCAACCAACAAGCAACACACTTGTTAAACCCAGGACAAACACCAGTATTGACGATGGACCAACCTTTGTATGCCCTTGGGAAACAGATCCAGTGGTGATTCCCAGAGCGCTATGGTGAAGACAAGTATGTGATGATGTTAGGCCCTCTTCATATCGAAATGGCTGTCTTGAAAATGCTTGGTGATTTGCTTGATGGGACTGGTTGGAGTAATGCTATCGCCCAAGCAGGAGTTGCTACACAAGGGACAGCGGATAGTTTCATTCATGCATCACATGTAGCAAGGACAAGGAGAGCCCATCAAATTACTGCTTCTTCACTGTACATTCTCCAAAGGCAAGCTTTCAGGAAGGAAAAAGAATCAGCCATCCATGAGGATCCTGTCTCCGAGGAGAGCTTCACAGAATGGTGTGAGCAGCGAAGCAAGTTCCACCCTATGTTTCGATTTTGGAGCACAGTGCTTGATCTGGAACTGACTTTGTTGGCATTTGTGCGATCGATTCGGACATCAAATTTTGAGCTGTACGTGCAGACATTGTCTCATCTAGCACCATGGTTCTTTGCGCTAGACCATATCCACTATGCCCGTTGGATCCCTGTTCACATAAAGGACATGACGAGACTTGCCGAGCAGTGCCCAGATGTACATGAACACTTCATGCGTGGTGCATTCACATCAAACAAAACTGGGAATCCATACGCTGCAATTGGTTTGGATCACGCGCATGAGCAGGTGAATGCTCAAGTCAAGGGTAACGGAGGAGCCATCGGTCTGACAGAAGATCCAGGTGCCCTACAACGATGGATGGTGGCAGATGGACGGAACACTTAAACAAGGAACCAAATCAGATCTGGTTAGATTGCTTGAGACTCTCATCAATACTCCGTCAGCTGTCACAAACACTCCATCTACAGATGTGACAATCCTAGATGGTGCGGCGCTTGTGCATCTGATTCCAGTTAAGGAATCAAAAACCTTCGCTGAATATGCACAGGAAGCATTCATCCCGCACATCTTGTTCGAACTTGGAAAGGTCAAGCGCGTTGATCTCATTTGGGACATGTATCTCAAGAACAGTTTAAAGCTTTCAACAAGAGCAAACAGAGGTACAGGGACAAGGAAGAGGGTGTCTGGTAATGTGAAGCTTCCAGGGAACAGGAAAAACTTTTTGCGGAATGATGACAACAAGGATGAACTCTTCCGATTCTTAGGACAGCAATGTGTTTCCAAGGACACAGGTGACAAGGTCATCATTTCCACCCTACTGGACTCTGTTGTCACCTCTAGAGAGGATTACACCACAGATGGACTTCAACCATGCTCGCATGAAGAAGCAGATACGCGGATCCTTCTTCATGTCAAAGATGCTATGAACTGCGGGTTCAAGAGAGCAATGATACGAACTGTTGATACTGATGTTGTTGTGCTCGCTCTTGCCCATTTCCAGGACTTGCCAGACAGCGAGCAACTCTGGATAGCTTTTGGAACTGGCAAGGATTTCAGAGCTGTCTTAGAACAACACATCAAGCGATCATCTTACCAGTCAGGCCATGTGTGGGGACAATCACTTGAAATACAACCTCAAATTCCTGATGTCACTGAATGGGGGTGGGAGTCCGCCGAATCTGATGGTTTTGTTCCGAAGTGGTCCACCTTGCCCATCGCCGAAGCAGCTTGTCTTGAATTAATTTCATGTTACTGTATCAAATCTTGCAAGGGGAACTGCAAGTGCTTCAAGACAAAGCTGGAATGTACTGCACTTTGCAAATGTGGAGGGGTATGTTATAAGTAGATCAGAACAGATAAATGTGGACAGGACATCCTTATCTCCTATTTTTCATCTATACCACAAAAATCTCAACAAACATCTCATCAACAGTGCAGTTCGCTGATTATTGGATCCTCTGCCAGAAACTCCAAGAGGTTAGCCAACATCCTTACCTGGGAGTCGAACTGTCCAACACTCTTATTTTGGGAAAGTCAAGGCCTAATGGCTGCACTAGCACGGACTACATGGTGGCCATCTGAGAATCCTCTGATTTTGATACAACCAACATTTTTCAAATCACCAAAATGGATATATATGTTTGAACTGTGTGCTTGTCTTCGTGCAAATATCAAGTATTCACAGGTTTGCAAAAACGACTATATTGTGGCTATATGGTGAAATGAGCTCATTTGAAATATGTTCAAAAGTATCAAGAACATAGGCATATCGTATATTGTCACCTATTGTGTAATAGCATGGCGGCCATCTTGAAATCAAATACCGCAGATGCAAGTTCTGACACTGGCAATGTGTTTCTAGACATCGAAAACACTTGAACTCCTATGTGCAATAGAAGTGGAAATATGGACAGAGGGTGTTTTGATTTCGACAGCCATATTGGAATTCAAAATGGCGGCCCCAGAGGGTGTTATTTCTTAATTTCAATTTTGCAGACTACTGATATAGATTTTGATAATAAGCAATAATTTTCTAGACAAAAAAAAAAAAAAACAGGTATAGTCGTTTAGATTTAACTCCAAGGTGAAATAGCAAATAAAAGGGGACAAAACGAGCGCAAAAGTAATTTTATTTTGTCGGCCATCTTGGAATTCAATATGGCAGACCTCTGACATAGATTTTAATACTGCCATCATGTTCCTAGACACTGAAAACATGGGAAAAGACGTTTGAATCTCAGTCCTAGGTGCAATAGAACAGGAGATATGGCCAAAAGTATTATGATTTTGGTGGCCATATTGGAATTCAAAATGGCGGCCCCCAGAGGGCGCTATTTTTTGGATCCATTTTTTTCTACAATCCTCATGTATCATAGATACCATGTGCAAAATTTCATGCTTTCTTCAAAAAGTGAACGATTCTGGTGCTTAGCTGCTCTACTATATGCCAAATGTGAAGAAGCACTCTATACGGGAAAAAAAAAAACATGCTTGCCAGCGACCAAGTATTGATGTATTATGATCCCTCTAAACCACTCATACTGGGTGTTGATGCCAGCCTCTATGAGTTTGGCACAGTTCTGAGCCACAAACTAGATGGCACCAAAAAGCCGTCCATTTGAATGCATCCGAAACATTGTCTGCGGCTGAGAAAAACTATGCGCAAATAGACAAAGAAGAAATAGCGATTGTGTTTGGTGTGAAGACGTTTCAGCAGTACCTGTACAGGGAAGATTTCACACTAATCACAGATCATCAACCGCTAACACACATTTTCGGATCAAAAGCGGGGATCCCCACCCCCCCCCCCCCCCCCCCACTTGATCTGCTCCTCCAATGCAAAGATGGGCACTGTTATTATCAAGCTACTAGTACAAGATGAAATATCGGTCCTCAGGGTGCAATGCAAATGCTGATTTACTCAGTAGATAACCGTTTTCGTCGGTTACCCCGCGGATGAGTAGCTGTGTGTTCATCAAATGACAGTGGACCAGCTCCCTCATGTAAAAATTTGAATATCATTTGACTACGGCTTCAAAGTCTCCTATTATTACTCATTATGCATCGTAGTCTAGTCTCTTTCAAGACTTCCGAAATAAAGTAGAACATTTGAATGAGAACTTACCTGTTTGAAATTTAAATAGTACTTTATGAGGAAGGCGAAGGAAGAGACTACAGTCCCTCCTCTCAAACCCTTCTTCATAATCTCAGGTAGTTCTCAATAGCAGTAGGATGACTGTTTGATTTGGTAGTCACATTTTTTGGAGCTACTAATATTGCTGGACGTGCGTGTGGGCTCTCCTATTTAATACTCATTATGCATCGTTCGTAGTCTCTTCCTTCACCTCTCTCATAAAATACAATTTAAATTTCAAACAGGTAAATTATCATTTGAATTTTCTAAAAAACTACATGTACGTGTACATGTGGCTGATGTTCCTGAAGAACTAAGAACACTGACTGTTCTTGAAGCACGTCTCAATAGCAAAGAGATATCCTTTTACAGAAAATTCTGGCACTTCCTAGAGGCAGGCAGGCAGCCAGGAATCAAAGGAAGTGTTGTCAATGTTCCTGCTAGTGTAGAAAAAGTTTTTTGAGAGTCTACCAAGCACACCACAACAGGCAGGAATTGTTCCACTAAAGCTGAAGAGGAAAGTACCCTATGAAAACTATGTTGCTTTCCAACACATCCACCCAGAAGCGATCAGAACAGGACCGAGAGTTCTGAAGCGCGTCAAGAAGATGTGCACTTCACAACCTGTAAATGATAAGTGGGAAGATGACTGTCGCAGTGAAGACCCAGTAGTATGGGAACATCTTACTGGGTCCCAAACAGCTGAAGGGGAAATATCACATCAAGAATGTAATTCAATGGGAAAACAAAACCAAGAGTATGACAGCAATCATTCTTGCACAGAAAGTCCTGTGAATGATAACGAGCATGACGATACAGAGGAACGAACACAGGAGGCCTCAGACCCACTTGAGTGTCTGAGAGGAGTGAAACTTGATGCATGTGTCCAACCAACAGATCCAGCTCTAGTATCTGACAGCATGTACAGCATCGCTCCAGGTGAAGGGAGATGTCCTATCTCAATCATGCTTGATGAACAGTGTGAAGAACAGTCCTTGACATTGAATACCTGTTCTGTGCTCGGTACATTACCAAACATAAACAGGTAATGGACAACATATCTGTTGCTCTTCGTAAAGTGAAGCCTACAACAGCATCAGGAGAATTAGTGTAACTGCAAGCATGACAACAGATCTCAGAAACTAAAATCCATCATCTTCCAAGACAAGGCGTACAATATCTTGCAAACTGTTAGAGGCTCACCACAGTACTGGCAGAGTGTGATTTACAAGTTGCTGGCAGCTGTGAAGCAACTAGGCCTCTTCCATGGTTTCTGACCCTGTCTGCCGCAGATTTAACCCTAACTAGGCCGGGCTATTTAGTTAGATGATACGGGGGGGGGGCCTTGCCAGGCCCCCCCTCCAGATCTCGGTCGTCGACCGCGCGATCGCAACAAAAATTGGCACACACATTGCCTATGATGTAATCTAAAGTACCATGAAGTTAATTTTTTTTAAATGATCATTTATGCTAAATTATGCTAATCTATGCATAATAATGCATGAAATCAGACAATTTGGTATAAATAAGTAAATAAAGCTCAAAACAGGCACATTTTTGGTGTAAATATTCTTTGTAGTGTCCTTAGCAAATGTAAGCAAAAAAATTGTGCAATCAGAAAGAATCTTTTGAGTATTTTATTGTTTTTTTTTATTTCTTATGTATTTCTTTGTTTTTTCGACTTTATGTTTTTCATTGTTTCTTTGATGAAATTTGTCCGCGACACCCGGGCATCGCAAATTTGGTGTCAAATGATGCGGGAGACTTGAAAGAAAAAAGTCATGAAACGTCGCGGCGATGGCTTTTCGCAATAGCGATGCATAGCTCGAAACGTCGAGGGGGGCCTCGGTTTAAAACAAAATTAATGCACAGCCTGGTTTCCACTCTGCACAGACACACACATTCAGCTTCATGTAGAAAGGCAGGACAGGCTTGTAGGTTTCACTACCCACGGCCAATTGCCCCCAATACTGCTGTGGCTGACACACCCTCTACAGACGATGCACAGAAGAAAAAACATATATAGAATCAGCAAAACAAATCATGCAAAAGGTGAAAGACGCTCTTGATCAGTGTAGGCATGAAAGCACAATAGACAGTGTACTACATAAAGCTGGCATAACTCATGCTGACTACAGTGAGGCTCAGTCTGACAATGCATCAGTTGCTGAACAGACGCAAGACCGAAGTACGCATTAGAGTGCAGTTTCAATCACAGCTTTTGAGCCAAAGTTTTCTGTTTCGGAGCGTGGAACAGGAATGGAGATAGTGCGGTAGCAGCTCCCCCTTACACTATGCTGGGCAACCACAATTCATATAGTACAAGGACTTACAGTGAATGATATTGTGGTGTCACTGGAAAGAAGATTTGGAGATGGCCAAGCATAAATGGATTGCACTTGTTGAACATGAATGCAGGCAAGATAAACACAAGTGCCAGAGTGAAATCAGAGATGTCACGAATGAAAAAGGTCATGCTCTTGGAGATACAATATGATGCCATTCTGCTTCATATGAGCAACAGCTCAACTCATCTCTGTGCAGTTCACAACATTCGCTCACTCACAGCACATCAGAGAGACTTGCTTGCTCTTCCACTTTTACAAGAGATGCAATGCAATATGTTTGACAGAAACATGGCTTTCTTCTAGACACAAGTCAAGCAGAGCCATATCCCAGAGTTTCATCTAGAAAGAGTTGACAGACTTGGAGGCAATGCTAAGAGGGGCACTGGGGGAGGATTATGCATGTACGTCACAGCTTCACTCCCTTTCAAATGTGCTAATCTTTGCTTGGAACCTAAAGACATCAAAGTTCAGAGCATTATCCTTCAAATCTCAGGAAATCAGCATCTCTGCTTGTGTACAGAAATCCGTGCTGTCACAAGAATGACTTCATCAACAAGGACCATGCTTCGGGCATCATTAGTCCTCCACCTGCTGGGAAGGAAACATTATGTTGTACCTACTTGTGAGTTGCCACAAAATACACAGACACTAATTCATCAGTATTATCTTGATGGTAGAATTACTGAACTGGATGTTGTGAAGAGACTTTGGGAGAATCTGTATACAATGTATAATATTTTGCGGTTAGAACCTGACCCAGTGCTTTTAACTGGCAGACAAGAGGGTTCCCTAAGTCAGAGGATTACAAATGGGAATACAGTGATGCAACCAAGCAAACCTATAAGGAACATGCTGAGTGCTTCTATATACTGTTTTGCAGTCGCTACACTTGGAAAAATTTGATACCATACATGATGAAGTTTTTAGATTATGCAAGATACTTATTTCTTTTGAGAAGAATTCAGTGTGAAGCTGGTGAGCATTTGAATAATTGTCATTCATTATATTTCTATCAGCACACTACACGCCATGGTGGCAGGCTGCGAACTGATCCACAGCATTCCTTCTTGGCCTCCATGTTTAGAAGACTTTCTTACAGTTCAACCTCGGAAATCTCTATTATCCGGACGCGTTCACGCAGTGAAGGACTTTTTTTTTTCATCCAAAAATTGAGAAAAAACAGTGACTTTCATGGATCTATTTCACTAATTTCATAAGATGTGCATGATAGGTTTCTCAATATCTAATGAGGTAAAACATGTATGATTTTCACATAAAGATATACTTTATTTTTGTGAAGAAGGGACTACAATTTTGCACAGGCTAGCATAGATTACACCACTGTTGCAGGGTACGCTACCTGCCTAGCTGCCAGTGCACTGGGACGGCAGCTTGGACGGCAGCTATATACACTAACATTGTGTATCCCATATCCGGCCAATTCACTTATCCGGATGAGCGCCGGTCCCGACATGGCCTGATAATCGAGGTCGAACTGTATTTGATATAAAGTGTGACAGAATCAAGCGCCGAGTTTAAACATACTGTACATTAAAGCAGTGCCATGTAGCTTGTAAAATTCGGTCATACTGTCGTGGTTGTTACACCTGTAAGACACTTCAAAAAAGTGGTTGGAATAGGAATCCTGTCTCTGAGCATGAGCACAGAAGTAATGATGATATAATCAGACATCTTCATGCAGCATATCATGCATACAGAGACTGCAGAACACAATGTTTTTAGGTGGGCATTGTTTGTTTTGGTGGGTACTGTGTCTGCAAAGAAAGGGCAAAAAAGGATACAGCATTCTTTGCAAGACAAAATTAAAGGGGCCCTGAAATCCAAATGTATGTTGATTTGGGTTGATTTATGATACCCTCAACATCACTTTTGCATTGAAACGAATATCTAGAAACATTCCATATACTTTTAACGATTTTTTTTTTCTTCAGATTACTTGGGAACGCCCACAAAAAATCCCTCCAAACCAATATTCTTAAGATGACCTCTTCTGTCAATCATTGCTAAGGTACTGAAATGTCTTCTTCAGATTACTTGGGAACGCCCACAAAAAATCCCTCCAAACCAATATTCTTAAGATGACCTCTTCTGTCAATCATTGCTAAGGTACTGAAATGTTTAATAAAAGACATTGGAATGCACCTTGCCCTCGACTCAGCATAACTTGCATGTTCCCTAGCCATGTCTTTTGTTAGTCACATTAATATCACAGAAACATGCAAGTTATGCTGAGTCGAGAGGAAGGTGCATTCCAAGGTCTTTTGTTAAACATTTCAGTACTTTAGCAATGATTGACAGATGAGGTCATCTCAAGAATATTGGTTTGGAAGGATTTTCTGTGGGCGTTCCCAGGTAATCTGAAGAAAAAGAGAAGAAAAAATTGTTAAAAATATACGGAATGTTTCTAGATATTCATTTCACTGCAAAAGTGATGGAGAGGGTATCATAAATCAACACAAATCAACATGCATTTGGATTTCAGGGCCCCTTTAAAAGTCTTGAGGAAAGTGTTCAAAAGGATTTGCCAGGCAGAACAAAAGGGCATTCTACAAAAGTGTACACTGTTCTTGTTAATGCTGCATCTATAATGAAGATGAAAAAACTGCCTGAAGTTGTACAAGAAGGACACAGATGGAGACATCCCTTCCTTGATTATTCCTTTGTGTTTAAATGTATTCCTGATTGTAAGTTGCACAGCTGTGTAGAATTTGCAGTTGACATGAGTACCCTTCTTGGCAATGTAACACAAGAGCAAACTCGGAATGCGCAATATTTCAGGAAAGTACCAAGAATGATCAGCTTACTTAAAGTGAGAAAAGGAAAATCCAACCCTGCCTTTGCAGCAGTTAAAGTAGAGCGTAATGCTGCCTTATTTTATGCAAACTGTAAACAAAAGGAGCTAGGGAAACATGAAAAGATGTCTTTTCGTGAACATGGCAAGCACGTTGGAAAGTGTGCCAAAGAATTCAAAACTCTTTCACAAAGTGTAAAGAAAAAGTACACTGATCTGTGGAGCCGAAAAAGGGTCAAAAGTATAGCATTTGTTGAAGGGAAGAAATTCTTGAAAGAATATAATGCTACCAAGGCACCACTGTATAAAAAGTACATCATACAGGTATGACTCAGCTTGTATGTGTACAAAGTACACTGAGGAATTAATGTACTGTCAGTTCTATGGAGACACTGTATCTATTTGAATGAAAAGCTGATGTACAATGTAGTAGCAAATCAAAGTAGAAGAACATGATTATAACATTGTTCTTGTCTATTGCATGGTGTGCCAGCGAGGAAATTAGTGCAAAGAATGGATTGTAAAACATGACAGAATTATGCAACAAGCTGTTCATGACCCATAAGTTGATGTATAATTTCATTGTGCTATGAAGCTTATGGAAATATATATAGTATAAAGCTGTCACCACTGGTATGATTCAGAGTGTGTGTATGAAGTGTACGCTTATGCTGCACATGTCCTTTATCAAGCGGACATGACTTTACAGCATATCAAATTACTTTTGAGGCAACAATGAGACTACACATGTAAATTATCAAAGATACATGTAGCAGCGTGCTGATCTTACACACGTCCCAACAGTTGTTTTTTTTTTTAAGAATCTCGATGTGAATGTGTCTACATTATGCTGGCTCATTTTATTATACAATTACTATCTGCTTGACCAAAGAGATCCCTGAAAAAGTGGAAAGTCTGTAACCAGAAGTTCCTATCAACCTCAGGGATAAGTGTTAGGCAAGTGAGAACGGTGTTTTTGAAGAAGATGCCCTGTGGAGTCACTGGAGACGAGGAACGAGGAAGGAGAAAAACAGAAGCTACAGACGCTCAGCTCTGAGCAATCATTACAAGACACATAAATTCTTCCCTTGGACTGAAAGTCACTACCTCAGAGCTAAGAGCAGTTGTCAGTATCTATCATCAGAACTGAACATTCCAACAATGTACAGGATGTACTTGAAGAACATGCTGGAGAAGACACAGCTTCTGAATCTTTGTAGCGGAATGTTTTTTGGTGAAATGAAATTGAAATTTCACTCTCACAAGAAGGTTCGCTGCAGTCTCTGCGAAACCTATCATTGTGGAACACAAGAAGAAACACAAGTCATACAACAGCACTTCACAAAGCATGTTGCAGAGAAAGAAAAGGTAAGAAAACTCAAGGAAGCAGTACAGCAGAGAGCTTTGACTGATCCTACTTTTGTCTCTGTAGTCTTTGACTTACAAGTGATCTACCTGCCTAAGAGCGACCGTTCAGAAATCTTCTACAAGTGCCGTTTCAGCAATTACAACTTCACCATCTATGAACTAGCGAGCAAGGATGTGTGGTGTTTCCTTTAAGATGAAGGAATGTCAGGAAGGGGAGCTAATGAAGTGGCGTGGTGTACAAGTATCTGCAGCTGCTTGATTAACAAGTACAAGAACTTGAGCTCTTTTCAGATGGTTATATAGCACAGTGAGGAAATGTGCTTTGAGCTGAAGGGTATATATCTTTAAAATAGATCTTTGACTAAAGAGATAGTGAATACTGATGTGAGCACCTTAATACTGGGAGAGAAAAAGCAAGCCCCCCTCCCCCATCTTATTGGTAATTTCCCCCTTGAGTTGTCCAACGGCCACTTGGTAACCCCTCCTAGAAGTAGACTGACCCCAAGACAGCTGCCACCTACTTTGTACCAAAGTGACTGCCACATAACTTTGCCCCAGCTATTGAATCTAGCAACAGCAACTTTTTTTCACTCCACTTTGTCAGGCTGTCACTGATTTGCATACCCTTATATTTGGCAGTATCAATGGGGTACAGCTTTTCAATCGCAAATGAAAATTCTGTTGGCTTGGCTCAGGAATGAATTCTTGTTGAATAAGACACACAAGAGGGTAGGAAGATGGCAACCTTGGAGAATTTGCAGGAGAGACTGGAGAGACTAACAGCAGAGCTGTGAAGCAGGAAAGTGTGCTTTCAACCCAAGGAGTAAAAAAAAAAAAAATAAAAAAAAAAATCAGGCCACTTGACGACTCGGGACAGGACATCAGTGATGGATTTTGATGAAGGCATACATGCTGGTATAAAGCTGGGGAGACTTCAGAAGGAGGGCGCCCTTCGCTACGTCAATGCCCATCTAGAAAGGGTATAGCAGGGCAGGAGGTGGGACTTCAACTGACCAAGGATCAGAAAGATGTAGAGGCAAATCTTGATGTCCCAGAGGATGCATTTGGGAATCTGCTTTCAAGCAGCCATCTGCTTCAAGAAATTCATGCCAGGACCCAGAGGAGTGAAGAATCTGTCACATAATATGCCTATACCCTCCTTCCCTTTAGTGCCCATGTGGAAGAGAAAGAGGGTGCTCCTAATGTACAAGGAGCAATTTTAGAAAAGGCTGCGTGACCATGTCTTGAGGAGGGAGGTCAAGCATCTACTGAAGGAGAAACCAAGCGTGACATTCCATCAAGTCAGGGACTGGACGGTGGAAAGTGGAGGATGGAGACCGAAGGTTAACCGAATGGAAAACCCAGATATCCATACTGATATTCATTACTTTCACTGGCTGTTCAGACATTTCCTGTTTTGTTTGGAAGTTTGTTCCACAATAGTAAGAAAGAGACACAAAGAACTTTTTTTCAAAGAATGACTGATGGATATATGGTTAACAAAGATAACCATACAGATATTTTTTGTGTTCACTTGGTATTCAAACATTCCCTTATAAAGACATTTGTCAGATTTTGCATCAGCATGAAAATTTCAATAATAGCTGGTCACTGTGCCATGATTGTGGGAATTTGATTCTCAGTGCAGCTAGTTACTGTACCAAGATCATTTTGCAATAATGTTGAGTTAGGTCGGCTTGAAGCAAAATATAACTTCAAGAATCTAGAAATAGCTCCAACTTATGCAAATTGGATGGACTGTGTGGAAAGAAAAATGCATCATATAAATAATTACGTAAACAAGGGAGAAAGACTTTGAATACAATAAAAATCAATCTGGCAATCTGGTATCATGTGACAAACTGTAAACACTTTCCTCACTGCACAAAATGATTTCTAATTTCATGTACCTGTACAGTCCCTTATACATAACTTGCTCATTGCGGGAACTCATGGCTATCTGAATGGAAACAGTTGTATAGTGCAAAGAATACACATAACAAAAAAACACATTCAAGATGACAACAGAAGGCAGGCAGCCTTGTGTATTGCAACAGGCAACAATCAGATGCATGCCACAACCGAAACATGCAACAGAATAGTAAAAGATGGCAGTAACGATACAAAAATTACCAGCTGTTTTCAGGCCTCTGACACACTGTATGACTGGACCTAAAGAAATCATTGTTTTACGATGTTCTCTACTACCTGCTTCTCTGAAATTATGTAGAAATAAAGCTTGATGTAACTTTCTTTAACTGTTATTTGGATATCAAGTAAATAGTACCCGGCTTCCATGGGCTACAAGTACAATTACAATAAAGTGTTTACATATTTTTTATCTTCATGTTTAAAGCTAAAATGTTCATCTCAGAAAGGCCTAAAATGTACATCTAAGAAAGGCCTGAAGTTCATCTTCCATCATTAGGAAGTTGCTTACAATACACAATATAGAAAGGTTCCACCAAAAAACTTGTTTTGCTGATGAAATTGGCTAGGCAAATCAGCTGTTTCGGAGTATGTTAAGATCAATAGAGTGAAATGAATAATAAAAGGTTTTTACTGGATTTTATTCCTGAAGCACCATCCCCCATTTAGAAGTGGGTAGGTAGAGCTTTACTAGCATTAATGATGGAAACATGCCCTAGCAATAATATTGCACTGCATGCAGCTGACAAGACGGGCATGTGATTCATTCTTGCGCTACGGATACTGCAAAGGACCAATATATTGTTCTCGATTATAAAACATCACATAGTAACCGAATCTGTTACCCTTCCCATATGTAAGATCTACATAACAATAATACCACAAGAATACCCTCTTGATCTGGAAATGTTGTCTATCAATTTGGATTTTCAGGGCATTGAATTGGGGGCCCTACGTTGTCATTCCCACAGGTGCCTTGTTGGGCCACCACAACCTCAAAAAGGAACACCTCATGTTCCTCATCTATAAAAAAAGAAAAAATATATATACATATATATATATATATATATATATATAAACACTGTATATATATATAAATGAAATACTAAATAGCTGTTCTAATTCTCATTCTAGAGAATATTTTTGATTACACACCATTTGGGTCTTTGAGCCCAACCCCTAGGGCCCTTCAAGGGGACCATCTGACCAATCTGAGCAATTCTCTTTCTCTTTTGCCAAGTCTAATGGAAAGCTGCTACACGTACGCATTTTAAGGGAGATGAATATCTCAGCTAAATTGTTAATTAAGATGGGCCCCATCTTAACTCATTATAAATCTCCAGGTGCCCACTGGGGCTGCCACAGCCACTGAAAAGAACACCCTGCATTTATATGATTGCTCTTATTCTGGATCCAGAGGAGATTTCTGAAAATTTGCGAATGATGTACAGCAGATTTACGGCACATGAAAAAGCAATGGCCAACAACTCACTCTAGCCTTGAGCCCTTGGCTCGAATGAGCCTTAGAACAGTGTGCAGTAAACGTGTGCATCTACTGGAGAAAATCCACTCTCTTTAGAATTCTGCTTTTTATAGGACTATGCCTGTTTCATCTGTGTACATCGTACTCCTCGATTAACTCCTGTGTTGTCAAGCTTAGGTACACAAACATTTGCCTACCAGCCAAATTCATATAAACTAACATAAAATCCCCTGCAGAGTTCATGCATGCTACCATACACTGACTGTTGTTCATGTATTCACAATGCCATTTACTCCGGATTGTTGCATCAGCACATGTGAACTAGGAGTCATCAAGAGCTGTTATCCATGCCAGCACCTCTGCAGATACGTGTGATTAGAAAGTTCAGAGCGTGCTAAATTGTGTAAATTTGATACTTTCATGAAGAGCGCACTGCAACTACATCTTCTGCAATAACTGGAACTGGTCAATGCTTGTTTAAGAATGCAAAATACTCAAATTTGAGGTTTAAGTATAATCTAGAGGTAGAAGGTGTTGTCTATCTTGTGACAAAATTTTAGACCGAAATTTGATACGATTTCAGAGAAAAAATAGCTTCACGGGTTTGAAATTGGCGATTAATCCCACATAACGTGAAACTTCTAATGCATTTTTTTTTAAAGTAACCTTTGTAATCTCTATGGAGGACTTGGCTGGTACGATTTACCGCCGACGATTATGATCTCATAACATATCAGTGTGGCACTTTCACATGATAAGGATCCTACATGTACCATCTGCGATCTTACAGTGCATCCATCTCCGCTTCAAAATACATCTTGAATGGAATGGAAAGCATATTTTCTTCACTCAGCTTTTACCAGAGGTCACATCACAGGTCAAAGCTTTGAAGAGCAATCAGTCCTCTGACTACTCCAAAGAGTCATATATCCTCCAATTTTGTAGTCAAGTGGAATGCAAAAGCTCTGGTAACCTGTCAGCCTCTGGTTGGAATGTAGAGCTCAAGCCTCATAAGGTCACCTGTGACAAGTATTTTCCTGCCACATCCTTGCCCCTGTATGATTCTTTCCACTGCAAGGCACTTTCACATGTTGGACCACCATGCAAGCAGGCCCAACCCAGGTTCACTGATAGATCCCTACAAAGGAACATACAGATAATGCATTCCATTACACAATCAGGCCACATTTAACAACCTTAACCGAATAATAGTATCACAATTGTATTTGTTTTTCCACAGAGGTGATTGTGGACAGCTCAATTGATTGATACACTGTGCAATACTGGGTGCCTTCCAGCCATTCCAAACATTAGGAAGATTAGAAAGTGAATCTGATAGTTTTTTTTTTTTCTATTATTGTTATTTTTTTATGGGGGAGGGGGGGGGGTTGTGTGTGGGGGGTTTTTCTGTTTGTTTGTTCCCTACTAGGGCTTTATCCTTTTATGAGATGAATGACATTACAATCTAATTATGGGATTTCTTTTTATGGAAAAAAAAAAAATAGAGACCCGGATGTCTTATGCTCACCTGAGCACCATTCTTTGCCTTCATGGAACTCCACCTGAGCAAACAATTTCAAAACTCTTGGAGATTCAGGGATTGCTGATGGCCCCTTGGGTATTAAACACTGCCCTAAGTCTACACAAACTATAATTTCCTCCCCACTGATGTGTCCTACCATGTGTGGTCAGAGTTAATCCACTTGGTTCAAGAAGAAGACAAATACGCCAAAAAATATGAAAATTTGCTAAATATGGGATGTTTGGGCCCATCCCAGGAGACGCATGGGGCACCATCACCATTTGCACGAAAAATGATCCCCTTCCCCCTTTCAATGATTCCTTTCAAGTTTGGTCGAAATCCAGCCAACAGTATTCAAGAAAAAATTTAAAATGTGAAAATGTTCATGTACAACATATAAAATGCACTTGACGGTAAACGATCACAACTTTAGCTCACCTGGGCTGAATTGCTCAAAACGTACTGGCCTTTTCCTCCTCATAGTGTCATAAGTGTAGGTATTCCTGACCAGTTTAATAAGATTTGCATGTATCATTATTTGAGGTGACAGCTTACAGATTGAGCTACACCAACTTTTGAACACGGTCCCACTTCTTGAGCAGATTTGAACTTCTTTCATATTGCCATGACTGCACATACTATGGCAGCAGGCATGAAATAACCTATCAGCTGTAAACATCTACTGGGTTGCTATGGGAACTGCAAAGCATTCTCAGAGAGGAGGATTCAAGACCACAGAACCTGCTCTTGGTCACAGGGTTGACTGGTTCCTCATTCAACCTCATTCTCTCATGGATTTCAGACAATAACTTTCAAAAACAACAAATCTTCACCTCAGTCAATCGATTATGTAACATAGAGGTGACTTTGACAATGACCCTCCCCAAAAGGCAGCAAAGCAACAACAGAGGATCTATTCATATGACATACTAACCACAAGGCTGTACGGGGATTTTTTGGAGTCACTCTCCTCCACAACGCCTCCCTCCAGGCCATCGTCAGGTCCAACAGGCGTGGTGTCGGTGAAGACCTCCTGGACGACACGGAAGCGAATCTGCTCGTTGACGTCCACAAACATGTCATGGGTTCCCTCCTCAGACTCGTACTGCCAGACCCACAACTGCTCAGTGTCATCACTGAAAATGATCCTCGTTAAGGGAAAATATTAGAGACAAGCACAGCAAGCATCTTGGTGTGCAGCCACTATATATCATTACAATGATAAATGCAGCAACACTTCAGAGTCATACTTCCAATACTAGTAGCAAGAAAGATACAAAGCAATGCATATAATGAATTTATAGCTAATGATTACAAGAACAATTCCCATGATCATGATAAAATTATCATTTTCTTTATTCTCATCTTATTTGACATTATTGCTCTTCCTACAGTAATAGTCATCATAATGCAGACCTCCCGACCTCTCTGACTAGAAAATAGAATGACTTGGCTCAAAAGTATGAAAGAAAATGCCATTCTCATAGGAGTGTGTAGTAGAATTATCAAGAAAAATAGGAAACTCCAATTGAAACACAAGCTGGAAATGGTCACAATTTAGATTCTTCAGAATGGTTGGGAATTCTGATAATGATAAAATATGCATTATTCATAAAACCCACATCCCACAAGTGAACAAATGAGTCTAACACAGTAATGTGGGCTCCAGTGAATCACTGGCAAATGTAACCTTTCAATTTGCACATAATAATGTAGGATGACATAAAGAAAGACAAATATGGCTAATTATGAGATTTAAAGAATACTGATAAGAATTAAAAAAAAATCAGTAGTTTTTATCAAATATCAGAAAATGATTAATCTGTCCCCGGCCTCCCTAGACCTTACAAGGTCTGGGCACTTGTTCTAGATGTGGACAACTTTCAGGCCCTGCCCCTTGGTCCCAATAAGGCTACATCCTGTATTTCATCAATTTTGTACGTCGATTCCCCTGATAATGACTTAACGGCATGTTTTGGTCAAAATCTGACCATAGGCTATATTAATTACAGAAGAAGTTACAAACATGAACAACTCATGGAAAATGTTTGCCACATAAAAAACAACAACAATTGCAACTATGACTCACATGAGGCAATGGCTTAGGAAAGATAAAATATGTGACAAATCATAACTTTTCTGTTCATAACTGTCGGGACTAAGTTCAACGTTGTTGTTCTTATTGTTATCAGGCTCCTCTTCTCAGTTTTCTCACTGGTATCTATTCTAATACCATGATTTTTTCTTTTCTTTTCTACACATGGACAACAAAGAAAGTACAAAAAATCCTTATGGCATACCATGTCATACACAATGTAAGTGAAAATAAAAAAGATCAAATTCTTACAAACACACAGACATGGATTCACACAATTCTTAACAAATAATGAAGGGATTCAAAGATACTAATAAGTATACAAATGACCCAAACTAATGAAATAAGCAACTAAAAGATTAAAAGTAGAGGTACAAATGTACTGCACACATATGCATGAAGGATACAACTTGCAAGGTTGCTGCAAGGCTTCTGGTGGAATCACAATATCATCAAAGAAGCCCAAGGACACTGCATGGGGGAAAAAGACATATAACCATCATATGGCAACCTTTTTAAAAACATTACAGGTATAATGTCATTACTTTCTTTTATTTGGATAGGTGTTTTAGATAGCCACTGCACAAGTGTTTTTATTGTAACACATTCATATACCATACTTACCGTACATGTAATCATGGCCACTTATCAAATATAATTATAGTTTATATTTTTAGAGTACCTTTTTATAGGGTACAAATTCAGATTTGAAACTTCACTTCTATCACTTTATCCCTTTCAACATGATTATAAATAATGACTCACATTAAACAATTTCCTGGATGTCTTACACCAATTATGGACAAATTTTCTGGCTTGACTTAAGTATCTATTGTCACATAATGACACATTAAGCCCCAGTGAGGGTTACATATGATACAAAAGTACACAAGCACCGACTCTAGGATTCTAGACATGAATGACAAATATAATGCCATTTTTTTTTCAAGCAGAGCAGCTTAGAGGCATCACTCTTTACGTGAGACTCTGAAATCACTCAAATGAAATGAATTTTTGTGATTTAAAGTCCACATCTTTTCTTCTTTTTTTTTTCTATTTCAGAGGCTGGATTCTCTACTTGAACCTTATTCCAACATCAGAATTCCTTTGTTTGCTGTATATTCAACAAAAAACAAAAAAAAATGCCATAATGGTATTATGGAGTGTCTCCCCTACCTATCTCTTTCTTGTTGAAGGTATTTATAAGCAAACTTTTTCTTTTTTTCACTTACCATGGACTCCATCACGACTGCAGCTCCTGATCCGGCCAACAAGGATCTCATCCATGAATGGGCGGAAGACAACGAATCTGAAGTGGACCTTGGTGTGTGAGGCCCCATCTCCCGGAAAGATGTGCGAGTCGTCCAGCTTGATGATGTCATGGAGTGCAATACACAAGCCAACATTTGGCACCACCTTCAACGAAAGATGAAACATTTTGTGTCTGGGATAGTGCATGTTGAAGCCAGTGGCAACAGGACATAAAAATTGTAAAGCAGAGCTGTCTTATTCTGCTGTACTGATAGCACATGTCATACATGCTTCAACATCATATGTCAAGTATGTTTTTGACTCTGATGTAAAGAGATTTGGATCTGAGCAACACCTTATTTGTACTGGTAATAATACATTCCACAGTTGAGGAGCTACCCACACTCGGTGCTTGAATGTTGCATTTACTCTTCTGGTGGGATCTGCCATTGATATCAATATAACATTTGGGCTTCACTGATTACAAGCAGGTGACTGCAACTTATCAGTATACCTGGGAAATAAAATCAAAAGTAGGAAAATGTAGTTTGTAGTATATAAGTACCAGTACTCTTGTATTTGCTGCATTTTAATTCTTCAATTCCATTTATCAATTTTTTCCTTGTAAATCTTATGTCTATATTTTATCTTTCACAGGGAGAGAAATTTTACTTAAACTTAAAGATACTTCTCATGGATGTCTAGGCAGATACACTTGTACAATGAATGGATTAGTGATTTTCAATGCAGGAATTTTGCTGAGACAAAACAGAAAACTCAAGCCCAAGACAGAAAAAAAGAAGGGGGGGGGGGGGTTAAGAGCCTTGACTTTTCCAGAAGGTTCACAGTTTTGAAAGCAATTGCAGCTCTCTGTAATACAATAACTAAGACATTGAACTTGAAGTAACCTTGTTTGCCAGCTTTTTGTTGAGCTCTTCGGTTATTGCGTCCATTGGTTTGACATTAAACAGCCATGGTTCAATGCGAACTGTGTCCACCATTTCTGCCAGAACAAACATTGTTTGTGGTCTTGAGATGTCCTGCTATGTATCACCAATAACACTGCAGCTGGGTCCTCTTCAAGTGACCTGCAGAGGAAGAATATATTTATATATTTTTCCTTAACTGTCTTTCTAACTTAACCTAAAGGACAAGTTCACCTTCATAGACATGTGGGTTGAGTGAATGCAGTAATATTAATAGAACACATCAGTGAGAGTTTGAAGAAAATCGGACAATCCGTTGAAAAGTTATGAATTTTTTAAGTTTCTGCTCAGTCACGGCTGGATGAGATATCTTGTGATGTCACATGTGTACGACATAAAGAAAGTATGAAGAAAATTCAACTGTATTTTCATTTTTCTCGCATAACAAAAGCACACTTGAATTCTCTCTTTCAGAAAGCAAGAGGTATATTACAATTAACATACGTCAGTAACAAGTCAAAGAAATGTGCACTTTATTCAAAATGTAAAGTTTTGTGAAATTCTCTTTTTATTTTCCTTATATCATTGTACGCATGTGACATCACACACTGTAGTAGTCTTCTCATCCAGCAGTCATTGCACAAATACTTCAAAAATTCATATCTTTTGAACGGATAGTCGGGTTTTCCTCAAACTTTCAGTGACGTGTTCTACTAAAAAAGGTTGTTGCACTCACTCAATCCATATGTATATAAAGGGGGACTTGTCCTTTAATTCAACTTTCTATATAACAACAAAAGGTACAACAAATGCAAAGCATAGGGCCTACAGTTAATAAATCATATTGTTAACAATATTTGTAAGAAAAACAAATCATAAAAATTAATACAAAATGCATGATCTAATGAATAGAAACCATGCATACTTTATAATGGTGACAAAAAGTATATTATGATATACATGTACATGCAAGGATATTATCTGCAAAAAGATCCATTTTCAAACGTACTTCACAGCATGAATTTAACACAGTTCTAAGCAATATGTTTTGATATTTGATATCCTGCAAAATGCCTGCATCTGTTGTAATGGATTTTTTCCTCTGTCATTGTGAAGGTCTCAAGACAATATTCTGAAAATGAGGTTTTCTCCTTGTTTTTGTCGAAATTGTGTAGAACCATGAATTTGCACACTTGTGAATCCTATCCCAAGGCTATTTGAAAGCACTCATGTTTTTTCTTCTTTGGCAGGATGCTGTCAAGAAAAGCTGAGTTTACGTCACATTCAAGAGAGGTATGGAAGAAACAGATTACACTTAGACGCAAAGTGTCCTTCTATCAACCTGTCGAATATGAGCTGATTTTTCTATAACACGCATTTCCCATTGAAACCTGCCTGAGTATACTCGGGACAAGTCTTCAACAGGCCAAAGGAAATGGGTCCATGTAGGGGTAGAGGAATTGAATCGTTTGGTTTGTCTCTATTGGCCTGATGAGGTGAACAAGTTGTTTGACTGGTTCATCTTCTAATTTGCATGAGGTGGTTGTTAGGCACTGCTATATAGTTCATCAATGATGATTTTAAAAGCTTTAGGTCTGTCATGTTGATCCAGAATGATGATAACACAGGTTTGTCTGGAGTAGATTTTTGTTGTTGTTGTTGTTGTTTTGTTTCTTTGTGTGTGTGCGTGTGTGTGTGTGACAAGGGGCAGGTGGCAGAATTGCATTAGAATGATTCAACATCAGATGAGGTCCTCCTTTAGTATGGAGGTACCGTACAAGACACAACTGGCATGCTGTAAGATATGACAGACTAGATTCTAATGGTGCTGAAAGAAGCCATGGGTCTGGACGGAGGCAGGAGAAAAGGATACCATCTTGCTCCTTCCCAGGAGATGTTGTCAATGCACTTGCTCCATGATAGTGGGGTGGCAAACTCAACGGCAAAATCATGAAATCGACCCAACCGCAGTGCGCATGCACCCGTGCATTAGCAAGCAAGTTTAGGTTAGGGTTAACTGCGACCAGCCCCAACGTGCAGCGTTGGGGCTGCGCCGTTTTCGCATTCAGATCTTAATGTTGTACAAAACGGGTGCCGTTGCGGCGCTATATTTCCTTAATTTTTCAACAAAAACTACTAGGAATACTTACATGGGTCGATCAAACCTAAATGATTCAAATCGGCGACTTTTTGATGCATTTCGTCGCTTATGATGCAGAAAATGTTGTCTTATAAGGCGATTTGTCTTCAGCTCGCCGATGCTCACTAACGTTGCATGCTAGCCTTTGGCAAGGCCCTCTCGCTGTAACGGACTAGCGAACGGACGAGCGAAGCGAGTCATGCTACCTTACTCGGCTGGGCTCTCTACACCACGCAGCGAGAGGGCCTTGACAAAAGGCTACGTATTACTCGCTACATGCGCAGATGCTTATAATGGATATACACGTTCAAAATGGTAGCACGGCTCTCCCACTAGGGCAGGCCGCTTACTCCTAAAAAATGTGGAAAATTTTGCAGTTTCCAGATAAATTCGTGAAAAGAACCAAGGCAATGGGGTAATGTGTATTTCATTTTTTATTGTCACTGTGTTTATGATAGAAATTTACCCATGATTTACTCGTGAAGTCGCCGTATGTGGCAATAGGGAGTTGTTCGTGGTTCTCACTTTAGCGAAACTGCGAGGTAGCCGCCAGGACCCCGCCGCATAGTGGCACGGTCTCCGGGGCTAGGTTAGGGTTAGGTTTAGGTTAGGGTTGTATTTATGTTTAAATTGGCCGTTAAATTAGTCGAGGGACATTAGGAAGTCCTTCCGAGAAAAAAATGTTGAAGAACAACAGAAAAAAATGGGAGAAAGGGATGAGGAAAGATGCTATGCTGTGGAAATCGGCCCCGCTGCTGTATCAATCTCGCATGAACACCGTTTGGTTGGGCCGCATTCACGAGTACTGTGGAAGAAAGCCCCACCGCCGTGCTTATCTACCGATGAATGCCACACGGAGGGGCTGAATTCATGAGTATAAACAGGTGAGCCGCCATAGTAAAACAGTATTAGCACGGACACGCAGTGGTGGGGCCTATTTATATTTCACGAGTAGGCCTATGCCAACTCAACACCAAACAAAATGGTACTTGGCTGACTGCACCGATACTACTAACCGCAACAGCGACCCTAACCCCGTCGCGGGGCGCTGTAAGTGTAACACAGTCCGTATGGGGTCGCTGCTGCGGTAACAGCGACCCCAACCCGACTGGTTAGACCCAACGTTAGATTTTGAACAGTAAATTTACAGCTGACTAGCTGCACCCCACGCCGTGCAGAGACATGCATGTACCAAGGCAAGGGCATATGATAGGCTAACTACATGCAGCCGCTGTCGCGAGGCGACGCGCTACAGCGGCTGCGTGTAGCTAATGATAGGCTAATGTAATGTACAACTGTCGGTGAAACAGATTTTTGCAGTTTGATGAAAGTAAACAGAGAGGGTGTCGGATTTTTCTGTGTGAAAGCCGATACATCATAGGCCAACACAATGTTTTCAGTTTCACTCCTAGCCCGCGCGCCCCACGCATAGTGATTAATTAACTATACACAGCCCAGTCGCCGCTGTACATACGTAGCTGTATTCGCGTAGCGTATTAACAGCGTCTGGTCGGGCTACCGGCTAAGTGATTAATATGATCTGATGACAGCACATATTAACTCGATGACTTACACGAAGATTCACGTATGGGACTAGGTTACGAAGCTCCGGTGGTCGGGTCTGATCGATTTTGCCATGGTTCGAAGCTCCCAACCAGATACGATTCTTACTGAATGTCAGACAATTAAAAGAAACAGGGGAACACGGTGGAAAATATGAGCACAGTCGAGTTTACACTTACAACTTCACCACGATTTACATATGTTGCGGTTTGTTTCCAGATCTGCTGTGCACTATTCGAACCCACGATGTACAGACGAGCGGGGTACGCCACTTGCACATAGATACAACGGATCCGGGCTAACTCGGCCCACGGGACAACTCGTCCCACCCGTCGAAGGTGGGCCGAGTTGTCCCACCCGTTGGTATCGATAGTGATCGTGAGCGCTTGTCTGTGTTTGAGTTTATTTTGTCTTTATGACGTCTTTTCTAACCGTGATTTTTATGGAATTGTGTTCAGTGGTTTCTTTAAAGAATATTTTCCAACTTTTGGGGGATACAACGACGTAAAAGTGAAATTTCAGACGTTTTTATCGCGGTTTGCGATCCCCATAGGCGCACGTTCATTTCTGCGCGGTGGGCTAACTCGGCCCACTAAGTTTTAGTTACGTTTTGTCGAAAAATCTCCGTTAAAAATATCAATTTTATCATGTATGAAGGTGTATTCAGGGTACCTTCAACTAATTTCATCTTCGAAGGAGTTTAATTTTACGCATGTTTGGTGAAATGTTTGATATTTGTTCGCATGATTTCATCTTTGCCGTATCCGCACCGCACTGGTCTCGCCACTGCAGCTCGCTCACACAAACAGTGGCAGAGCTGAGCTAGCAGCGCCATGCCCACTCGGCGAGGCGAACGGCAGAGAGAGCAGCCGGCCACTCCGTAAACGTCGATACGGATACGGGCGGGTGGTTGAAATTGGAGGAAAAGGCGTCATTGCTGCACTTCCCAAATGAATGCACACTGTTCAATGATGATGAAGTGTGATTACTCTAAAATGATGATTCTATCACATATGGTTTTTTTTAATTCATAGTAGGCCTACAGCACTACTTGAGACTTTTTTTTTTTATTAAAGATATCAAATTTGTGTACATTGTACATCAGTGTAGATATGCACACACCAGTTGTATGTAACATGAATGCGAAAAAACAAAAACAAATACTGGTGTGCAATTCACATGAAGTCAGTGTTTCAAATCAAATCTAATTTGACAAACACATTCATCACGCATATAAGAAAAGAGTGGGTTGATGGAAGAGAGAAAGAGAGACGGGGAAAGGAAGCAGAAATATTGGCAATACTATTATAGAGCCAGACGATGAAGAATCATAACAAAATACAGACTTTACAATTCAGTTGTGGAAAGAAAGCTTTGTACACTGATGATACTTGGTAATGTGATAATTGAAAATGAAAGTATTATTTCAAGTCAAATGAGAATGTTCTGTTATTCAAGAAAAAAAAATAGAGAGAAAATCATGGGGTATCTTCAAAATAGGGAAGATCAGGCGTCTGCTTGATCAATCATCAGCTGAGCGGCTCGTCCATGCCTTCCGTCTCCTCCTATCTGGACTACTGCAACTTGGAATAAACTCCCTCTTTATATTCAGAATGCCTCATCTGTCGAATCATTTAAAATTCTTCTCAAAACTCACTTGTTTAATCAGTTGTAATTTTTTTTCTTCTGGGGGCGCACACAGTTATCAATAATTATTGTACCATTGTATCACATGTATTTTTCTTTTCTTTTCTTTTCTTTCTTCTTCTTTTGTTACTGTTAACGCTGATTTTGTTAATGTTATTGTGTTTTCTAGTCTTTTTGTATGAGAAGCAAAAGTGCGCTTAGAAACGTCAGTATGAAGCGCCATATAAATGCAATTATTATTATAATAGATATTAAAATTACCAAAAAACCAAAAAACAAACATACTTTACATGCTCACATTGATGTTATTCAAAATTTGCCGCGATCTTGCAGTCTTGGAAAGAGCAGTATATTGTAATCAAGGGCAGGGCAACAGTTGAAAGGATGCAATGGCCACAAAACAACAGATTCTTTTGTGAAGGAAGATGAGAGATTATATGCGTGACCTTGCCAATGCCTGTGCATGTTGCAATGTTTCTTTTGTGACCCTGCATGACTGCAAATCATGTAACGCTTTGAGTACCGTACTTGAGAAGGAAGACCATTTGAGAAGCTATTCATCTTTGCTGCTTGTTCATTAAAAAAAATAAAATACTGTTGCGCTATAAAAGTATACATTATTATTATTATTATTATTATTATTAATAAAAAAAGGTGCATGAATTCAACAGTATGAGTGCAGGACAAGCAAGGATTTGAGAATTTTATAATCAGCCTTAATTTGTACAAATAAATAAAAATTTAAAAGATTAACACATAATAGGGCTAAGGCATGAAAAGATTAAGATATGAAGTCCAAGTTTGGTCCAATAGATCATCACAAAAGTCATAGGATAGCAAGAGGGAGAGAGAGATACACACTGTATATATGTATAAAAATAAGACTACAAAAAAAGAAAAAGAACTCGACAGTTGGTTGGCCATTATTGTGCAGGTACAGGTGGCAGAGGATTTTTCTCTTGAATTATTAGGGTAAGGATTCCCATGGCAAAAATGTCAATGTCATCAAAACAAAAACAATTCCTTTTTATTTTTGAAAGTACACAAAAAGGTACATGAACAAAGCCAATGTCCTCAAAGGCAACATTTTGTGCAATATGTAAAATAATATATTTTGATTGAAGAAGAAATAGCTAAAAGCAAAAATAAATTTGATTTGCATGGGGCAAAGTGGAGGAAAATAGAACAAATTATATCTTTATAGAAAGTCAAGTGCCCTTCCCACTTTCTTCTTCCTTTCCCTTGCGCTGATGGTCCTTTCTTCCTCCCTCCCTCTCTCTCTCTCTTGTCATGGCGTTCACTACATAAACAATTGTTCTGTCCTGCATTATCACCCCAAAGATTGCAGCGTCGAATACCCCCCCCCCCCCCCCCCCCCATGCCGGGAGAAGGGACAGGAGACTTCGCATCTTCAGCCCAGGGCTGGGTGTATAATTATGTTATCGTAGAAAGGAATGAAATCACGGAGAGTGCATAAAATTTTAATGAGTTAGGTGAATAGTATCTTTGTTTTGGTTTTTGTTGTTGTTGTTTTTTGTTTTTTTTTAAGATTGTAGTGTGTGTTCTTGCGCCTTTGGTTTGTTTTGTCTGGTCTTTGATAATATTTAGTGTTTCCATTGAAGGCTATTTTTTCTTCTTTTTTTTTTCTTTTCCCTCGTTTTCTGTGTGTATACGATTCTAGAATTATTGGTGTTAACGTGTGTTAGAGACTATAGTCCAAAAAAGGATCAGATGCCTGGTAGTTTTATTATACTATCATTGAATGCTATCAAACTTTTGTTTTGTGATGTCAAAAATGTATTTGTCATATGACCTGTGAAAAAGCACGATGTTTTTCGATCTGATCAATAAAATCCAGAAATACAAAAATAAAACAAGGCCAATCTAGCAAGCACTACATTTCATTACCAGTTTCATGATATCAACCATTCAACCAAACCATTCATATCTACAGGTCAAATAACTGACCACTGGATATCAAACAATTTATTAGTTAATGCCCAGACCCACCCCTTTGATTTTTGCTTGTCATTATTGAGAAAAAAAAGTAAGACTTATTGGACAGAAATAACTTATAGATAATTATAAAATCAGCAACAAAAAAAACTATTTAACAGTTAAGTGAGCTGGGTAGAGCTTAGGAATAGTTTTGTGAATTATTAACCTACAAAATCAAATGCATATGACCTTCATGTATAGTTCACATCGAATGATCTGCTACATAATTTGATTTCATATCCAATATAGAAAAGTGGGAAGGAGTTTGTTTTTATTGAGAAAAAAAAGTAACATTTTTTGGACAGAAATAACTTTTGACTGGAACGCAGATCTATTATACCGGTATAAAATCAGCAAAAAAAAACAAAAAACAAAAAAAACTAACAGTTAAACTGAGCTGGGTAGAGCTTAGGAATAGTTTTGTGAATTATTAACCTACAAAATCAAATGCATATGACCTTCATGTAGTTCACATCGAATGATCTGCTACATAATTTGATTTCACATAATATAGAAAAGTTGGAAGTGCAGCAAAAAATTTCAACCACCGTAACCTACTTACGGAGTGGCCGGCTGCTTCCTCTGCCGCTCGCGCCTCGCGCGCCGCGCCCCGCCGCGCCTCTCCGAGTGGGGCATGGCGTTGCTAGCTCAGCTCTGCCACTGTGTGTGTGAGCGAGCTGCAATGGCGAGACCAGTGCGGTGCGGATACGGCAAAGATGAAATCATGCGAACAAATATCAAACATTTCACCAAACATGCGCAAAATTAAACCCCCTCGAAGATGAAATTAGTTGAAGGTACCCTGAATACACCTTCATAAATGATAAAATTGATAGTTCAACGGAGATTTTTTGACAAAACGTAACTAAAACTTAGTGGGCCGAGTTAGCCCACCGCGCAGAAATGAACGTGCGCCTATGGGGATCGCAAACCGCGATAAAAACGTCTGAAATTTCACTTTTACGTCGTTGTATCCCCCAAAAGTTGGAAAATATTCTTTAAAGAAACCACTGAACACAATTCCATAAAAATCACGGTTAGAAAAGACGTCATAAAGACGAAATAAACTCAAAGACAGACGAGCGCTCACGATCACTATCGATACCAACGAGTGGGACAACTCGGCCCACCTTCGACGGGTGGGACGAGATGTCCCGTGGGCCGAGTTAGCCCGACCCCGATACAACATATCACACCCCGAAGATACGTTGCGTTACGATCTTTGAATACACCGACCACCAAAGGCCGTCGAAGATCAGAACGCTTGCAACGCACGTGTGGGGATATGGACGAGGAAGATCGCAGGATGCGGGAGGATATGGCGCGTCAATCTGCTCAATAAATTCCAATGAACTTATTTCATCGCCGATAAAACGTTGTTCAGGGTCTTATCCAAAAATAGTTTTCACTTGGGCTAAATTTTCATATTGACACTTATATGTCATGTTATATAATTATCTATGAAAGCTGATAATCTGCAGTTTTCAGAAAAGTACAGGTCATACAAGGGCGGATCCAGGTTTTGGGGGTTTTGGGTTTTTTTTTTTTGTTTTTTTTTTTTGTTTTTTTGTTTTTTTTTAAAGGGGGGAGGGGGAGTCCAAAGGGTGAGAAGTATCATTCTGGCAAGCACAAGCGCCTGGGTTGGGGGGGGGGGGGGGGGTATGCTAAGCGCCCTTTATGGGGCATGATCCCCCAAGAAAATTTTAAAATTTAGATGCTTTTTGGTGGCATTTGGTGGTATTTAAAAGTATTTTAAGATCATGAATATTATACAATTTCTAAAGAAAAAACCAAACATATTTTACAATAGATATAAAGATTAAGATGTAAAGAAAAAGAATACTAGTATTTTAAAAATTAGGCTAGTGTGCCATTTCCTTCTCTTTTTTTTTTCTTTTTTTCTTTTTTTTTTTTTGCAATTAGGTAGGGCCTTAGGGGTCGATGGTGTAATCAATAAACACAGGGTCTCTAATGAAGTCATGTCTCTAATGATAGATGGAGAGTCCAGGGGCGGATCTAGCTTTTTCCAAAGGGAGGGTTTCTGGGGCTGAGCTGGGTATTGCGAGGGAGCGTAGCGACCGAGCCCGAGCGAGCGAACGGGGGGGGGGGGGGGGGGGGGCATGGGAGGGGGGTATCCCCCCGTCCCGTATCCGGGCAATTACCCCCGGAGGGCAATTACCCCCCCGGCAAAATACTGGTTAGTGGTAAGGTTATATAAAGTAAAGATTAGGGTTAGGGATAGGTTTAGGGTTAGGAGTCTGGAATAGGGTTAGGGTTAGGTTCAGGATTAGGATTAGGATCAGGGCCAGGGAAAGGGTGCGGGGTAATTGCCCAGGGGGTGATTGCCCCTACAACCCCCCCCCCCCCCCCCCCCCCACTGTAAGGAGATTTTTCCTTTTTAGGAGTGACAGCTTGCAATTTTAAGCACACTGCATGCCCTATTTTTTCTTTCTGTTTTGTGCCCAAGTGCCCAAATAATGGTGGGGGCTGCAGCTGCAGCCCTCCACCAAATGCACCAGTTTTTTTTTTTTTTTTTTTGTGTGTGTGTGTGTGTGTGTGTGTGTGTGTTTTTTTTGGGGGGGGGGGATCTCGACGGGGGCACATTATTTTTATGTGATGGTGGGTGAAGATCCTCGGCGAGGGAGCGAAGCGACCGAGCCGGGGGGGGGGGGGGGGGCGTGTTGGACGGGGATACCCCCTCCCAAGGTAGGGGCTTCTTGTAAAAACAGAGTACAAAAGTTGCGTCTATAGAGCATTTAAAAGCAAATTTCTAGTGAATTAAACAGTGGAAAAATCAATGCGAAGGCGAAGGAGTATGATTATAACATACGGGGTACGGTATTGTGATGGTGTGAGAAGATCGGCGAGGGAGCAAAGCGACCGAGCGGGGAAGGGTGTCGGAGGTGGGATACCCCTCCCACTGTATAGGGACTTTTTGTAAAAACAGAGTATAAAAGTCGCGGTTTAAAGAGCATTTTAAATCAAATTTCTAGGAAATTAAACATAGTAAAAATCACTGCGAAGGGCTATGATTATAACATGTGGGGTACGGGTCTAGGGCAATTACCCCTGGGCAATTACCCCGGACCCTTCCTCTGGCCCTAATCCTAATCCTGATCCTAAACCTAAACCTAAACCTAACCCTAACCCTAACCCAAACTCCTAACCCTAACCCTAACCCAAACTCCTAACCCTAAACCTAACCCTAACCCTAATCTTTACTCTAACCTTATACCACTAACCATGCAGTATTTAGCCCAAGGGCCTCTGGGGGTTGCCCGGATACGCGGGGGTACATTGACGGTGTGAGATCCTCGGCGAGGGAGCGAAGCGACCGAGCGGGGGAGGGTGTGGGAGGAGATACCCCCCTCCAATGGTGGGACTTTTTGTAAAAACAGGGTATAAAAGTTGCGTTTATAAAGCATTTTAAATCAAATTTCTTGGGAAGTAAGCATAGACAAAGAAAAATACTTAGAAAGGACTATGATCATAACTTATGAAAACTATTTATTATACAAGTACGGGTAGAGCAAGCAAGCCACAGTCTTTCACTTTGCCATTCGTCTGAAATGTCTTCATAAAAAGCTTAGACATGATCACAATGTTCGAGCAATACAAATTATTCTTATATTACTAAAAAGCATAGAGTAAGGACAAATGTAAGGTTTACTAAAGATATGTTTCAAGGGGCACACTCAATGGCGCGAGGCTACCATCTATACACTAAATTTACTCATAAGTAAATATTAGTGTATAGATACACTGTATAATGTTAGTGTATTATGATTTTC
This sequence comes from Diadema setosum, assembly GCA_033980235.1. Classification (NCBI taxonomy): domain Eukaryota; kingdom Metazoa; phylum Echinodermata; class Echinoidea; order Diadematoida; family Diadematidae; genus Diadema; species Diadema setosum. The sequence continues at coordinate 11,282,326 of CM067064.1, forward strand.
GCCCCGTTAGGGACGAACTAAGATTTACACTTGCTTTCTCTTTCCTATTTGTCCATGATGTGATTTACCAACTTATTGTAAGCAAGGCAATTTCTATTCAGACTTTTGAAAAATGTAATTGTTAATTACAAATACACAGTCTACTCAGGTATACAAATACTGCATTAGGGGTCTCTTGATTATGTGTTCTAACTGTATTCTTTTTTTTTATTATTGAGATTAGTATTTATCACAATGCAGATTCTTACAATGTCTGAGAAATAGGGTAGAAAAGGTACCGCAAAAAAAAAAAAAAAGAGAAAAGGGTGCAATATTAAGCATTCTTGGAAAATTGTTTGCGTTTCAATATTGAAACATTGATTTGGACTATCCCCATGTCGTAATGCACTTGGGAAATTGAACATTCTAAATTCTTCATCTAAAAGTGTGGTATTTCTTTCTTATGCCCTTCTTAAAAGCACAATTCATCTAAAAAAGAAATATTCATATTACTGCAACCCAGGTGAAGATTACAGGTGAAAAACTACAACATGGATTTCAAAAACTGTGATCTTGATATAATTATGATGCTCAAATTTTGGATGAAAATTGACCCCAAAAAATTGTCCACAATTGCCAAGATTATCACAAAAAAAAAATAAATACTTCCACATAAGCGTTTTGCCACTATACTGTGTGGAGTTGTTGCAGCTGAAAATTTGTATAGACTTTATAGTACCGTTATTCATTCAAATCTTTTAGGCAGAATTCAAATCTTGGGCAAATGACATGCAATTTATGAGTGAGTCTCATTTTCACTCATAAAAACAATGTTCCTGGACAAAATAATCAAGGATTTAAAGTGTAAGGATTCTTTTGTGATAATTTTGTTTTAGTATAATAGTCATAATTGTTGGTGAAATGTTTCATCATTGCTCAGTATTTTAAATCTTGATATGCTATTAAACTCTACATCAAAACGTTATAAAACTGTGTTTGCCAAAGGTTTGAACACACTTTGATGAAAGTAGGCGATTGTTTAAAATTTCACTTTCGTTTTGTACATCACTGTACATAATATAGTGCATATCGTTCCGCATTTTTTGATAAAATTGCTTTAAAAAATAGAATCTATCAGATCTATAATATTAGCTCTTTTATCAAAGCAATGTAGAGAATAGTAGCAAACAAACATCACATGGCATATAAGTCTGCTGTGGCTCATCAACTTTGATACAATTTTCCTTTGAATCTTCCTGACAAAAAATAGTGATTTTTTTTCATTCCGTCCCATCCCACCAACAAAATTTTTTGTTGCCATGGAAAAACCCAAATGTCTGCCTTGTTAGTGTACTTTCATGCTTTCATACTTAATAAGCTTAATACATAATGTAAGGGTATATGACTGCTTCCATACTAACAATTTCATTTGTAGGCGAAAAAAAAAAAACTCTATCAAATTCCGTCCCGTCGCGGTCCCTTGATTTTTAGATCAGACCCTTTTTCAGTCGATAAACTCATTTTTTTTTTTTTTTCGGGAGCAACTTTGCAGATCGAATAAAAAACTAAGTTTGTAACGATAAACTTTTTTTTTTTCACTCGAAAAACAGAGTTTATCGATAAACTGAGTTTTCGCTCGATAAACAGAATTTCTTGATAAACCTTATAGTTGGTCGCTTGATAAACAGAATAATGGATTATTCGATAGAACTAATTTCGCTCGATGAGCAGAGTTTATTAAAAAACTAAGACTTGCGACTATACAGTACCCATAACTAGCTAGTAGTCGCGACGGCAAACATCCCACGTGAAAGATACCGAAGTTCTGGATCTGGCAGCTGCTCTGGCTGCCCACAGTGTGTGACCCTGTGCCCGTGTCAAAACAGCGAGCAAAATGATCGTTGAATGACGTCCGTTAGGGGTTGCGTTATTACTGTAGACACAACTTATTGCTGCAATGCAACTTCGTGTGTCTTATAACGCCTTGGGGTGTTTCATAAAACTGTTCTTAAAGTTACGAACAACGTAAGAACGACTGGTGATCAGTTCTGATGTGCTATACTTATCAGAATTTCAAAAATTCAGCAGAAGAACTGATCACCAGGGGTTCTTAAGTCGTTCGTAACTTTAAGAACAGCTTTATGCAACTCCCCCCCCCCCCCCTGGAGCTGAAGCTAGCCGGTAGGTCCCCCTATCTATACGGCACATGAGCAGCAACTACTGGCAAGGCTTGAATAGGCCTTACCCTGATCGATAAACTAAGTTTTTCGAGAGAAACTGTGTTTATCCATGGACCTAATTACATTGTGTTATAGGTTCATGGTTTATCGAACGAAAAACCTTGTTTATAACGTGTATCGCGAAAAACTGAGTTCCGATTACCGAAAAACTCAGTTTATCAGTCGATAAACTAAGTTTTTCGAGAGAAGCACTGTTTATTGAGCGAAAAACTAAGTTTATCGCGATAAGTTTAGTTTTTCACTTGATAAACTGCGTTTTCCATTTGATAAACGGGGTTTATCGATTAACTTTAAGTATAAGCTCAAAACTATGTTTCTTGATAAGTACTAACAATCGGTTTCATGGTAATTGAATGTCTGTATGTTTCAACCAGTGTTTTCTAGAAGCACTTTCATTAAGTTTATTCGGAATGTTATCTTCTGTTTCATTCATTATTCTAATGGCATCAATACACACTGTAAACACTTTGTACATAAACCTATATGTACTGTGTAATATTACATGACAGTTGCAGGGTTAATGATAATTATGAACCCTGCAACTGATATACATGTAATATTACACAGTAATTATTGTGCTCTTGTAAAATGTATTTATGGTGTTTTCGCTACAACACTTCGCCTTTTCTGTGATATTGTTTTATCTGTATTCTGTAGGGGAACTATTTTAACAACATTTTGTACAAGTAATTTTATCTGAAAATATCACGATAATAAGCCAGTTCGGAGTTAGCTCATGGGCACATTGGTACGAATGACCTTTCTTTTTTTCTCAGTTGGTTAGGGGCACTTCACTCGTTTTCAGAGCGACATAATGCATAATCTTTACGTAACAATTTATGGGATTCACCAATCCTGTTCAAACAAAGAATAAACTTGCGTAGACCAGATGAGCAGAATGATCTGTCAATTCACACTTGAGAAAGCATCCATATCATTATTTTGCATTGAATGTATTGACAATCTCTTTCTATTGATATTGCCAAATACCACTTTTGCTGTCAGGTGGATGTGCTGGCAAGCAGCATTTATAAGGATTACATGAATAATCATTACATCACAGACGCTTATCCCAGTAAATTTAAAAACCAACATGCCTGTTGGTCAGAATGACCTTGTTTCTGCTCATGCGCAAAGTGGAACTCCGAACTGGCTTATTTGTATATAATTATATATGATAGTTATGATAATAATGTCCACTATGTGTTGTACTCTGTATATTCATGATATAATGTCCACTATTATGTGGAATAATATGAATAAAATTCATTTCATTTCATTTCAGCTGTATGTACTTTGTCAGTTTATCGGCGATAAATTCAGTTTATGGAATTATTGGGCAAATAGCGTGCCATATGGAGAAGGGTTGGGGAAGGTAGATACAGTACAGCAGGTTGTGTCATTGGAGTGGGAGGGGGTATTAAACTAAATTGGTCTCCCTCAGCCTCAATACTCTTCAGATACCTTCGACAACGAAGGTCAGTACTTCTGATTTAAAATATGCGGTTTTTCCTGCTATTCTCAAAGAGTTGTTCACCTCTTGATCCTACTGAATAATACCCTATTCATTATTTGGAAAAAAATGGTTTACTGTTATGGATACTGTTATAATATCCTATATAGCGGGAATCGATGCATAGGCCTGAAGAGGGGTAAATAGAAATACGTGGCACTGGTTGAGGCCTACACTTTCAGTTTCCTTGTATATTTGATTGCGGTTCGCGTCAGGGCCTGGATATATACTTTGTTATTGGCGGTGGTGGTGGTGGTGTTGATGGTGGTGGTGGGTTCAGAGGAAATACCACAACCTAATCAATAACTTGGAACCCTCCTTCTTTTTGTAGAGTCAGATATCAAAGTTTTTATTCATTTTGATGAGAAAATCACCCCAAAAAATCACAAAATTAACTTTTTGTTCTGCTTTGTTTGTTTGGGTTCTTTTTGCAATTCAAAGGAATTTGAATATAGTATTGCTGGAAATGAGGATTGAGTTCTCAACTTTGTGCAAGATGCTGAGAAATTGATTGTTACAGAGCATACCATAAGTGGAATTCAATGTTTATTTGAATAAAATCGGTTTTGCAATGGCTAAGATATCCAAAAACAAAGTAAAACAAAGCAATTCTAAAGGGGGTCTCACCTTTCAGTAGGATCGCTTAATGTCTTTTGGATATCCCAGCCATTTCACAATAAATTTTCATCAAAATAAACGTTGAATTCCTATTGGAATTACGTTTTATTTTATATTTCATGAGAGGTTTCTCATTATCTCATAGAATAAGATGTTATAGAAACTGAAGCCAAGTCTCAACCAATCAAATATTGTCAATATTCTATAGTATCATCTTTGGCCATTATTTCTACATATCTCACAGTTACATCAATACTTGGTTTCTCATTTTTCATTCAGCATTTTTAAAATGTTCGATCACTCCACCTCCAAAGAGTTCATCATACTAGTCGCCATTAGTGAATAAACAATGAAAAAAAAATGCAAAAGCTTCATGTTTCCCCAATATTGACTAGGCCTATAATTTTTGCCGTCTCTCCCCCCCCCCCCCCCCTCCCGCCCCTAGAAAAAAAAAGAGAGAAAAAATGACCGTATGCATGGACCTGGTGATATATTAACAAATAAAATATTATACAGAGAATTCCGCAAAACGTGTGTGTGCGTGTGTGTGTGTGTGTGTGTGTGTGTGTGTGTGTGTGTGTGTGTGTGTGAAAAGCGCACATTCCTTCAACTAATGTGATTTCTGAAAAAGGCGAGTCATGCGCTCTTTGTAAAACCTAATACACTGTACAATGAAAAAAGTTGACAAACACATGAACCGGGGAAATGGAAGAGATCTCTCTTCCACCTCCCTGAGTGAACTACGTGTACATGTACTCAGTATTAGTAGTCCTACAGCATTGAAAATTCAGACAATCCCGATAAAACCAAATACTTTCCGAGGGAGTAGGAATTGAAATATAGCATTGTCCCTCGATTCAACCCCGAGCATTACCCCCCTAAGCAACCCCATCCACGTTTAGCATAAAGAAACATATTGGGGGAGAGGGACGGTATAGATGGAGGAGAGGAAGAGATCGGGGTGGGAGAGAGATATGAGAGAGATCTATAGGGGAGGAGTTGGGGAGAGGATGGGGTGGCCATGGGTGGGAGGTGCAGGTGGGGATATCACCCCAGCCTTTTTGTATACAATAATTTTTTGCCAAGCAGGCAATTAATTAGTACACGACCCGTGTATATCTAGGCAGACAGGCAGGCAGTCGGTCATATGGTAGTCAGTATATTCCTATGTCTAGCAATCGGCCATTCATGTAAGTCATCTTATCAATCTGTCAGTCTTACATTCAGGCAGTAATCCAGCCCGTCAGCCCCCCCCCCCCCCCCCCCACCCCCGCGCCCCAGTCCATGGTAGTATCATTTTACAGGGTCCATGGTACTATAAAGCCATGGTAGTATACAAGTCCATATTCAGCAGGGAGGTGGAAAGTAGGCCTATCCCCTTTCAGTCAGTCAATGGGGTATGTTTACTAAGCGGAGGCGGAAATGTACTAGTACACAAGCCACGTGTGATGTGCCGTATTGTAGATCATCTGATGGACTTTGATACTGTATAGGATCCACACAGAGCAGTAGTGCAATCACAGAGAATCGTTGAGTGCACTCAAACAAGCTCATCACATCACACGCCCTGTCTGTCGATACAACTTTATCTCGGAGAATGTCGGCAGAAAAGAAGAAAACTCCACATTATGCTGCCCTGATTTTGGCTAGGGGTGGTAGCAAGGGTATCAAGTTAAAGAACATCAAGACGCTGGCTGGTCAACCTCTCATCGCATGGGGATTGAGGGCTGCTATTGATTCAGAAGGTAACTGTACAACGCTATGATATGCAGCGACGCGAGCAGTGTGTGGTATCGGTTGCTTGCCTCCTATTTTCCCCAACGCCAGCTGCAGCGATCGCGCGTGCATTGCGGCTCGAAGGCGGGCACTGCCACGCCTGTGTGACCCTCGTACACTCCAGCCTCCTTGGCCCGAAGCCGCTACCACACAGTGTGCTGCCTATTTACAATCCTATAATAAAAATATTGGTTGTCATAGCGCGATCATGGACGTGGAGCCACAGGCGATGGTGCGATGAACTTCAGTCAGGGCGGCCATGCGGGATGTGCAGAAGAAAACGATGCTTTTACAATGCGAAAGTCATCTGGAGGTCTGTTTTCGTCTGCAGGCTAAAAAAGAGAATGCACGAACTGGTCACTGTCTTCTATAAAATGCAATTTCATTTGCATCAACTTACAATTTAGTATCATATTATCTGTAACAGACTGTATGCCATTATTATAAAATGTGTAGTAATTATTGTTTGTTTTTTCTCTCTTTCTACACATGGCTGCAAAGACATGATAGGAAATACAGACAATTTTTCTATCTACCATTGTCTACTGATAAGACAATAGCAAAAACTTGCTAGGCCTTCATGGTTGCTAAAATAGATCATGAGATATTGGAGCATATACTTGGTCTTGGAGCATATAATAATATACATGTATGTAAATTCAAGAAGATGATGTTTGGGGACAGTCACTGTGTGCCTGGCTGTGAAAGAAGCAATACATCATTATTTGATACAGAACAAATAGATCTACATAGTAGTCGGATAAAATACGTTTCCTATTTGTTAGATTTTTTTTTTTTTGATTACTGCACATCACATGACTTATATCTTAGCAGTATCAAGTACCAGTACCAAGTACATTGAATGCTCTAAAGCAATTGCTTGAGATCAATATTGATGACAAGATGTCTGATTTGGGATAAAGTCCTTAAAACCTTATAATAAAAAAAAAAAAACTTACATATTTCCTTTATTATGCTAACGAGATTAAACGGGAAATACCAATTTTCAATCTGACAATTTAGGGTATCAAATCAATGCCTGAGTGCCACCACATATATGTATAATCATATAATTTTATGAAAATTTGCATCGTTGATCTGCTTTAAAAAAAAAAAAAAGGAGTATGAATACTTTCAGAGAAAATAGTACGTAACGGTAAGTAGAGTCTGAACTGCAATATTGGTGACGGTGCTCAACTATATAAGAGCTCATTATAGTAGGGTGGAAGGCGTTGCTTTATTAGTGACTTAGCTGGACAGTCTGTTTCGGCTGAAGCCCCATCACAATTTTCCATTTATCTTGTACAAAAAAAATGACAAAAATTCAATGTTTCTGTCATTGAAGTCTGAAACATGATGCTATCTAGTCCTGGTTGAATAAATTCAGAATAGTGATCAGTTAGATACAGCTTGTATATCAAGATTTAAGCCTCAGGAATAATTGCATTTGAATGAAAAACTTGAAATTTCAAGAGATTTTATACAAAATATTTGGCAAGTTGTGAGGGGATGACATGCTCACTTTGCCATTTGCATACTCATATTGACTGCTCAAGAAATGTTTCCATCAAAATTTGCAAAACTTCAAAATGTCATAGCTTCCTTATTTTTCACCCACTTTTGATCAAAATTTTACCATTGAACTCATGATATTTTACTTTCTCTTATCAGACTAACTTGTAGTTAGACTGAATTTCCCCTTTAAAAACCACAAGATGAGGTCCATATAGTTGCATAGGCTCTGGTAATGTGACACATTCTACAGGATACAACTACAGATGTGTGAAAATGTATATTTAATAAGATAGTTGGGACATAAAGATCAATAAAAGGTCAAGAGTCCAACTCGATATTTGAATTATTCTGGATTTATCTGTCAAAAAGCACAAACAAACAAAAGGTTCGGTCAGACTGGCAAAAGATCGAGAAGTTTAAGATCTTTAAAATCTTGAAGTTTTGCCAGTGTGACCGCAAACTTCCCACGAAACTTCCAGCGAAATTTTTCGAATTGTTTGCGGGCAGCGTCTTCGAAGCGCAAGGCCATTGTCATGTGCAGATGTGCATTGTTACGTCACAATCACTAGCCATCGGACGGCGCACTCTTTCTTGCGCGCGTACCAATGGCCCAAACTTCACGATCTTAAACTTCTCGATCTTTTGCCAGTTTGACTGCGCCTAATGAAGACCCTTTTAGCTCCGTGAGAATTAGCTAGTTGGTATAATACTGTGCACAGTGGAAAATTCAGTCATCCTCCATCAAAGAATCAGAAATATAGTACCCTTGTCGTACATTATGCATGAGGTGATTACAGATCAAACATGTTCAATTGTTATGGGTGCAAGTGGGGAATTTTCACAATATATTTACAGTCCTTATCTTTGTAGAATATTTGCTCGTCAAATATGCAGTTTCATTATTTACCATGGTGTGATTATTTCTGCAAGGGAAATCCATTGTATATTGCCTGCCAAATACCTGTATAGAGCCTCAAAGAAATTGTACAGTAAGATTGAAAAACTTGTGCATGGATTTTGTGTTCCGGCTTTTGCATTTTTTTTTTTTTTGGGGGGGGGTGGTAGGAAAGAGTATAAACACTCAAATTCCCTGCTTCTTCTTGTATAAGGGCACAATTATTGAAATTCAAAGTGGATACTTGCACAGTTTGTTTTTGTCATTTTTTAGGCTGAAAGATGTAGAATCACTATCAGGCATGTTGAATATGTGGAATAGTCAATTTTATTAAAGGACAAGTTCACCTTCATTAACATAAGGATTGAGAGAGTGCAGCAATATTAGTAGAACACATCAGTGAAAGTTTGAGGAAAATTGGACAATCGATGCAAAAGTTATGAATTTTAAAACTTTTGTGTTGGTACCGCTGGATGAGGAGACTACTACAGCTTGTGAGTCATAATGTGTACAACAGTATAAAGAAAATATAAAAGAAAATTCAACATATTTTCACTTTTTTCGCATAATAAAAGAGCACTTGACTTGCCTCTTTCTAAAGGCAGGGGGAATAATATTACCCATAACATTTGTCGGTAACGAGTCAGGGGAATGTGTACTTTTTTCAAAAGATGGAATTTTGTGAAACTCTCTTTCTTTTCCTTATATTGTTGTACGTATGTGACATCTAAGTTATTCATACACTGCAGTAGTCTTCTCATCCAGCGGTTACTGCACAAAAACTTCAAAAATTCATAACTTTTGAACGGATTGTCTGATTTTCCTCAAACTTTCAATGATGTGTTCTACTAATATTGCTACATTCTCTCAATCCTTATGTTTATGAAGGTGAACTTGTCCTTTAAGTTGTTTACCATATACTTGTAGTATCCAACATTCATGTCATCATTCTTAAAATGAACTGTCTGCAATATATTTTTGAAAGGTCTGTTATAAACACATCATAATGACAGTTGCTTTTATTAATCCATGCCATCAAAATTAGTATCATACATTTATTTTAATCAATTCATATACTGAAACAGTTTTACCCTCATACACCTATCATAACTAGTCTCATGTTGTCATATTGCTATCACACTTTTTTTCTTGGTCATTACATATACTACTTGCGCCTCATCTGAAAATGTTTCCAACAGCATGCCATACTTAGTTCATAAAATTAATACAAATGTTTATTCCTATTGCTTCATCAGAGATGATTTCTTTGCTATTCATGCAGTCATAGGTGATGCAATTTCGTTATGAAGATTGGGGGAAATAGGAAATGTATTGTAGGTTATGTCAATAATCTGATGTTCAGTTTTAGCATTTATGGGGAGAAGAACAAGGCTAATTGCCAGTCTAGTGAATGTAGTGCATTGCAGATTCACAGAGGGAGATAGAGACCCAAAACAGAGACATTCAGAGAGATACATTCTATCTGTTGTCCTATTAGGAGAAAATACCCTTTTATATGTTTTTTTTTTTAATAAAAAAGTAACATTTCCCATGAGTCATATCAAAAACATTTCCCATGAGTCATATCAAAAACATTATTTTCATTCATAATGGTTCGATTTGAATAACGTACTTGTGAAAGTGCTGAAACCTTCACCCTGGCATTATCTGTAAAAAAAAAATAATAATAATAATTAAAAATAGATGAATAAATAAATAACATTTCCTTTGGTTATGAGTCATATCGAAAAATTTTGCATTCGTAATGGTTAAAATGAATAACATACTTGTGAACGTGCTGAAACCTTCACCCTGGCATTATCTGTTCCATTAACTGCAGATATAAGGGAGCTTTGGTATTTAACTTTATTATGAGAACTACCTTGTAATGATAGTATATGCTCTTATTGCCTTTGTAGCAACATTGATTTAAACTATTTTTCACAAATTAATAGCCTGTGAACACATTAGATATTCTTCTCTCTATCATTTTTGTTGTGTTCTTTTGGTCGATACTGTTAATTTCCTTAAGTTATTGTCATTATATTTATTATATTGATAAGATTATCATTATTGCAGGTTATTGAAGTATCATGATTACCATCATTTTCATTATCAATATTGTAATTGACATCATAATCAAAATTATTATAAAACTACGAACATCTATTCTAAGTAGCCATTTTTTTGTGACCAAGTAAATGGTTGATCTAACATACTCATTTTGCTGCTGACTACTTAGAACTTTGATATATCTAGATATGCATGTGTGTGATATACAGCGGTGAATCCAGAGGGGGGCGCAACCTGCGCACGCCCACCCCCCCCCTTTATTTTTCGTTAAAAACGAAAGAAATAAAAAGAAAAAAATGAAATGAAACCCGGAAGTGGCACCAGAATTATTAGCTGCACCCCCCCCCCCCCCCTTTACAGAATTCCTGGATCCGCCCCTGATGATATATATTGCAAGAGTAGTTGCCATTTTTGTTCATTGTACAGGAATGAAAGGTTGTTATTGTTGACTTACATTATTGTCAATAATTAGCATGCATAAGCCCTCACAAGTACCTCACTGTGATTATGATAATGCAAAAGCTCCAGCCAAGTTTAAGGGGCTCATGTCTTTAGCTCACAAGGTCTATATAGATCTGAGATCTAAGCTTGGCATGATTGATACCATGCTAGTGGGAATGGGCAGCTGTTCTGAGAGGGCACAATATGATGTAAATTTGTCCCTGAAATTTAAAGTGAAAGGACAGCAAGTGACTCAGGATGTTGATGTTGAAACTGATCCCCAAAATAGACGAAAAAAAAAACAACAACAGTGAATTACACTAGAATTGCTATGATATAAAAATAATCCATTTGAATTGACCCAGAAATTACAGTGATTAATACTGAATAATGGTAGTGAGATACATGTACTGAAATAACAATGAAATCTACACATAGGCCTATGTAATCAAAATTGAGTATATGAATATAAGAACGACCCAAGTCCAATTTTTGGCCAAATTCAGTTTGACATGGGAAATTGTAGCTTATGCATGGACTCATCTTGTGTGTAAATGATAAATCCGGAAGTGCCTGAAATGAATGAGTTAAATCTTATATTAATGTAAGAATGAAGGACTTGGGTCATTCTTACATTCATATAATAGCACCCTCTCTCATCCTTCTCCCATCTCTATAGCAGAATATCATGTATATGAAACAAAGAACGACCCAAGTCCATATGAATCAAAGAACGACCCAAGTCCACCACACAAAATGGCCTCACCACAATTAATGTAAATGTTAATTGTCATAATAATATACGTTCTAATTTAATGTTGCCTTCCCATCACAGTGAAATAGAATATTATTGGACAAATAAAAAAGATATGAAGTTTTTTTTAGTTTACTCGAAATGATCTTCCATGGACTTGGGTCGTTCTTATATTCATATACTCAATTGACAATGAATTTTAATAAAAGCAGACATGCAAAAATTTTAATAGATTCAAACCAAGCTGCCTGCTGTTATGGTAATATTGCAGAGGAAAATCATACACAGAACACACACAGAACTAAGGGGGTGTTGCAAGAAAGTTGCAATTAATTGCAACTCGACTTTCTTGCAACACCCCCTAATTAATGCATGATGCCAGAAATGAGTCTGAAGAATATGAAATTCCACTGCCTATTTTTTGTGTGTACATTACCCTCTATATACTGTATAATTATCATCTTCATTTATACATATTTTTTTTTAAAATTTACCAGAAATACTAATAAGCCGTCTGTACTGTAATCTGAGATGTTACCCTCCGTCCAAGTTTTCCACAGTCAAGTATAAATGATTTGACAAATATACTGATAAGTAATATATTTTCTAAATTTCCTCACCTCTTGATGTGCCCCATCGCTTCATAAGGTGATTAACTTTTGCCATCTATCCCACAGTCCGTCATTTTTAGGCTTATATACAACCTTTATACAGTATACTATTTGTGACCCTGCATTGCAAAGTTGTCCAATTTTGAAGGAAGAGAATCCTAGTTTAAAAATGGAGTATTACTCATCAAACTCACCAACATAGACAATGACCAAGCAAATAGATGCAGGAATGCTTTTTTGGGGGAAAAAGGGGCTTTAAAGTTGAGGGTCTATTCGAGTATTCTTAGTCATCCTGTAATGTGTGGGACTTTTGGGACAAAAGTGGGCTTCAAAACTCCATGGCAACCACTGTGAAGGATTATCGGATGTTAACAAAGTGCTTGCTACCGTCATTTTTTTTTTCCCTCTGGATAATGCCTATAAACAAGTATCGAAGCTATTTACTAGTACCACTGACTGTAGCGTCTTACATAGGCCCTACATGTAAACACTCTTTGTGTACATTTTAAAAAAAGCAAAAATAAACAAAACAAAAGGAAACACATTTTCAAGACAGAAAATGAAAAAGTTTGTCAAAATCTGATTTTGGAAAGTGCCACTTTTACCTAATGTGTGATGTTCCCAAACTAAATCATGCGATCGTGACAAAGGTTAATCTTTGTCAGAGAGTCTTTGAGGAAACACCCAAGCACAAAATGAGCCACATTGACCCAAAATACAAGAATGCAGACCTGCTTGGGGGGAAAAAATCAATTTGTGCTGCTTTTTGGGCATACGGATGTTGTGAAGTGGGGTTTCATTTGATTGCAAGGAAACCAATGTTCTGAGGCCAAAGTGGTCGTGCTTGGCAATTCCTGGTACCACGAAGTGACAGAGGTTGATGCTGAAATCCTTCCTCCTACTCACTTCCCCAGTCTGATAGTCTATGCACATGCCAATCCGTCTCACAACCGGTATTTAAAATAACCTCCTCAATACTCTCTGGGACCAGATGAAGTGGTATTATCCATGTATCTGCCAACCACGTGCCAGTCAATCTGTTTGAGCATGATTTTTTTTTTTAGTTTTATTTTTGTATGTAAAAAATTGTTTTTTTATCTTAGGGTGCTATGTGATACAGTGTAGCCTTGTTAGTAGGCCTACAGCTTTCAGCCAGTTTATATCATCAGTGGAAATGGTCGCAGCATGGACCCTGTAGGGTCCATGGTCACAGCAAGCAGGCCGCATGATTATAGCCTATCTCGTATTGCTCTCACAGCCACCTATCTTGCAGTTGGGCCAATTATGTAACCCGAGCTGGAGTACAAAAGCCATTATTTGTGTCAGTTTCCTGGTGCAGGGAAAATCCTTCCAGTCCAAATCCTTCCAGTCCTTCCATAACAAAATGCTCACAAGTGGCTGTTGTTTGTAGCCTTTTGATGAGTGTTTCATGGAACAACAATTCGAGGAACATTGCTCTGCATGGACCATTAAAATGAATTTTATCCAGTTTGTATATGACGGATCATAATAAAGGCCACAGAAAGGTCACATAAAACTACACACACAAAAATATGGTCTTTGGGCACAAGATACATGATGCAATGTAATGTTATTTAGTGTGTGTTCTGTGTGTCTGTGTCTGTGTCTGTGTCAGTGTCTGTGTCTGTGTTTGTGTGCACAGGGTGTTGGGGTTGGGTTAACCGCATTCAAAAATGGAAAAGTATTGCAAAGTTTGCATATCATTGCTTTATCACTTCTAAATAGATGTGTACATCATTGAAGATGAATGCTAGTTAATTGTCATGTAAAATTTTGATTTAAATTTTTCCTTTCTTATAGTAATCATGGGAATGGTTATTTCATCCCCATGTAAATTATGCAATTTGATTGTTAAGTATGACCAGTACATACATTGTGTTGAAATTTTATCTATGATACCATTAATTTATGTAATATAATATATTTCTGAACATTCATAGGTACTTATTAATATTTTAAAAAATAAAAAAAAAATGTTTTTTAGCCCTCCAATGGCAGAAAATACATGCTTCAATTCATAAACATTTACCATATATATAAAATTGTGCAGTATAGCAAAGTCCATAATATGACAAACTCAGAGCATAGAAATTGAATAAGGTAATTAGATCCAGTTTGTTTGTTTATTTTTGTTTAGAGATCTATTTTTTAGGGACTAATTATTGCAGATTATATGATTTAAAATTTTATAGTCTGTATGTATTTACTTAAATATTAAATAAGCATTTTATTTTACCCGATTTAATTTTTTTATTCTTGCAATACAGAATTTCATTGATATAATAATTCATCTTTACAATCATGTGTAGCTCTGTGATGAACAATAGAGCAAGTCAGTAAAATGTGTATAATATATTTGCAATAGTTTAGAGAGAGACATAGATAAATCCAGAACAGAATTGTCCACAACTTTTGTTAAAATTTTGATATGTTACCAGGTCTGTATAACTGTACAGTGGCCATCTGCTCCTAGTAAATAATAATTCTGATTGATATGATGCAAAATGAACAATGCTTGTAGAGAGCAAATAAAATGGTCTGGGGACAAACTGAGCAGGGTGAAATGTTTGCACAGTTGGGTCATATTTTCTCTTCACTGAACCATTTCTTTTACAAAAATCATTGTCAATAATTGTACAAGCTGAGGAGGTTAGACTGTTTGAACGTGAAGAATGTCAGGATGTTTTTTCCTTGCCTATTATTCTTCCTATACATGGTTATTTACACATTGCATGCATATTGAATACTGTAAAAGTGGATATTTTTGTGTGACTAACTTTTGGAGCTCGGCGGGGTAACAAGAGTTTCGCATGTTTTTAATTCCATGGAATCAAGCCATCAACTACAGGATCATAATATGGCAAGCAAAAATATTTGTGTGCTTTTATTTTTGTGCTAGTTTCTGGTTGTGTGAATTGCGCAAAAATTTCAACACCGCGAAAATGTCCACTTTTACAGTACATCACTATTATTTTGTTCATTAGAATTCTGTGCTGCATTCGAAATACCTGATTTGTTTTTTTTCTCAATTTGCAGAGTTCACCAATGTCTGGGTGTCAACAGATCATGATGAGATTGCAAAGATAGCCAAGGAGTGGGGAGCAAAGATTCATCGTAGGAGTCCCCACTCGTCGCGTGATGAAGCATCCTCCATCGAGGCCGTGCACGAGTTCCTGAATGAAAACCAAGGCTAGTAGTAGATTTGGCATGCGCAGTAGATTTTTGTTCTTGTAGATATAATGTACGGTATTTCATTTTTTTTCTATTCAGTCTGTTCTAATGAGGCTGCAAAAGCACATTTGCATGTAATGTGCAGTTGGATCAAAAAAAAAAAATGTTTTGTCATATCAAAGATCACATTTCTGTCATGCATGTGGGAGTATTGTTTGAAAATCTGTTGTAAAGTTACAATTATATCATATCGTTTTGTATCTATTAACAACATGGTACGCACACAGAAAACTATAAAGCAGAGAAGAGCTAGTATATATCTATTATGCAGTGACGCACAATGAAACTGCAAGGCAGGGTATGACAGACTACTGTAGGATGTCATGTATGGGAAGTCAGTATAATGCTGTTGAGTGTTCAATCGTTCTGTGTTGTCACCATTGAATATGGTGGCACTGCAATGTTTGCACACTTCTGCAAAAATTCACTGTGAGATGCTTGAGAGCACCTGCAGTGTTAAAGAGGGTGTTGTAGGGCGAGGGTGTGGCAAATTTATCATTTGTCATAGGGAACAGAAATCCGAGGGCAGAGGTGCAGTAGAGGTAAAAATACAAAACAAAAAGAGGTGGGAGGGTGCCATTTAAATCTTTCAATGTATATTTTCCACTTCATTTCAGCTTTTAAGTACCACAATATATTGCCATAATATGCACATGTGTACTGTATCACACTCTACAGTACACTTAGTACAGGGCATTTTTATTCTTAGTAGGCCTATATGCATGTATATCACACATTGGATCCCAAAAGTGAGTTAGTTACATAATCCACCAAATCTTAAAGATATTTTACTTCAGAAATTATCATTTTGTTCTCATTACATTAGAAATTCTGAGCTTTACTGCATATCCTGCATTTGGAAAAGATCAGATGAAAATTGTTAAATTCATAAAAATCTGTAACAAATAAAGACAGAATAAACTGACCAGAAAGAATATAAATTATTAGTGGAAAAGTGAGCAAAGAAAATGGGATTCCATCGGGATTCGAACCCGAGACCTCCGGATTGCTAGACCGGTGCTCTACCGACTGAGCTATAGAAAGCCCTAGTGCTGCATAGATAATATATGGAATAACAGAATTGGCCCATTCCAGATAGAAAGAGAAATATAAACATGGTCTTCTAAAATGTGTTGTAAAAAAGCAAAACAAAACAAAACAAAACCTAGCCCTTAAGGGGTAGTTCTGACAATTAGGGAAAACGTAAAAATATCCCCCCTAAAAACAGGATGTGGGTATGTATGCAAATACCAGTTGGTACATGTGTACAGCTTTTGTATACAACAAGTTGAAATGGAGTATACTAGCTTGCATCATAGTACAGCATTGTACAAATTCCCTTGAGTGTGCAGGGAGGTGGGAAGAGACCAACCTCCCAAATATCTCTGCTTTTGTGTTTATAACACACATCGTCAATTTGGGGCTTTATGTATAGATTGTACATAATATTTTAGTTGTTAGTATTGTTATTCAACTTGTTTGCTGTCAGTTCATGTTAAGTGCACATTTCCTGCACGGTCAATAGGACAGTGATTTTGCACTGCTATTTTTAAGAACCAGGATTTGTCATTGATTGAGGAAATGTGCAATGGTTGATTAAATGTTTGTGCAGCTGTGCAGTTTATTGGATGCATGATGCTGATGTTAAGGAACCAAAGGGTTTTACCAATGGGGCTGTATTTGCATTGATATCGACATAAATTGCAAATAGATCTATATTCTCCTTGAGAGTTGAGTATTCAGGACTCATATTTGACTTTTCAGTGTAAAATTAATATTGAGTTCTAACATGACTTTTACCCAATGGGCCTGTGAGATATGGCAGTCCCCCACCCACAGATTTACTAGTCCATCACATATTGTAAAGCCAGAAATTTTTGCATATATGAAACCTTGACAAATTTCATATATCTAGAGCCAACATTAGCATAAAAAAATGTGAAAGTGTTTGTCTACACGATGCATTGAATGCCAGTGGCAATTTATGAAGATCAAAGTTTCCTACCACTAAATAGGCAGTCGGGCAGACTATGCAAACTTTTTATGTGACTGTCTGTGGTTTTACAGTAACTGGTTTTTAGCCAATTAGGTGAGTAGTACAATGTTGATTGTCAGTGTTGCACAAAAGTATAGTGCTCTGGCACTGGTCACAAGGATAGCTAGTGAATCAATGCAAGGAAATCTCTTTCGATTTTTATGTCACATAATTGTATTGAGAGAACCATCTCAATGTTTTGTTCCAAGTAGTTTATCGGCTGCACATGTATTCTTGGTTCCTTTCATCTTTGTTTGCGGCCCAATGCATAATTTCAGTGAAGTGATCAGAGTTATTTGTGACATCAAAGGTTAACTTGAAAGCAAGCTCGTTGGACCATATGGTTTCTTTTACCATTTCAAAATTTTGGGGCTGTGAACATCATTAGGCAGAGTAGGTTCCACTGAAGAATACTGTATAAGGGACTACATCAACCCTCCTGGCATCCCACCTCAAAATGCTTTTACCAACAAGATGCAGATTTTGTCCGATGAACCGATAGGATTTCCAAAATAATGCTGCAATCATGTGTGTGTTCTCGTTTTTTGATTCAGATGTTGATGTAGTAGCCCTTGTCCAGTGCACATCGCCATGCCTACACCCGTTCCACCTGCAGAGGGCAAGTCACATGATGAAGAATCTCAACTATGATTCGGTCTTCTCTGTCACCCGCAGGCATCTCTTCCGATGGAAAGAAGTAGACATGAGTACGACATTTTTGTCAGTTAACCTTTTCTGTGTCAGGGACTTTGGACAGTGTGTTCAAACATGGGGTTGTTCTGTGCCAGTTGGCTCTCTATATAACCAAACAAAGACTTAAAGGACAAGTTCACCTTCATAAACATGTGGATTCTGAGAATACAGCAATATTAGTAGGACACATTAGTGAAAGTTTGAGTAAAATTGGACAATCTGTTCAAAAGATATGATTTTTTTTATAAGTTTCAGTTCCACAATGACTGGATGTGAAGACTACAGTGTACCAGCAGGGAGGTGGGAAGTTGATGTCATTATGTGTAGAACGACATAAAGAAAATAGAAAGTGAAAATTTGACATATTTTCACTTTTCTCTCATAACAAAAGAGCACATGACTTGTCTCCTTCAGAAGGCAGGGGGAGTGATATTATCCTTATCATATATGTCAGTTACAAGTTGAGAGGATGTGGGCAAAAATGGAATTTTTGTAAAATTCTCTTTATATTTTCCTATTGTTCTACGCATATGACATCATCAAATATAGTAGTCTTCCTATCCAGCAGTGACTGCACAGAAACTTTAAGAATTCATAACTTGTGAACAAATTGTCCGATTTTCCCCAAACTTTCACTGTATTATACTTTAATACATTGCTGCATTATCTCAATCCACATGTATATGAAGGTGAACTTGTCCTTTAAGAGAGTGAAACACACGATTCTCAGTTGTTGGGGACAGGTTGACTATTTTGCTAATGTGGGTCAGCATCATGCAAAAGGAACGCTGTCCCAATTGTCTCTACAATGGCTACTGAATCAAGGCAAAAACAGAATGTTGTGCTAACCTAACATCTTCTGAGAGAATCATTCAAAGACCTTCATTCAGAAATGTTGAGATTTTTTATATACTCAAGGACATCACTCCTGTTCACTACAGACAAGTACCCATCCACTCAAACATAAAGTGGCAACCTCAAAATGCATCTCCAGAAAAACTTGATTGCCCATCACATCATAACTAATTGTGTAGAGAAGCTTTAATACAGATCACCACTCTAAACAATTACAGGAATTTTCATCTCCTATTGATAAATGAGCTGTAGGGAGCCATTCTGAAATTTCTTGTGACAATGATTATTGCTGCTGGTTGCAGTACATTGATTTTTTTTTTCTTCTTTCTCTCTCTTGTATTCAGTTATAGGTGAAGGGAAGTGTGATCTTTTAAAGGTTGCTCTCAGTGTAAGATGACATCATGGTGTCGGAGATGTATAATGTAAACAGCCACCTTCCATTTTTGCTTTCCTGTTTTTGCGTTTCCAACATGTCACATTCATACCTGCTGTCCCTCAGGTTGATATTGACTATGACTGGAATTCCTGACAATATATACACTCGTGAGTGAAACTAAATTAAAAACTCAGAAAAAAAAACCAACACTGACACTATGATTGGCAGAACAATCCCCAATTGCCTTGAATATCGTGATGCGTAAGGTCATACACTTGAGCCTCATCTAGGTCAAACTGTATTTTTGTCATTTTCATCATTTGCTGCTGTTGCAAAAGGGGTATGAGGACCATGGAAGAGGTTTGGCAATGTGACAAAGTTTTTAAAGTGACACCATGCAGATCTTGTTTCCATAGTGATGGTTGCTATTATCCAGTGTATCTAGATATGGATGCTGTATGTTTGGTAAGTGCAAACATATATCAAAGATATAATCTTGTGCAGAAAGCTGTGTGTAATGAATACAAAAAAAAAAAAGAGTACGAAGTTTCAAGCTTAGGGTAACTTTTCCATCTTTGAATGACCAGTGACAAAATATTTTATCGTGAAAGTGTTTTAAAGAATTATAAATTCACAAAATTATGTGAATTATAAATTCACAATTGTGAATTATAAATTCACAAAATGAGACAATAAAGTGACTATGATGAAATAGAATCATACTGTTATTGTAACATCATCAGTGTTAAGTTGAATAAATTTCCCCAAAGAATAATTGATCAGTCCTCTGGATTGGAAGCAGAAAGTGCTTACTCCTCAGCAAATCCGTTGATGGCAGACTGTGTTTTATTAAAACTGAAAGTATTTACACAGGAAATTCAGTTTCCATGATATGCATTTTTTTCTTCAGTTGTCTAGCTTTCAATGTCAACCATGACCACAGAAGGTCACCATGTTGGTAAATGAGGTCATTCACTGCAGTGAGAAACACGCCAGCCTAGGCCTAATGAAATAGAATACATTGTAATTATCAATAGGCCCTGCATTTAAGATGAGCTGATTTTGTTACATATCGTCGCCGGTCACACGAACCGACGAATCACTCGATTTTGGGTCAAATTTTCGATTTTGTGATTTTCAATCATTTCGATAGTAGACATTCCATACTACATATTCTGAAATTCTCAGTGTGTAATTCGGTGTAATTTTTACATAGTTATCACTTTTGTAGAAGCATGTAATTCCATTTGTGAAAATTATTTGTTTTCCCCATAGACGCGTGTGTTAAACAATCAGGCGATTCAACGGTTCGGTGACCGCGCGTACTAAAAAACTAGTTCGCGCGGTCACCGAACCAACGAATCAGTGTGCATTGACTTGCGTGTAGTTTTTGAGATTCAACAGTTCATTGACCGCGCGCACAGTGCGCGTACTATGTAATACATGCGTTGACAATAACAACGTTCAATGTACAATGTACATGTACATATGGACACACATGGAAAATAACAACGTTCTTTGCAGCCGAAAATACATGCATGCAGCTCTTTGACGATTTCCCGCTTATTTGTTAACAATACAATTCGATAAAAACTTCACAAGTTAGAGCAAGAATTGAAGTCTGATGTACTACAAAAATAATTGGAAATTATAGACATGAAAGTGTAGCAACCATAAGTCAAAAATGGGTTAACTTCAAACGCGATTTTCTCGAATTGTCATTCTTACGCAAACCTGAGGGATTCGTCGGTTCATGTGACTGGCGACGATATAACATGCATTCTCATACATACCTGAATGAGTATACTGGGGACTAGTCTTCAACGGGTTTAAGGGTAAGACTAGTTCCAAGTTTGTTAGTACTGTAGAAGATTTTGGCAGTTATATAGGCTGAGGGTGGGGGGGGGATACGGGATACAGCTCTCTCATCTTTCTCTTAAACACACTTTGGCAAGCACTATCATTGGGGTGATAGAATGATTATACATGACTCTGCATTACAATACCACCAAAAAGTTGCGAAGCAAAGATTTTGAGTTAAGGGTAGGCCTAGATTGTGAAAGAGGAGACTCTAAGCTTTAAAATTATATATAACTCGATACAAATTGACTTCCCTAACTAATATAAATAATGGACAGAAAACACACACTTTAGAAAGTGTGTACTGAGAAAAGAGGCTTTGAAGTTTAGGGTGTTTTCAAGTGCTTAATGTCACTAAGCTGTGCTCTGTGCAATGAATGACACATTAAAAAAACAAAACAAAAC
Source organism: Diadema setosum (assembly GCA_033980235.1). Taxonomy (NCBI): domain Eukaryota; kingdom Metazoa; phylum Echinodermata; class Echinoidea; order Diadematoida; family Diadematidae; genus Diadema; species Diadema setosum. Next base: position 11,304,217 of record CM067064.1, read on the forward strand.
AAAACAAAACAGAATATAAACTTAATAGCAGCCGGAATGAAGGGATTATTGAATTTAAGTTGAAATTTTGCACATTCTAGACTAATACTTTGAATAAGTTGAAATTTTACACATTCTAGACTAATACTATTTGTAATTTTCTAAAGCAGTTACATATCTATTTCTCGTAGCTGCTTCCCTTTGCTGGATAATGCTATTGAATAATGACATTCACCTCTCATTTATCTTTCCTTTTTTCTTCACTGGTAGTGTTTTGATTTTGACCAAACATTTAGCTGTGATATATCAACCTTGTTCAGAGGCTAAAATGATAAATAAATAAAATGCACAAAGCATTATCAGCCTTTTTACCTCGATGGCGTAAATAGCAAGCAGCCATCATGTTTAAAGGTCATCCACCCCCTTATAGGAAAATGATGAATCCTGCAGATAAAAATCACCTATAAAAAGGACTTTGGGTTGTGTGCTTGGGTTACTGAACATTGGTAGATAATTCCTGAAGTGTAGTATGTCTTTGCTTCAAAACTGCTGGAACATACACATTGCCCATTAATCACAACAGTATAGGTATAGGCCATGTGTCTCAATGTGATTGTTAGGAAAGAAGGGCAAACAATTTCTTCAGTATTTTTCAGCGACAGTGAGTAGTCGTTGTTATGCTTTTGACTAGCAGAGTCGTGATATAATGTACAGCCATATTCTTGTTGTTTTTGCACAATGAGTGACTTATTAGTGAGCCCAAAATATGTAAATTTGTTGTCCTATACTGTTGAAACTGACAAAATGTTAGACTGGATGATATGTAGTTGTGGAGCTATATTGAATATATTGTGTGAACCTCTTTCAACCAATCCATATGTCACAGGTTTTTTTACATATCATGCACATGGCTTAATTTGCCAGGGACAGAAAGCCCATTTAGCATTTCCCAGCACATGGAGGCTTGCCAAGGTTATAAATTCTGGCATACTTGCCAAGTGTATGATCATGTACATTGTACTTGCAGTCAGCTAAAAAAAAAAAAAAAAAAATAAAAAAAAAATAAATAAATAAAAAAAAAAAAATATATATATATATATATATATATATAACCCATGTTTGTTTGTGTGGGTGGGTACACACGCATGTAATCAATGCATACAAGGTATATCAAGTTTTAATGTATTCTGGCAACACTGCATGCAGTCATTGGCTTGGCTGTTTTTATGAGTGGGTACTCACAGTCAGCACACTATAAAGGCATGCCAAGTGTATTATATTCTGGTATAATAAACCAGCACATAGACGTAGCATAAGCTGTCTATTTGGGTGCAGTGTTCTATTGAACGTATGAAGGGATTTGTTTGATGTGGTACAACTGTAGTTCCCCCAATATCCCAGTTTTACTTGATTGCCTGTTTGTTGTGATTTTTTTTCTGGAGTCAGCCACACCTATTTGTTTTCAAACCCTCTTCCTACATGAGAATCCACAATTGCAATAGCTGGACTTCGTACAGGAGATGAATGATTCCCATATAGAAATGGATGAATGTGCTAATGTGACATTCTGGTAATGAAGAAATGTTGTATGCACTGCATGATTGATAATGAACCCTTTTTGTTCTTGAAAAAATGAAAGATCATGTTGATAAAGACAGCTAGTGAATACAAAAAAAAAAAAAATATAATGAAATGCAATTGTTAAAAGAAAAAATGATTTGTCCTCTTGCTTGGGGGTCTCTGTCCATATTCAAAGCCTAACAATTTGTAAGCATACAATAGTTGTCAGCACTATCAAGCTGTAGACAGGCTAATCAAAGATAAGTAACAATTTGTCATTTTGATTGTCAACATTTTTTCATGTTTATTTCATAAGAATAATCTCAAAGCTGGAGGAGAATGAATTAAGGCAAAATTGAATCTAGATTTCTATCTCACTGTTATAAAAACAGTTTGTACCTAACTGCTTTGAATGATAATCATTTCATTTCTTCAGATGAATCAACAACGTCTGATAATCTGAATCCAGCAAAGCGCCCTCGCAGGCAAGACTGGTCAGGCGAGCTCTATGAGAATGGGTCATTCTACTTCACCAGGAGGGATATCCTACTGAAGGGCCTGTTTCAGGGTGGAAAGTATGATTTCCAAATGATGTAGATTAAGCAGTATAAAATTTATGCATGGTATATACCGTATGTCCCCCCCCCCCCAAAGAAATTACAATGGGACCCTCCGCAATGATAACTGTAAAAATAGTGAATCAATCCAAATACAATTTTAGAGTATGAAACTATAACTCATTACCCACGTCACGCAGAAAGCCCCATGTGATTTGCTTCAGTGGTCAAAGAGAAATGAATGATGATTTTTGTAGAGCATGTCAGGAATCCCTTCCCTCCAAGTTCTGTCCATTGTGTTCACGCATTAATATGCAGATCTTACCAAGAGCATTCAAGTGCTAAATTTGGAAGAATCACATTCGCAACATGCTTCACAATGATTCACATTTCTCTGTGACCACTCAACCAAACTGAATAGGGTTTCCTGTTAAATATAGGTAAGATGTTATATCTTTAGACCATGAAGTAGCATTCAGATAGTTTACTCATATTGGAAGTTATTGATGCAAAAATCTGATTGTAATTTTAGGGGGGACGTACTGTATTAGAGCTCTTTATTAAAGCTCTTGTCACAGAAGAATTGACATTATCATGCCCAAAAGTTTTGTGTGGCAGTACAAAATAAAAAAAGTTGGCATGAAGAGTATGACTATGCTGTTGAACCATTTATATGTCCCAGTGCTCAACTTAACTTGCATTTTAGTGGTCCACAATCCAAACTTGGCCTAGTTGTAGATTGGGGTATGGCAATAAATGTGCCTCGGTCCACTAGGAAGGCCATGGTCACATGATACGGATTAGGGGGATTAGATAATCTCCATTCATTAACAGTTATCTTCCAGACATCTTTGCCAATATTGACAAAGAAAGCACTGTAAGGGTATAGGAAAGCACTGCCATTTAATGATTTTTAAATGTAATGAAATTTAATGATCTTTAGATTTCCAGAGATAGAAATTTACAATGTGGACATTTAAAGATGTGGTCTAATTTATCTAAGATAATATGGTTCTTCAGTGTTAAACTCAGATTTTCCTGAGGGCCCAGGCTTTATTACACTGTAGTTTGCTGGACCATTTTCAGGTGAAATTTACTGCAGAAACCCTCATCCTGTCATTAGATTAGCCCCTCTGATTTCAGTGAGTGTCTCTAATGGGAGAAAGATATTTATGAGACTGGCTAGGGTCATTAGATATCCACTAAATCCAACTTGAAATTTACAAAAGAAAAATGCCAATGTGAAACAGAAACAGGAACTATAATCATTAGCAGTGTCTTGCTTATAAATCTCGAATAATTTATTGAATTAGCGATTCAGAGGTCTTTGAAATTCTGCATGTGAAACAGACTTTTAAATATGAGCGATAAATGGCTTGTGTGATAAACAAAAAGAAATATTTTGACAGAAACTAATGGAAATCTCTCTGAATACAACCTACCATATTTTAAGTTCGTAGTTTCATATTTTATTGTGTACACATGATATCTTCTAGTCCATCTCTTTTCTTTAATCACATTTTCTGTATGGTATGGAGATGGTTGATATAATGTACTGTACATTCTGTATTTCATTCTGTATTGTTTAACTAATAGCTATGATATATCGTCAGCGGTCATCCACATTGTTGTATTGATATGCGTTTTTCACATAAGAATGATATTTTGGGATAATTATGTTTAAAGTTTACCAATTTTCAATCATGATTACCACAATTTTCTGTCCATTATTTTCTGTCTAATGTTTGTAATATTTCAGGCCTTAATTCTTCCTTTAAATGTGTGATGTTTTCATCAAATTTTCTTGCTAGGAAATATGCGAGAAATCACAAGAGAGCTACAACAAGTATGTTTTTCGGTCCGCAAAGACCATTGTCATTTAACATTGATTGTGTGTCTCCCTGGTAAAACAGTTTCGTTGACCATGCGCACAGTACCTGCGGTCACAGAACCATCATATATCACTCATATTACTCTCAAAGTCAATGCACCCAAAATATGACGGTTTGATTGACAGCATGCACTGTGTTTGTAGTCATCTGAAACGTCCTTTATAGGAGAGGCCAGCATATACTGTAAAAGTGGATATTTTCACGTGACTTATTTTTCGCACTCGGCCGCGTAAGAAGAGTTTCTTGTGTTTTTGATTCTGCGGAATCAAGACATCAACTACTGGAACATAATACACTAATTATGGCAAGCAAAAATATTTGCGTGCTTTTATTTTCGCCCTAGTCTATGGTTGCGCGAAATGCACATAGATTTCAACACCGTGAAAATTTCAACTTTTACAGTAGCTGTTTTTGAACATGAGCGCCTATATGGGGGAAAGTAATTACTGTATACGCCATATATTTTGCGAGTCTAAATTTTCGCGACTCGGGAATTCCCAGGGATTTCGCGAGTGGTTAGATTCGTGATCGTGGAGTCCTGTACTAAACGGAGAAGTGTACACGCGTATGTCACATTCACATCGAGATCATAGTCAATATTTTCGCGTGTCTTTAATTTCGCGAATAGCACCCGACTCGAGAAATTGGCAAAAATAAAAACCTCGCAAAATATTTGGCGTATACAGTACATGTATTAGAACAAAATGAAATGACAATTAGACTCAAGTAAGTGATAATTAAACAAAAATTACACCAAATTGGAAGCTGAGAATTTCACAATACTAGTATGTATAACAGAGTGTCCACTCTGGAAATGAACGAAAATCTCACAATTGAAAAAATTTGACCAAAAATAGAGATATAGGCCTGTGACAGTTTGGACGACCGTTGATGATATGTCTCAAGTATGATAGTGAAATGACCAGGGGGGCATTTCATGAAGGAACTTGTCGGATAAAATATCTGACAAGTCAATTATATCTGACAAGTTCAGAGAAATCAGCCAATCAGACTAAAGAATTTCTCAAAACTTGTCAGATATTTTATCCGAAAAGTTCCTTCATGAAACGCCCCCCAGGAGTCTCAAAGACTTGTTACTTATGTCTGTATTTGGATTGATAGGACCACGTCTGTAATCATTATCTTTCCTTGTCTGTGTCAGGATTGGATATTGTGAAATGCAGCCAGAGTACAGTGTGGACATTGATACAGACATTGACTGGCCGATAGCCGAGCAGCGTGTCATCAGGTTTGGCTACTTTGGCAAGACCAAACCACAGGGGGTCAAGCTTGTGGTCTTTGCAGCTGATGGAGTGCTGATGGACAATCAGATTAACTTTATCGCTGAGGGTGAGTTCAGGAGCTTTCGACTGATTTATTATTTTGCCTAACTTCTGGAAACCTACGACAGCAATCATATAGTTAGAGAAAACAAGCCACTATAAGTAAACACAGTATGTTATGAACAATATACAAAGGCTTTATTTATTATTCATTTATTTATTTGCTTATTTGCTTATTTTTTCTTGTTTACTTATCTAGTTAGTAAGTTAGTTAGTTATTCACTTATTTAATTATTTATTCATTCATTTATTTATTTATTTATTCATTTATTCATTTATTTATTTATTCATTCATTCATTTATTTATTTATTCTGTGTTTTTTATACAGGGTAGTCTCTTAAGTTCATAAAACTGCTTTACAAGAAAGCCCTGTATTATACATAAAGAAATAGATTCAGTTCAATTTTACTATATTTAAAGGGATGGTAGGCCTACAGTATTGGTGGAGATGAGAATTGGGCTTTTAACTTTTTGCGAGATACCAAGAAAACAATATGATATAGTACAGAGCATACCATTTTAAGAGGAATTCAAAGTTTATTTGATGAAAATCGGGTTTGGAATGACTGAAACATCCAAAAACAAAGTAAAACAAAGCGATTGTAATAAAGTGTGGGTCCCACACTTTATTAGAATTGCTATTTTTTTGGATATCTCAGCCATTTCAAAACCAATTTTCATCAAATAAACATTGAATTCCTCATACAATTACCTGCTCTTCATATTTCATATTTCATAAGAGGTTTCTCATTATTTCACCAAAAAATGTTAGAAACCTGAAATCTGGGGGATGTTTCATCAACATTAGTCAGCGCTGACTAACGTTGATGAATCCCCCCCCCCCCCCCCCCCCCCCGGTCTTCACCAACACTGTACGATCCCTTTAAAACAACTTTTGAATGTTGCAATGTTACACTCCTTAACATTGCAATACAATACAAAATATGAATAAGTTAGAACAGAGTAATCAAAGTATAAATTTGAATATGATATTAGATACAAATAAATAGATCAAGATGAGATGCAGTAAAGTGAGAATGGTAGGCATTGATACGCAATAGGTTGGCCGAAGATAAAAATATAAGCCACTTCAGAGAAAATGATAGATAACTTGATGTATGAACAAATGAATGAATGTATGAGTGAATAGATAGATTAATACAAGGGTAAATGCATAAATATATTTAGATACACATATGAACAAAAAGAAATGAAGAGGATGATAGGTTAACTGTATGAGTAAATGAATTCAATCCCATTCAATTCAGTTCTATGTATTATTTTCATTTTCTTCTTCCACAGAACATACGGGGGAAAAAAAAAAGATCACAAATGTTCTTAATGAGTACGTACGAGTGGACTGTACTTTAAAAATTTGAAGTAATTACGAAGTAAAAGCATGTCTCGACATATACTACATAGGTACAATTCAACCCTGTCACATGTTCAAGAACATTGCTTAAGATTAGCTGTGACATTGTGATGATAAAATAGCGAAATAGAATGAAAACCCAAGCATACTGAGCTGATGAAATATATTGGTACTTACAGCAATGAGCTTTTGATAGGTTTGAACAAAATTTCCATGTGTAGGAGATTTCACTAGTAATGTTCATGGGACTGCAATCAGGCTGTGTCTATGAGAATTTTGTTATCATTATAATTTACCCAAGCTGAGATTTCATTTCATTTCATTTATTGGCAAAATATAAAACAATATACAATTTACAAATCATTACAAAGAAACAAATACATGCCAGGACTCCTAAGAAACAGTTATGTGCTTGTAGCTGGAGCCCTCAGTTTTTACCAAACAAAAATTTATTATTGTACAGATATGTTTGTAATTGAAATACAATAGTTCCTATAGTTCCTCTACTGACAGGAAGTTATTTCATTAGAACTAAAAATATCCAAGAAAAAAATCCATGGCTAGAATAATTTACCATAGTGGCAAGCTTGCAGGCATTCTTAAATCACATATTTCTTCAGTAATTGAAACAAGCATGTGACCAATAATCAGCAAGATCCCATGATTCTTGAGGAATAACCAAATTGCACAAGTTCAGTGCCCAGCTCAAGCAAGAGTACATGGTGAAGCTAAAATAAAGCTACTTCTTTCCGACAGAGGTTAAATAAGATAACCATTAAGGAGAAAGACTAGATCCTCTGGCTGATTTCAGTATTGGTTGGTCGATAAAGTTAACTTAAAGATAATAAAAAGTTTTGGTACCTCAAAAGCTTCCCTGAATTTCCTTGTCTTGGTTTGTGTTTCAGGTTAAAGTACGATGTCTGTGAGAATTACTCGCCCCAAAGTGCTCTCATGTCTTAGTAATCATGCAATAATGGTTTCGTACCAGAGCCAACACTGTACAGCGTCGATAAATATTGTACGAAACCACTGACTGCGACCAGCAGCGTGCAGCCCATTGTACGCATAGCTAACTGCGACCAGCAGCCCCATACGCACAGCGTAATGGGGCTTCGCATTGTAGCATTCAGGATCATGACAGAATTAGTATCGCGGGTAAATGTCAACTTAAAATCCAAAAATTTCTTCGATTTGAAGACTTACCAATTAAGTTGAAGTATTGAAAACAGGCTTCAAACAACGTTTGGTTCTGTCAATAGTCTCTTTCTGTTCGAATTGATGACTGAATGTGACTCGGTCGAGAGGACCTTGGGAGAGCTACATACACTGGATACCATGGCCAGCGCATGCGCACACAAACATCTTATCCGTTCATGGATTTGAAATTTGTGTGCGGGCTGCATGTGATGTGTTCGCATGCACTGGCTGTAGTATTCAGTGTACTGTATGTAGCTCTCCTAAGGTCCTGTCGACCGAGTCACATTCAGTCATCAATTCGAACAGAAAGGGACTATAGGCAGAACCAAACGTTGCCCGAAGCCTGTTTTCAATACTTCAACTTAATTGGTAAGTCTTCAAATTGAAGAATTTATGGGATTTTAAGTTGACATTTACCCTGCGATACTAAATCTGTCATGATCCTGAATGCTACAATGCGAAGCCCGATTACGCTATGCGTATGGGACTGCTGGTCGCTATGCGTATGGGGCTGCTGATCGCAGTTAATTGCATGATTACTAAGACATGAGAGCACTTTGGGGCGAGTAAGTCTCACAGTGTTAGTTATATGAAAGGTACTTTAACCTGAAACACAAACTAAGACAAGGAAATTCAAGGACACTTTTGAGGTACCAAAACTTTTTGTAGAAATTAAACAAACTGCACATGGAGGAATTGTCTACAATTGTAAAGATGGTGACCAAAAAGAAAAACTGAAAAAAAAGAATTGACACTATCCAAGCCCTCTGCTTGTTCCTTCCATAGATTTGTAAGCAGGAATAAAAGGAAGGCTTACCCTTACTGTGAACAAACTTCACACTGTCTTCTATTGAATGTCAATTCACTATGAGAAAAAAAGTTAGTGTGAAATGGGTAACCTGAGCATTTATAAATCAAGAAAGAAAAGGATTCAAGGAAATAGACCATAGAAGGAGATAGTGAAATTGATTAGAAGCACTTAACATCAAGTGTTCTGTCATAGACTGCAAGAATTGCTAAGAAAGCTATAGCAGCAGCCTTAATTAAGTTTATTTTTCATTGTCATAGTGCTAGCGTACATTTTGTCCGGTGAGACAATCAATTTTTTTTTTTTTAATCATGTGACGAGTTTCATCGCAAAACAAGCTAATTCTATTCCTGTTGAGTTAAGATATTTGTGATTGAAGCTGCTAAAAGACAAAGAAAATAATAAGAAAATACAAGATATTTTTAATCATAACTTCTAGAATATTCCTTGTTATGTCACAAGTGAGATATTACTGGTAAGGTTTTATTTTGCTCTATCTGATGATGGACTTACTTTGAAATGTTTAAAAATGGCACTTAACTCATTTTGCAATAAAAACTCTTCATATGTCATTGAATAGAATTCAGCTTCCCATAAACACTGTTTTTCCATGACCTGTTCTGACAGGCGAAGAGTTCCGGTCGTTCAACCTCAGCGACTCCATTGGCATCAACATGCTGAAGGACAGGGGAGTCGAAGTCAGAATAATGACAGGTATGAGAACGCCCTCTACAGTTGAGTTGTTGTCACCAAGTCTTACCACAGATCTTACAAAATTTGAAGGGAATGATAGGATTGCCAGAAGTATTGACACAAGTATTCATATTCCATGTAGGTACAGTTGTTGTCATTTTTTTTTGTCAAGCAATGAATTGTCTATGCAGCTAGTAGTTAACTCTTTATTTTTTAGGAGAGATTGTATATATTGACTTTTGTTGTTGCTGAATTGACATGGCATTGCATTTCCCCTGATCCAGTGTGCATTGGAATGAATATGTGCACTTATTTTGTTATGTCAGATGGTGCATACTTTGTCATGTACTCTTAGAGACAATCTGTACTGCTAAATTTAGCTGTAGCAATAAAGATCTGTGAAGTAAAACTTTAAGTGTGCTTTGTGTGTCATTGGTTGTGCATTAAATCTAGTATGTATTCAAGATCATGCATGCACTGATGATAGAAACAAAACTAAAAAGATTTTTTTTTTTAAATACTTGATTCTTACTTGTGTTTTTTATTGTTAAAAATATCTCTCATAGCAGCTATTGACCGATTCGGGTTCGTTGAGGGCAGCAGACATTTTATGGCACTGGGCGCAGCCATGAGCTCAAATTGCGGTGTCTCAGCCGACCCCCCCTGCTCTCCCCCACCCCCAGGGCAACATGTTTATATCGCGCACTTGTAACAAAGGTTCGCGCACTAAGCAAGCATTCGCGCACTCAGTACGAGACGCCCATTGGCTAAAGCAACCATGCATCAGTTTTTCATTCTGCGCGCGTGCTAATGTAGGGAGAGGGGTGGGGGAGTGGGAAGGGGGGGTCGGCTGAGACACCGCGTAATGGCGCTGCCCATGCCAAAAATACACATAGCGCGTCACAGAATCGGTCAATAGGACAGGTACAGTTAATGTAAACATTCTCTAATTGTGCTTCTGAAAATGTATGATAATCTATATGTCTACAATAAGTATGCTGAACCCTAAACATCTCAAATTTGTGCATGTGCGTTGTATATCTTGTCTTTTTTTTTTTTGTCTTTTTTTGGGACCCATCTTTGTCTCTGGTGTCTTAATATTTTACTTGTTTGTTTTTGAAAATTGCTGCTGCAGAGGAGGAGAGTGTATGTCATACAAAGCTTGCCACGCGTCTGGGTGTGACCATAGCAGTGGAGCCAAACAGCAAGCTTAACTTGCTGAACACATGGAGAAAGGATCTGGGTCTGGACTGGAGCCAAGTGGCTTACATGGGTAAAGTTTTATGGCCTTGTAGTCATCGTCAGGCACGCTGAAAGTGCATACATATTATGTAGTACAATGCTTAACATAATTGATTTCAAAAGAAAACAGAATTCTGTGTTCAAGTTGACTCTATACTGAAGAGTAAAATCAATCACTCAATTTACAACATTTAATGCAGTTAAGAATCCTATTTTAACCCGTTGAGGACAAGTCCCGAGTATACTCGGGCAGGTGTCTATGGGAAGTCGTGTTGTAGCAAAATAAAACCGTCCTCAATGGGTTAACTGGGCTATTTGAGACCAAGTTTTACAGGGGGAGGGTCAATTTGACCCCCTCCCCCCTTCAGATCTTGGCCGCCGATTGCACGATCGCCGCAAAATTTTGACTGAAGATAGAGCCAGATGTCAACTACAAGATTACGTGGTCATACAATAGAAAAATATTGGCTTTCTATTTTTAATAAATTAATTATGCAAATTTATGCATGGAACCATATTTTCACCTATAACTCCATTAAAAAGACTGAAGGATTGCTAAATTTTTGTGTCAGAGTTCCTCACGACACATCAAACAACTTTGTTGTAAAAAAATAGCACAATTAAAATCAATTTCTTTTGTTTTTTATTGTTTTGTTAATTTCTTAAATATTTTAATGTTTTTTCGACCTTTTATTTTCTATTGTTTTTTTGCCAAAATTTGTTGCAGGCACTTTTTCAAGCTTATCTACATTAGAATATTTCAGTGTTTAAAAGTTGAAATAATCTAATTTATATCAATTAAACCAAAAAACACAATTTGCATTGGATTTGCACACGATATGAATTTGAGCTGTTTTCGGGTTGACATGCATATGCAAAACATTGTGTAACTTCAGAACGGTGTGCCCGGACGTCGCAAATGTGGTCTCAAAATATGCGGGAGACTTCAATGAAAAAATTCATGAAACGAGGCGGCAAAATCTTTGCGCGTTGCGGAATCGTGGCGCGAAATGTCGAGGGGGGGGGGTCAATTTGACCCCCCCCCCCCCAGTTAAAATAGGGTTCAGAGGGACGACAGCATTAATTCATCTTTTTATACAAGTTTGTTTTTACATGGTAATTAGTGATGTTTTGATATGTAAGTTGACTTTAGTGTATTGGTGTATAGGTTGATGGTCCTCATACAGTCTTAAGTCATTATGCTTACAAATGTCCATGTCGTTCCTCCAACATTACCGCTAGCTATCTAAAGAATGTCTTACCAAGAGTAGTTACATTTATTAATTAGGATATTGCTGTCTTCACACAATTCCTTCCATTTAAAGTAAATAATGACCGCCGTCCTGCATTCAAACCATAATCCTGATATTCAAAATCTTTCTGGTGCATGGTTCATAGTCTGTACTCATATTTGTCACTGCTATAGATAATGCATTGAAGGGTCATCTGCATACATCACAATCTTACAGTGTTTGACTGCAGTATGCAAGTTATTTGCTTAATGGGAAAGTAGTTGTGTGTGGATTATCAAGAACTGTAGAATTCCTTATTGTGTCTCAGGGATTGATAAGAGTACTGTAAAACGAGGAATGTTAGCGTGCAATTCAATTTTGCGAATTTTGCGAGCGCGAAGATTCGCGAAATTAAAATGCATGTGAAAGTTCTTTTCTACACTATATGCATTCAATGCCAGTGGCCGTTCGCAAAAATTTCATGCCGCAAAAAAGGCCGTCGGCTCCAATTCGCGAAAAATTCATGCCGCGAATATATCATGTTTTACAGTATACAATACAATTCAAGATATGTCTCGTTTGAGTGCCATCTTTGTCACACTTGCTAGTACTTTCTGTTGAGCCCACCAGAGGTGCGGGGAGACTAAGGGATCGCCTGTGGCGTGTGTCTGTCCGCCATCCGTCCGTCATCCGTCCGTCCGTCGTCCGTCCATAATGCTACAAAAACTTGAATAACTCTCTACTGAGGACTTTAATTTCAATCAAACTTGGAGGGAAGAGTGGTTATACAAAGTTACACAATTTACCAAACATGAAGGTCACATCAATGTCAAAGGTCACAGGCAGGGGTCAATGAACTTTAGGGCCCAATGTTAAGTTTTTACGGCACGTTTCAGTTATGGCTGGTAATTTGTTATCCCTATCTCCGTTTGTGACCAAACGTGGATGGTAGATGTCCCTGGGGAGTTAAAGGTCATCACAAGGTCAAAGGTCACATACAGGGGTCAATGAACTTTTAGGGCCCAATGTTAAGTTTTTTACGGCACGTTTTGATTAATATGGCTCAAATCTTTTGATCCATAGGTCCGTTTGTGACCGAACTTGGATGGTAGATGTCCCTTGGGGTGTTGAAGGACACCACAAGGTCAAAGGTCAATGGTGGGGTCAATGAACTTTCGGGATTTAGAAAAACTTTAATTTATTCTTCGCGAATGGGCGAGACCCATTCTGGTACTTGCCTTGTTTGAACTTGTCAGCAAAGGAATTCCCTTTTTTTTTTTTTTTTCTTCTTTCCATGAAACTTCCTCCTCAATGCAAGGAAATTACTTTCAACATACCTAGAAAAAGGAACAGGTGGGACTGGAACCTGTCAACCTGGACTACTTAACATAGCAATGTCGGAATTTCAGAGCTTGGGTATTTGTTCCAAGTTCATCGTGTCACTGCCAGCAACCAGGGATAGCTGGTTGTAGTGTTGCTGCCCGGAAAGCAGTAGATGACAGATTTGAGTCCCACTGGTTTCTTTTTTCCGACATCTTTGTTAATTTATAGATCAGCAGTTGTGATCTTGGACCACTTAACATAGCAATGTCGGAATTTCAGAGCTTGGGTATTTGTTCCAAGTTCATCGTGTCACTGCCAGCAACCAGGGATAGCCTGGTGGTAGTGTCGCTGCCCGGAAAGCAGTAGATGACAGGTTTGAGTCCCACTGGTTCCTTTTTTCCGACATCTTTGTTAATCTATAGATCAGCAGTTGCGATCTTAAAAAATTTCATGTGTAGAGGGAGACAAATTGAAGAAACTCACACCTGAAGCTTCGCCTCTCTGAATAGTATCTTGCTTTCTATTATGGTATGTGTTCTTTACAAGTTGGAGGGGCACACCACTCTATGATGACACCGTTCTTGGCAAATGTCACATACAACACACAAAGGATTGTTTGATTCAGCACATGGGGGTTTTATTGATACCCATTACCAAGGAAATTACAATTTTGTTTCGTTTCTCCCGTCAACTCATTAGGGCGTGACATCCCAGACATGGAATGTATGAAGGTGGTTGGTATAGGGGGTGCCCCGGCCGACGCCCAGCATTTCATCATTACCACATCCAAGTTTGTCGCCAAGGAGGCAGGAGGGCGGGGAGCTGCCAGGGAGTTCTGCGACCACCTGCTGGTTGTAATTGACAAGGCTCAGTCAGCCATGGAAATCAGGACGTAGCTTGTACTGTTTGTGGCGTCTTCTGTTGGTGCAGGCCTCTGCAATTATTCTTTATTAAGTGTAGATCTCTTTTCCCTCAATCTCTCAAAATTTGTCGCCAGTGTTCTCACAACATTAGGAAGCTGCCAAATACATGTAGTATGTGCCACAGAATTATCTGAATAACTCATGCTCTACAAGTCAGAGTTTGCCATCAACTCAGTTAACCGTTGAGGATGAGTCGCGAGTATAGTCGGGCAGGTGTTTATTGGAAATGCGTGTTGTAGCAAATTAGTCCGTCCTCAACGAGTTAAGAGATTATCATAGCATTGATAATCTTTTCACCTGTGATCTGCAAATTTTGAGAAGTGACTTTACAAGTATACAGATATTTTAAAGATTTTAGAGGGCTACATGCCCCCGCTCCGTGTGTATAGGTGTGTGTGTGTTCAATGTGACATGGCTGTCACCAAAATGTGAGATTTCTTTCATTTTGCAGGAAGTTTTATAGATGTTAAATACTGATGTGTAGTAGCTACAGATTAAAAGATAGACTTTCCAAAGAAGATAGTGTGGTGTGTTTTGAAAGTTTAGGGGACTGTGTGTGTGCCTTATTCTGATCTAGAGATGATGAATCATGTTGCTTGAAGTGGCAAGAAAGTTATTTATTCTCCAAACAACTCTGTAATGATGTAAAAGTGAGATTTTTAAAATGAAAATGATGGCTGCAAATGAATGACTTTTGAGCAGTTTGTGTCAATGAATAGTACTTTCAAATTTATGTTTAATTATATGTAGATTACCTAGTTTATACTGTCAACAGTTTTACCTTACAGGGGTTGTAGCTGACGCCTCACAGGTAAAAAAAAAAAAAATGCCTACGTTCAAGTCGAAGGATTTTTTTTAAAAGTCCATTTTGACTCGACTTAAGAGATATGGACTATGTGCATATATATCATCCATTTTCCTGTATGGGGTCCCATTTGTTGTCCTGGAATATATATGTTTTTGTCTTCATACTGAAGATGGTGTGTCACAATAACGGACCAAAGTACAGGAAATGATTCTGTTGTACTTACTTCCCATGTGTATTCATGTATTTATTTGCAAATGTTACCCTACTACACTATACTTGCCGACTAATTTAGGGAGAAATTATAGGAGTTGGATGACAAGCAAAATACATCATGCCTGAAGGAAACAAACTGATACTAGAAGCCTGTATGCAGAATTAGCATAGATATCCCATTATATCATGGACAATCAAATAAGTGAAATGTAATCATAAGTGCATTGTCAAGATGCACAGTTCAAAGTGGTAGGATATTTGAAAATTGAAAGAAACATATTACGTATTTTTGACAATCATTGTGAGGTACTGAATATATATATATATATATATATATATATAGGACTCTCTTCATTCTTTTAGGTGGTCATTACCCCACAAAGCAGTGTATTAGAGGTCATGGCATGGAGTTTGCAGTATCCATCATGTGAATATCCCCTGCAAATGAATGAAAGACATTTAAGCATGGCATGCCTACTTCTCATAGAATGTGAACACTTTGGTTTGGTATGTTTGTGTATATTTGATCGCCCACTAATTGTCGTGCAAGGGTCTCCGCAAGATGCTTTGCATTTTCAAGTTTTGCCTTTTTCGAGTTTGGCAAGTTGCTGTCAACTAGCATGTGTATCATCTTCTCAGAAATCAGAACATTCTGTGGTGTGTGTGAAACTTTGAGAAACAGTAGATAATGTATAATATATAAGTACATATCTGGCTCGACATTCACAGTGACTGGGTGGACTGGGACCTCAATATTGTCAGGCCATCAAATTTATTCAAGATTGTCTCTTTTTTTTTTTCAACCCGATCGGGCAACTATGATTCAAAAAGGAATCGTTATATGCTTACTCTTATTTTGGGCCAATACATTTACTTTTCACGTCACCAAAATTGAAATTTAAAGATATAAGTGACCAAAATACGTCGCGAGAGTAAAAAAAAGAAAACAAAAAAAAAAGGTTAGTGTCGAGCCTTGATATGTACATATATACTTTTTAAAACTTGGGACTGAGGTAACATTTTACAGCAAAAGATCTTTCATGTCAGTCTTTCCTGTTTTTACTTCTGTATAAAGTATGTTATTCTAGATGCATACCAACGTACTAGTATCAAAATCTGTGAGGTATTAATTGTATGTATCTTTTATCTTTAAGCTCAAAATCTGTATGGAAGTAATCTTAATATTGACAATATTATTTCTGTATAAGGTGGAAATATTAGGCTGCAGGCATCCATACTGATTAACTTTGCATGAACAAGTTTACACAATGTACTGCTTGTTTGTCAATGACAGTTCACAGAAATGTCAGTCACCATATGAAAGAAATAGTTTGCAAACATTGACAGGTTGTATCAGGGAAATGAGCAGAATCAGACAGCAGCACGTTTTGATCATCTAGTCATCAGTATACAAGATATTGCCTTTCAAGAACCCCTTTGAAAATCAGCCCTAACTTTGGCTGACTAACTTTGGCTGAAAGGATAATCCTACCCATGAGTGGAGAATGAATAGATAAAAATAAACAAAATAAAAAAAAGTCATCAGAATGATTGGGCAGCTAGGACTTGATGCTTTGGAGTGTGGTTTGATATTTCTTGTCAGCTGTGTCTTATGTATTAAAGATTTTTTTTTTTTCCGTGAGAACAATTCCTTCATAAGCACCATGATACCAAGATAGGTTGTGGACTGTTTTTTGTTTTGTTTTTTCCACACATCTTCATAAAGGATGTAAGACATTCCTTCGACTGAATACAAAGACCATCCTCATGGCTTATTTTGTTCTGTTAAAGGAGCTGCACTACATTGACAATTATGATTATTAAAAATATATATATGTACAAATGCTGTAGATGCGTTTATTAGGACTCTACATAAAATGATGTGATGACTTTCTTAAAGACTGTCATGAATTGAAATTCTTTGTCCGATTTTGCTCTAATACTCCTCTGTTTTACTTTGTATTTACATCAGTGCAGTTAATAAGGGAAGGCTTGGGGTTGTGATCTAAACAGTGGAAGGGCAGTGGAGGCCTGAAGTGGTGTTTGGTAGCGTGTTAAGGTGCTAGACTGAACGGTCATGAATACGCATTAGTACTGATGTCAGTCATAAACGTGTATAAGCCAGTTCGGAGTTCCACTTTGCGCATGAGCAGAAACAAGGTCATTCGGACCAACAGGCAAGTTGGTTTTTAATTTCACTGGGATAAGCATCTGTAATGTAATGATTATTCATGAAATACTTATAAATGCTGCTTGCCAGCACATCCAACTGGCAGCAAAAGTGGTATTTGGCAATATCAATAGAAAGAGATTGTTAATACATTCAGTGCAAAATAATGAAAGATGCTTTCCCAAGTGTTATCTGACGGATCATTCTGGTCATCTGGTCTACGCAAGTTCATTCTTTGTTTGAACAGGATCAACGAATTCCATACATTGTTATGTAAAGCTTACGCATTATGTTGCTCTAAAACGAGTGAAATGCCCCTAACCGACTGAGAAAAAAGAAAGGTCATTCGGATCAATGTGCCCCTGAGCTAACTCCGAACTGGCTTATTGCACTTTGATGTCTTAAAAGACTTCAATTTACTGCCGAAATAAACCTCAATCCCACTTATAAAACACACCAAAACAAAAAACATGGTGAAAATGATATCAAGACTCTGATCAGGTTTCGAACCCATTTCGAAACCCTTGGTGTAGAGACTGTGACTCTGCGCCCATCCCACTGAGCTATGCGAGATTAGCTGCCATGCCTGGGTTGTTTTGGATTCTTATAATGTTTTGTGTATCCCACGCGGAACTAATGCATTCGTGTTTTGGTGCCAGTGTTGTATGCAATGCATGCAATCGATGCACTCGTGACATCATCGTGTAATGTTTATTCATGACCGTCCAGCCTAGCACCTTATTACGCTACCCAACACTTGGTAGCGTAATAAGGTGCTACATTGTAGGCTGGACGGTCATGAATAAACATTACACGATGATGTCACGAGTGCACGCTGGGATATTAATTTTTTTACTTCAGGGCTGCGGTCAAGTACTAAAAGTATTTGCGAAATGCACTGAAGTAGGTTAGCAATAATACCATGTGTGTAAAGCAGTAGGATACAGCTGTACTTATAGGTGCTTTTCAATTTAAATACGCTTGGATAGAATTCAGGGTATGAAAACACATTCAGGCACGCCTTTATCGATTTTACAATTCGTCTTGTTTTAATTTTAGAAATGATAATAGCTTGTGCTGTAGGTAGAATTATATGTTTTTGTTGTTGTGTTGTGGGATTTTTTTTTTTTTTTGCATGCGTAAGCATCTTAAATACACTTTCATTATTTTCTTTTCATCTTGGCATTGTAGAGACCAATAAGGATCTTATTTTACTATCATGTTGCACATTTGATAAATTGTTAATATTATGTGGTGGGTTTCTTGTGACATCCATTCTTTTGGGATGAAATATACCTTGCAGCCTTCTTGATGATGGTGTATATAGTAAAACTATTTTTCAGATTCCACAAAGTCATGGAATATAGAATGATAATAAGCTATATCAGATGTGATGGAATTGGGTCCCCAAGATGACTCAAGAATATTCAAATCTATTTTGAAGAGCTTTTGTGTCTGCATGTGGAATCATTATTTCCTCATGCAGTGCTTATTGGTCTCACCTATTTCCATAAAATGAATAAGGCATGCTACAGCACTGTACAAAGTCATGGTGTTATAATGTATACTGCCAAAATGTATGTACACATATGTATGTATTTGTGTGTATATATGCATACATACATAAGTGTACATAATCATATCATGTACGCCTATTTAACAGCAGCAGGAGATATAGTCATCAGTGGATAAAGCTACATTTTACTACTCAGACATGCAAGTTTAGATCGCCCAATTTGAATAAATGCATGTCAGTGCAGCACTCACCAGTTTAATGCAGTTTTGTTTATGATTGGCTATCATGGATCTATTAATTCTTTCTTTTTTTTTGGGGGGGGGGAGGTGGAATGCTCTTTGAACAATATTGCGATTACATCTCAAACCATGATATAACTGTAAGAACTTTGGCAAGTTACATTGTAAAATTCATATTTTCAAGGGAAAAATATTGTTGTGCCATGATTTTTATGCCTCTGCCACGAAGTGGTGCCGGAGGCATTATTATTTTCTGATCTAGGCTACATTATCAAAGTAAAATGTATTTATTAGAATATGAGAGCATATGAATATGTCTATGAAATATATACCAACGTTTCTTTTCTGCTGCACTAGATGTCAAGCTTGTGGTATATCTAATGCATACTAAAATTACGACGTTGCTGTAAGAGAGGAAGAGAGGTAGCATGGTATGAATGATATGGACAATGTGGTGCATTTCTATACTCGAGTTCATTTTGTGTGAATATGATTTTGTGGTATGGGCAGTAACACAGAGGAGGAAAGAAAGAAAACAGTCAAAGAAAGAGACAGAAATTTGATGATTCCAGTTGATATTTGATGACGACTGAATCTTCATTTTATTAAAGAAAAAGAAGTAAATATGAATAGCTGTATAGATAGATAGACAGATACATAGGTAGGTAGATAGGTATATAGATTGGTAGGTAGGTAGATAGATAGATGGATAGATAGATAGATAGATAGATAGATAGATAGACTGATAGATAGGTAGATAGATAGGTAGATAGATAGGTAGATAGGTAAATAGATAGGTAGATAGATAGATAGATAGGTAGATAGATAGGTAGATAGATAGATAGGTAGATAGGTGGATAGATAGGTAGATAGATTGACAGATAGATAGATCTCAGGGCTCAACACTAACTCTTTTCTCTGGTGGCCACTAAACTATAAAATTTGAATTTAATATTGGTGGCCCCTAAAAGAAATGTGATGACCCCAAACAATCATAAACATCAGAAACCGATCGGTCCACCAAAAGCCTTCATGGAAATTTGGTAGCCCGACTTAATCTTCCAGGGGCTCTATACTCTCTATAGTATGTACATGTTTATATATACATATATATATATATATATATATATATATACATATGTACAATAATATGTAGATAATTGTACTGCATAGACAGATATAGAGATAGAAAGAGAGAGGAAGTATTATACACACACACACACACACATATATATATATGTCATATATATATATATATATATATATATATATATATATATTAGTGTAGCCATACGAGTGAGTCATTTTTGTATCGTTACAGCCCTGATGATGAAGGTCCTAACGGGACCGAAAGCTCGGCAATAAACACGCACGTTGACCCTAGCTACGTCCACGATTGCTCTTCTTTTCGCACTGATGTAAATAATGAAGGAGCTACACCGGTGCTGTAATTAAATGGTCGAGACCCCTTCTCGCAGTCAATATATATATATGTCTTTATCATGTAGGCCCTATACGTACACAGTATGTAGGGCCTAATTATTTTATTCTTTATCATGCATTTTTTTTTATTGTCTTATTTCTCGGTTGTGTTTGTATGCATGCATATGATCTTTATATTCATCCTTATCAAAGTACACATTCGACTCTCTCTCAATTTCAAGGTCCTATGCATAATGATACCACTAAGCTTACATACGCATACTTGTGTGTAATGCGTGCGTGCTAAGGGAAGGTGTAGAGAAGGATGATGCCGATTAATTACCACGTCTGCTTGTACGCGAATTGTCCAGATGGTGTTGGTCAAATTAACTTCTTTCTCTAATATTGATTATCGAAATATTTTCATAATGCGACTCCACAAGCACCTGAAAAAACCTGAAAGTCGTGCTTTTTTTTTTAATTTATCCTTATCTGCTTATTTCTTGCATCTTATAAGCAAGATTTAACTATAGCAGTCAAACAGACGGCAGTGGGACTCAACGATCTATACGAAATCATCTGCCAAGCACTATGACATGCACAATGTGAATACACATTGGAAGTCTTTGGAATGCTAAACATGCATGACGAGAAGCAATTGTGTAAGTGTTCCCCCCTCCCTCTCTCTCCCTCTCTCGTTCCCCCCCCCCCCCCCTCTCTCTCTCTCTCTCTCTCTCTCCCTCTCTCCCTCTCAGGCAAGTTCAGTTCATACGTATAAAAACGTACTATTAGCTGCCTTTCGGTAGGTGTTTTTAGATCCAACCGACTTTTCAAGTGAAATGTTCCTAGGCAACAGAAAGCATGGAAACGCCAAATCGACAACAAAGCAAAACACATATACACACACAAAAGCAAAGTTGAATTGATCGATATAGATCTTGTGATTGTAAACTACGACGCGAATCCGCAAGGAAAATTTTACTTTGTATAACATCTACACTTCGGCTGCGCTTACCAAGCTCATTTGTTGAAGTCCAGCCTAGACCAAAAGCAACACCAGTAACAAAAAGCAATGTCTCGTATCCTTGATGGTCAACAATGCGGAACACGCAATTTCAGCTGCTTATGATTCAAGATCTAGAATTTGTTAATCCTCGTTATAGTTTGAAATGCTTATCATTTCCCCCTATCTTTGTAAAGGTA
The DNA here is from genome assembly GCA_033980235.1 of Diadema setosum. Taxonomy (NCBI): domain Eukaryota; kingdom Metazoa; phylum Echinodermata; class Echinoidea; order Diadematoida; family Diadematidae; genus Diadema; species Diadema setosum. The sequence continues at coordinate 11,325,910 of CM067064.1, forward strand.
TGTTATAGAAGGAGTCATTTACAACTATGATCGCCATTATTTTGGTTTGATAATGCTGTATTGATTAAAATTATGTCCCGAGACTCGACTTGAAATAGTGAAACAATACAGTGGTATAGGCCCCACTTCTTATTTAGCAATACGAGGGTAAACCCCTCTCTGAAAGACTTGGTATATGATAGGCACAGATTAACAAAACAAACCAAATCTAATCTATCAAAACTTTCGACACACATGCACAAATACACAATGAATAAAACAAGACCCAAAAACCGCGCTGGTAGATCACAACAATTTAAAGAGGAATCATTTCAGTCCTGTTATAAGTTAGTCTGATAAGAAAGACTGATATCTATAACAGTGAAAACATGATCAAGATCGGATAAAAACTAGGGAAGTTACGAAATTGTGAAGTTTCGCCAATTTCTGCAGAAAAGTTCTGATACAGTTGATATGAATTTGCAAATGAAGGAGCTGATGATGTCATCACCTTACAGTTTTCCATTGATCGTATAAATAAAAAAGAAAATTCAATGTTTCAGATATCAAAGTGTAAAACTCTATGTTATTCCTGGTTGGAAAAGATATGATAATTAAGAACTATCGAGTTCAATGGTCAAAACATCTAACTGTTTTGACTGAATAAACATTGTATTGTTTCTTTCACTACAGCAAACTACAGTTCGCTGTAGTTAGATATCAGATAAATAGTGAAGGCGACCTTAAAATAATAAAAGAGGAACAATATACCCTGCAGAAAGGATACTATCCCGAAAAGCAAACAATCCCGAGATCCACCTGTCTTAGCGGCAACAACAAACAGTAACGAAAACATAAAAAAACCTGTTTTATTTTGAAATTGAAGCTAACCTCTTCAAAGCCTCCATAATGATGTGAGTGTTTCAGCGTCCAGGCATCTCTCTTCAAATACTGTCATCCGAGTATAGCAACAGGTTCCCTAAAATCTATTTCGAATCCCTTCAGTGACCATGCATGAGTCACATTTACTCTCCTAGATTCAAAGTCGAGTTTTCGGAGAAAGTTGAGGGAACAATGGGGTATAATTCATTATGAAGTTGTGGTATCCAGCAATGCAAAATGTGATGTGTCGATTATAATGTCAGCAGTCCATATAATACTGCAGTTTTCTGTGTTCATACCTCTATCCTGATATCGAGCTTTCTCTGCTTTGAGTAAAGGTCTGAAAGTGCCTTGATGAAATTCTGCTGGACTTGAAGATTTGCTGCTGCATGAGACTGATAAGAATATTTGGGAGGAAGATGCAATTTGGTGGATTAAGTTTAATGAAGACGAGATTAGATTTGCTTTTAAATTATATAATATGCAATTAACTTTTGAGGGACTGAAATTCTTTATTAGAACCCCTTCACAGTGAAGGTATCCTTTTAATGCGAGATGCGATGTTTAAATTGCATTCTCCCAGTTGGCCTTAAGAGCCTTAAAGGGAAGATAAACCCCAAGAGCAATGTGGATTGAGTGAAAGCAGCAACATTAGTAGAACACATCAGTGAAAGTTTGAGGAAAATCGGACAATCGATGCAAAAGTTATGAATTTTTAAAGATTTAGTGTTGGAACCGCTGGATGAGGAGACTACTAGAGGTTATGACGTATGAGTGGACAACAATACCAAGAAAATATAAAGAAAATTCTACAAAAATCCATTTTTCATGAAAATTACAAATTCCATCAACTTGATATTGACGTATGTTAAGGGTAGCAATTATTCCCCCTGCTTTCTGAAAGAGGTTGGTCCATTGCTCTTTCATGATTCTAGAAAAATGAATTTTTGTTGAATTCCCTTTATATTTTCTTTGTATTGTTGTCCACTCATACGTCATATCCTCTAGTAGTCTCCTCATCCAGCGGTTCCAACACCAAAACTTTAAAAATTCATAACTTTTGCATCGATTGTCCGATTTTCCTCAAACTTTCACTGATGTGTTCTACTAATGTTGCTGCTTTCACTCAATCCACATTGCTCTTGGGGTTTATCTTCCCTTTAACAATAAAAGAAAAATTAATGCTGAATAGCGATTACAACCATTCCAAACTTGATTAGTTTTGAGCCTCATCCTATATTCATTCAGATTCCATGTGACTAGCTAATTAATAATTTTCTCTGTTCCTCTGTTGAACAGTAATCTAGCGTCCACAAAACTATTATATCACTAAGTGACTAATGAGCTGCATGACAATCCCATCTAAAAACAAAACAGGAACAAACAAAAAACAGACAAAATGGTACATTTAGGTTCTGAGTTGCAACGGTTTGGGTTTTTGTTGTTGATGATGTTTTTGTTCCCTAACTTCTTCTTTTTATTTGGTGGTGGTAGTCTGAAGGCTGAAGAAGATAAGAGAGCCCGTTCACTCTAGATCTTCCTCAAGAATAGTCTCGTCATCCGCTAGGTCTCGTCGAGCGCGCCTCCCGAGAATTCTCTTCTTCAAGAGCTGGGGCTGGATTCCGCTGGGTTCTGCAACCTTGGCCTGAGTATTCTCTTTCAAGATGATGGTTCCCCGTGGGATGTTCCCGCGTGCTACGATACTCTTCCCCATCTGAATACAAAAGCAAACAAGACGAATAAAACGAAAAATGACGAATGTCATTGTTATACTGTTTCAATTCATAAATGGGCAACAATCCCCGTCTTTGATAGGGACTATTCATTTTGGTTAGAGCAAGTCGCCGGAAGATGGTTGCTCTCCCACAAACTATATCACATATTATATACTCTGCGCACTGGTTAAGTTAATTGAATCATGGAGCTACAACATCGAATGGAGCTGGACATTGGTTACTATGTCCACTGCTTGCTTCTACAAAGCTCTCACCTTCTTCAACAAGGCTGATTCGCTATCTCGCATTTTCTTAGTCCGTGTGCCTAACGCCGTCTCCACTTCGCGAATGGCTTTTACCAAAGCCGTGAGCTCAGCAGGATCTTCATCAAATGAAAGAAATCAAGAGAGAAACGGAAAGATAATGACGACCTGTCTGCGTTAGGGGAGAACCGCATCGATTTGTGACAATTTTACTTCTTCTTCTTCGTCTTCTTCTTATTATTATTATTATTATAATCATTATTTTCATAATGTTAATAATTATGATCGTTATATAATCGATAGCAGAATTATCACTGTTATTATTTTGTCATCATTACTATAAACATCATCATTATCATTATTATTATTATCATTACTACTACTACTACTACTACTACTACTACTACTACTACTATCATTGTTTGTATTGTTTTTATTATCATAATGTTTCATAGCGATGTCATCAAAGAGGACCGCGTAACAATCGGCCGAGCTAGATTTAGAGCATGTCCAATGTGGATCCAGCTACTCAACACTGAACCTTTGACAGCATTTTTCCCCTGTTGCTGGACCTATAGAAATACTACATATAACTTGATAACTGAGTGAAAAAAAAAATCACTTCTGACTTACAATGGAGCACAACTATTTCTTTCCTCTGCTTGTTAGTGGTAATATCAGTATAGTGGGAAAAAGAAGACTTGAATTATGGCTTCTTTTCAAGTCGGCGTATGATTAATACACCCGCTTCCATTCTGATTCCATGACAATCCCCCCCCCCCCCTCTTCGCGAAGAAAGACGGGGTCATCAGCCTTAATCGCCAGAGAAGTGAAGTATTTATACAACAGCAAGTCAAACACATGGCTTGGGTGTTCATGGAGCGTTTCTCTGTTACCATGGTTACCCGATTGGAGTCGAGAATATTTCTCCTCCCACTTC